>JAOTQH010000057.1:3521477-3535835 GCA_025631255.1 Cornus kousa | reverse complement strand
GTTATAATATATATATATATATATTTTTTCTTTTTTTTTTTCTTTTTTTTTTTTGCCAACCTTACTATAAATGTAAAAGCAAGGAGTTTTTTCAATCTCTTTTATAGTTTCCCTGCTAAATTTGCTAACCTTTTTTTATTGGTTTCCACCAAGTAAATGTTAGGCTAGAAAATAAAGTGAATTTGTCAAAAAAATTTCCTTTCACAACTATTTCTTATTAGCTAAGACATGTGAATAATTATAGAATTTAATGGAATGAAATTGTGACAAATGTCAAAAAGATTTCTTAAGTGGCTCTCAGCCATATAGCTGCTGCATTTATGATAATGTTATCCCAAATTAGGGTTTGTTTGTTCCTTCATCAACAAGTTTTTTTCCCACCAAAAGTATTCCTAACTTGCTAAATTTGGTTTCTGCATTGTCTCATTTAACAAGTTTCCTTCCACTTCACCATTTGTGCTTCTTCAGAAACTTAGTCCATCATCACAAGAAGCATCTTCAATAAAGCTAGGCTGATTTCCCTCTATATTATAAGTGGGAATTAATTCAAAAGAAAATTTATTAAATTTAATTGCTTAGAACACTATTTAGAAACTTTATCAAAATTATATAGAGTTTGATTGTCTTTGCATGTGTTCCATTCTAAAGGTGTGTGAAAGGGATTAAACCAAACTTTGGGTCTTCTTTTACTAAACTAATTTGGAACATGTTTTGGATAATGAAGGTGGGGTGACCCTGCAAATTTTGGAAAAAGCTGGGCAAGTTAATCATCATATTCAACACTAAATTAAGACTCGCATATTAAAAACACATAGTTGGGTTGGGAATCCATCCAATTGGTTGTCCACTGTGACAAACACCCTCTTTGTTTTCAAACCCTAAAGCTGTTCTTTCTTTAATTGCTTTTTTTTTTTTTACCTATTTTCCATGGTAAAAGCAAGTAAATCCATCAATAAAGCACCCCTAGTTTGTTGGTCAAATTTTCCATTGGTTGGCCTTTTATAATACAGATTTCTACCAACTTGGAACCATTGCAGCAAGTTGGTTTTTACTTTCTACAGCTAACCCTAGCTTAGGGCCCTACCAAACCCCTCCCCCTACATTCTTTTTGAGCAAAAGGTGAAAAAAAAAATATTTTATAATTGTTACCAAACACCTCTTATGCTCTTATACATCAGCAATACTTTGTTTTTTTCACTCTCTTTACCCTTTTCTTTTCGAATGTAAAAAGCAAGTGGTTCTATTGATCCACAGATGGTTTCTTTGCTAATTCTTTCATTAGTTGGACCTAATTAATTCATTAAGCCTTAAGAACACAACTTTCTCATCTTCATGTGAATCCAATGTCCACTAAGCTGTGTTTGGGTCATCCCAAAAAGTGTCAATAAACTCAGTTAGCACTTTCAGGACCCCTTTTTTTGAACAGTGGGCCATCCCAATGACATCAACTCTCATTTAAAAAAAAGGGAAAGTGTTTTGTCTGACTCATGATAACGCGTATGGAGCTTAAGGCTTGGAATGATCTATGACCAAATCGAATTAAATCCTCAAAAATCCCTAATCGATGCCTTTAATTAACTGTCATTAGTATTATTTTGGCGGGAAGTTAACTACTGTTCAGGTGTGAACGGTTTGGGGTTTCTGTGGGCCCATTTGGAATTTTGGGTTCGCTCCAGACAAGCAATCATCAACCTTTCGGTGTTCATGTTTTTGGACTATTGGTTCGTTCCTCCAAACCCTTGTATAAAACCCATCCCACACTCCTCTGTTTTCACTCTACACAACTCTTCCCCTCTCTCTCTAAGCTCACAAATAGCTCTTCATTTTTTCAAAATCTTTTTTCTGGGTCATAAATTTTGAATTCAAACATTCAAAATATTGTACTTTTAAATAATTTTGAATGGTTTTGCCTACTGTGTATTACAAAAGGTTCCATTTTTGGAAGTTCCAACTGTTTTTTTAGATTCTGGGTATTGTTCAAAATTAGTTATTTTCAGTTGATTTTGCTTAGGGTTATAATTTCAAACTGGTTGGTGGGGGGTGTTTTTCATCATAAAGAATAAGGGTTGAATTTTGTGGAAGATGAGTCTGTTGTTCAAGGGGTGCATTTTATGGAAATTCTTTGCAATTCTTGAGAAAAAGTTTTGTGTTGCGAAAAGCTTTTACTTTTGGATTTTCCAGATTTTCAATAGGTACAGTTTGGGCACTTAACGAAGAGTTGTGGATTGCTGTCTGTCAACTTTTTTCTACACTTTGCTCTGTTTTTTTTCTCTAGCTTGGAGATTTTGGATAGTTTAGAAGAATAGGAAAATGGGCGGGGCGTCATTGCCGCCCGGATTTCGTTTCCACCCAACCGATGAGGAATTGATTGGGTATTACCTGAAAAGAAAAGTTGAGGGACTGGAAATTGAGCTTGAAGTGATTCCGGTGATCGATTTGTACAAATTCGATCCATGGGAGTTGCCAGGTATTCTTTTGAAAAAATTCTTCACTGTTATGTGTTTTGTTTTGGTTTTCAGTGACATCAATGCAGTCCATTTGAATTTGGTCATATGTAGAATGTATAAGCCATGAGGACTAAATGTTTGAAAAAATAGCATAGAGAACATTTTATGGTTTGCAGGAGACATGACCTTAGGCTTATTATAATTGAAATCTTATCTACATTTGCCATGAATTAGTTGCAACTGTTTTTGTTGGGGAGTTCATTTTGTTAATGTTCTTGATGTATTTAGTTTGTTTTCATTTTCAATGAGATTCATCTGAATCTGTTCATTTGGATGGATAGTAAATGAGTCATGAGAAGTAAATGTTGCAAGAATTGTATATAAAACATCTTATGGTTTGGAGAGCATATAACTAGGCTTATTGTCTCTTTGTTGGGCAGTCATCAATTAAGCCAAATCACTCCATTTTTAATATGCTTGGTGTATTATTTTGTGCCTAGATGGAAATTAAATTGTTGTATATGAATGATGACATCTGTTGTTGGTGCCAATTTGCATTGAAAATTTGTGAGTGTTGGAAAGTTGTTGCCTTTATGCTTTGTGTTCACTTGTTTTTTTCTTTTATTCTCCCCTTTATGAACTAAGCCCACTGGCAAGTATGTGTATTTCTGTGGGGCATCTCACTTTTTTCTGCTCAAAGCCGCTTCCATCGGGTGTGTGGTTTCTTTTCATTTTTTTTATTAAACCACGTATCATGACAAGAAAAGAACAACTTCTACAGTAGAAGTTTCTTACTGTTTCAATTTTTCCCTTCCAATTTCCTTTTATCGGAAATTTGAGAATTCTGATATGTAAGCCATGAATTGCAGAGAAATCTTTTCTCCCCAAAAGGGATATGGAATGGTTCTTCTTCTGTCCCCGGGATCGGAAATACCCCAATGGGTCACGAACAAATCGAGCTACCAAAGCTGGCTACTGGAAAGCCACTGGTAAAGACCGGAAAGTAGTCTGTCAGTCTTCTGTGACTGGTTACCGTAAGACCTTAGTTTTCTATCGTGGACGAGCCCCATTGGGAGATCGAACAGAGTGGGTAATGCATGAGTATCGCCTCTGTGACGATATTTCTCAAGGATCACCAAGGTTTCAGGTAAATTCAGTAATCTCATTTAATGTTTTAGCTTTAATTCCTATATTGTTCCACTATTGAGAGACTAAAATAGTACATGGCCACTGAAATTCTCATTGTAGGGTGGTTTTGCTTTGTGCCGTGTCATTAAGAAGAATGATCACACACTGAAAACGAGTGATGTTCATGGAGAACCAAAAGCTAAGCAGGTTGGAAGTAGTTCGAGCAATATGAATTCCACCTCAGCAGGAATCTCAAATGAGGCTGCGATCATTTCTGATGACACACCTTATCAAACAAGTTATCCATTCAATGAGAGTAATTATTCTAGCACTATCACTTCTCCATATCAGACATCAATGATGGAGCGTGAACCGGCTTCAATGGGGACTAATCCTACAAGTCTCTGGGTCTCACCTGATTTAATTCTTGATTCCTCAAAGGTTCTATAATTGATTTTTGACTTTTGTATTTGCATTATCAGGAGTTTTGTTATTGATGATGAATTTCTCAAACATTTTTTTTTTTTTCTTTCTTTATGGCTCGCAACAGGAGTACCCACAAGGACAAAGTGTACCTGGATTCAACCCACAGTATGAGTTTCCTAACTCCATGAGTACATGGCAGCCATATAATCCTTATGAAATCTCTCCTAGTTCATCATACTCAAATTTTACAGAGGAAGTTGAACTTGCTGATGATCTCAATCGATTTAGCTGCATGTCACCTTACTCGGGAAATGTGAACTACATGGGATTTCATGGAAATGAGGATCTGTCATATGAAGGTTATGACCAGAACAATTCACTACGAAATCCAAACCCCTTCTGAAAATCAAACGGCTATCTCATATTTTCTTTAATGCAGGGTTTGGAACTTGGAACCAAACTCCAATTTGCAGACAGAGTAGTGGAGATGGAAGTTTGGCAGAACTTGGCAGTCTATGGTCACAGGAAGATAATTTAGTTATTGTGATGTAACACTCGGCCAAAAATCAGGGCAATCCTACTAGTTTTACCTTGTAATAAGCTAGAATGGGTGTCCAAGACAACGCCTTTTATCGTTGTTCTTGGAGTGGGAAACTGTGATCACTAACCGTTCTAGTATCTCAAGCAGAAAGGATTTGCTGCAAAAATCCCTGATATGGTTAGTATTGGTATGGGAAGTGTTGAGTCTTTATGGTTTATGTTGTTACTTTTTGGGTATCCCTAGTGTTGATCACTTTTATCGATCGCACTGGTTGTTGGTGTAGCTTGAACTATCTTCATGTTATAAAATAAGAAACTTTTATGGAAGCTATTCACTGTCAAACACATTTTATTTATTTATTTATTCTTTTTTTTTTTTTTTGAGTTCCTGAAAGCCATCTTTCCTTTTTTTCAAGTATTGTATGAAGCATTATCCTCATCTGAAAAGAACATCTATGTGCCACTAGAATGTCTTCAAATCTATGTTCAGGAATATGCTTATCGCGGCAATTTTAATGGTAATAAACGTGTCCATGCATGGTATTGGACATTCTTTAAGCAATCAGACATTTTTCATTTCATTTTTCTTCTTGTAGATTGCAATGTCATGCACCATTTATCAATCTTGTGTTGGGCATTCATGCTTGTTTTGGTTCCTTACAATATTCGTTGTACCGGCCGGTACTGTCAAAGTCACCGATATCGATACTCACCGGTATGTCGGTAAGTACTACCATTCACAACAGTACCAGCCGGTACGTATGAACCGGCCGGTACGCATCTATTACTGGCGTTACGCTCAGTAACATTATTTTCCTGTACCGGCCATATTAGCTTTTTCGTGTTTGCACTTTGCAGACTTATTTGCTGGATTAAAAAAAAAAAAAAGGAAGTTATAATGTAGTTATAAAGCTGACATTGGACAGTGTGTAGAGCAAACTTTCAACAATGATCGTCTCTTGGAGTCTACCTTTGATTTGAAAAAAGTGGGTTGTGTGACTGTGTTATGGGCCTATGACTTTGTAGTTTGTACACACAGCGTAAGTTTAGAGTCTCTAACTTGACAATTCAGATTTTGACATTAATAAAAAAAGATAAGAAACTTAGAATTCATTAATGGTTCCTTACTTAGCTAAATGATATTTGGAAAATGGTTCAAAAATTCACCAAAATTCATTTAAAATTCATCTTTATCGAATTATGTTATAAAAAGTCGCATATCCGTGCATTTTAGTCAATATGTGCGTGTTTGGAAAAAAATTCATGATTGCGATAACCGATTTCGTCATGTAACACCGATACTCATCCGAGTCCGTTACACCGCGAGTGTAAACCATGGTTCCTTACTACGCAGCTTGTAGTCGTGTACCTCAACATGGTTTTGGTCCCGTTTAATATTTGCTTGGCATGCAAATTAGACAGAATACTTCTCAAAGTTCTTCAAAAATGTCAGTCTCTAATTATCTAAATAAAGGGAATGAGACAATTTCCATTGAAAAGTTGTCTTGAGACATAATCCCTAAACTTAAGGCTCTTGTCTTTACAACTTGGAAGAGCATAGCAGTTTGGAGGGTACAATGTAGATCCAACTTGCAGATCTTCCATGAATTTCTGTCTTCGACATATATTCACTAACACAAGCATGATACAGATTGATGAGTTAGTCATTGCACAGCATCATTATGACCATGTTTCTATAGACATTCTGTCCCTTGATTTCTTCCATGTAAAGTGGTACTATAGCAAGCACTACAGAGGAGCATTTCTTTAGTCAACTAAAACTCATTTCCTTGCTTTTAATCATGTAACCTTGTACCAGTTCCATCATTTCACTTCTAAAATCAACATTCTTGGAACTTGGAAGCAATTCAAGGATACTGATTTGATCTTCATATTGAACTCACTTTAAAGATGTACACACATTTTTATGTTTATATAGGTGTATATTTTATATATCCTAATGGGATCAAACTTGTATTTATTAGTGGATGATTTTACAGCTGACCATTTCAAGAAAACAAGTGAAGTGACCTATAGAAGAAGCAGGTACAGCCTTCTTCTACTAGACTCAACTTTATAGTTGAAGTTACATGGTCAAGCACTTTTCTGTCAAAATTTACCTTCCTACATTGGGGGGAAAACATCAGAACTATACTTCAAAAAGTAATTTAAATGTCCTTATATTTAATCTTTCCCTGAAATCACTTCTTTTTTGATATCAACTTCCAGTCATTAGCATGAACAGATTATGAAAGAACTAAATGCAACTTTTACTTGCAACTATTCTGCTTGATAAGGGAATTGTGAAGCAGCGGCTCGATAGTTCATCAGAAGGTGTAGGCCAGCTAGCATACAAGAAGCTCACATTTATCTGGACTGAAAATTCCAAATTGGCCAAAGAAAGTGCAGCAATGGAACTTTAAGGAAGTGCTTTTAAAAGCCTATAATCTATGAACTCTTTTCATGCAACACCAACGAATATTCCCTATAATAATACATTTCCACCCCCCGCTACTTCATCTATAACATCCACTACTTAGCCAAAGGAGTAACGAACAAGCATGTCACACCCCCTTTTTCTTCTCCTAGTGAGCAAATGAAGTGATTGTAAATGAAATCCCTTTCATATATTTCTTTTTCTTTTTGGCCTGCTCTGTAAAGATTATGCTCCACTTGGTTGGATTGAAAGTGGTACAAGGAAAGCAACTGTATTATTAAATTTTGATGACGCGATTATCACTATTTTGATATATGTTTTTTTTTTAGGTAAAACTATTTTGATATATGTTGCTATGCTTTATTGTTGTAGTATTTGCATATGAGTAAAGCGGACAGTATCTACACAGGGCGGGGCGGGACAGAAAGTCTCTCAATCCAACTGCTGCAAGGGGATGCGGTCACTATGAGAGCCCTACCTTGATAGCATTTTCCTTTGCATTACTTGAAATAGATGAGAGGCAAACAAGGTAATGAAACAGGAGTGTTTCATCTGTTAATGGTTTTGTAGAGAAGTAAGAACTGTTATTCATTTAGTATAGACTTGCAATTTGTGGGCTACAAAACACTTGCACTTCTTCAAGAGTAGTCTTGGACTCATCCCCAAACAATGACTCCTTCCCGTCTGGCCTTTTAGCATAAGACAGTCCTAACCTAGACTTTGCTTGCCTTAAGTCACCAATGCCTGAATTGGTATCAGGTCCTGCAAATCCACCCATAACTGGTGCCAATGGCGGTCCAATGAGCAACCCATCGGCCCCAAATTGTGGCCCTCCTCGTGCATAATCGAAAAGGGCTGCACCACTTCCTCCTACTTTTGGGAGAGTGATGGGGTCAGTCTCTTCATTGTCTGTCCAATAAAAGAGAAATGCATCAAAAGTGTCGTAGTAGTCATCTGTACTTCTGTAGCCTTCAGGGCTAAATGCACCAAACTTGAAGGACTTGTTTGTGTAGCCAACTATAACACATGGTCCCTTGAAGTCACAGCAGTTGTGGAAGTCAGTCGCGCTAAAACCGTTGATGGTGGCCTTATAGCAGCATTTGAGTTCTCTACCTGCTCATGACCATCCCATAACTCAGGACCATTGCTGGATTGCTACATTCAAGTGCATTTTTTGTGTGCAATACAAGATTTGATGCAATTAATGCTGTTTGGTATCGCGTTTTCAAGATAAATTCTCCCAAATGTGTTCTTCTAGGACCTTAACAAATAAAGGCCAGTAAACAAATCTCATGACTTAAATGAAACAAACAGGAAATGCCTAAACCTTATTACACCAACAGGATGGGCAGTGCTATTTGTACTTCACCTTCAGCTTTCACTGTTTCATGTGATTAAGTGCAAAACAAAATTAAAAGCACATTGAGGGACAAAAGCACCAAATAAGTGAAGCAGATATCCTAGCTTTCCTACCAACAAAATTTCTCATAATGGAAAATTTTTAAACATGTGCAGCCAATTGCATTTTAACTTAATAATTACTCATATACCCATAACAGTGGTTAGTCCATCAAGATTTCTTCCTATATATTTTGGCTTCTTCTTTTGTATCTAGATAATTCTCTCTTTCTCTATATTAGTTTGAGAAATATACAAAAAATTCTGTTTTAGTGATATATATGGCATGCCAAGGTTTGTGTGTGCGTGTGTGTGAGAGAGATAGAGAGAGTACCTTTTAAGAATGTTTTGCCAACCAAAGAAGGTGGGAAGGGAAGATCAATGTCATGGTACTTGGGCTGTGGCCTATCATCAGTGTTTCTCTTACCTATATTCCAACCAAATAAACACTGTGGGCTTGTCTTCCAGTTCTGGAATAGAGAGTTTGACACACAAAAAGCCATCTGCAGATGGCAAAACCACATTCAACACCTCCATTCACTACCAACCTCACAAAAATCACACACACACACACACACACAAAAAAAAAAAATTTGATACCTTATCCTTGGTTCTTCTCTACCAATCAAATAATCCAGTGGCAGATCACATTTTTCTGTGTTGGCTTATTTATAACTAGTGGGACAGTTAGCTTAATGTTCTTCATTGCTATTGATCAATCTCAATGATTTGGCTTATCAAGGCCAAAAATGCCAATACCAAATGTACGGGAAGGGATTTGAGCCCGTGAGCAAAAGGGTATGCCTTTGTTTTAACAAAAAAGAAGCTGAAATTGCCAATTCAACTTAAGTGGGCCTATTACCAAGGAAAGCCCATTAGTATGGATCCACAATCCTGAGCCCGCTTAAATAGCCCATTGTTTGACTATTCTAATATATATACTATATAAAAACAAGCACCTGGAAACAAATGGGTCCTTAGCTCAGTGGTAGAGCATTTGACTGCAGATCAAGAGGTCACCGGTTCGAACCCGGTAGGGCCCTGAGATTTTTCATTTTTTTTCACTGTTAATAGCAAACCCCTGAGGTTGACTGTTGAAACTGTATGGTTGAACCATTGAATTAAAAGACCTGGAATCTATTTAAATTCAGTATATGATTTTCTTTTTTAAAATTGTCATAAGTTAGAATAATAAATTTGTGTTCTATGTGACTTAAAAGATCGCAGGCCCACTCCCACTTTCACTATCAAGTTGTGTGATTTAAATTTTACTGCTTTCACACTTTGGTTGTGTGACTTGACCTAAGGTTATAACTAAGTCAACACAATTATGGTTTTACATAATGCTCGTGCTATGTCATAATACATTGCCCTGTCGTGATCAGTTGTCAGAAGTGAATCCCATATAGAAAACCTCTGGTAATTGTGGCCCAAAATAGACTGACATATTTAGATGATTTAGTCCATCATGAAGATATAAGATGAGATTAGATATGTCTATGAGAAGTCGAACATAATCTCATTAGGGAAAAAAATAATCTTTAACGTACAACCTAGCTAAGTAACTGATTACTACATGTACTTTTGACAATAAACCAACCATATAAATCAATGTAACAGTGTATACATATATATATAAATATATCTCTACAATCTCTGGCCTCATGAGTTAATCTGCTCCATGGGATGGCAAATGGTTCTGTAAAGGGGCTGCATTTTCCCTTTTCGGTCTCTCCACTGTCACAATAACTTCATCACCAGGTATGAACTCTTTGAAGCTAGCTATCCTCCCCAATTCTTCCACTTCCATAATTATAAGATCGAGCCTAGCCACTGTCTCCACTAGCAAAGAAGCGAAAGCAGCAAATGGAAGTGCTTCCGAGAACTCAAGACTAGTGATGGTGATCTTACTTAAGGATGGCCTCAACACCTTTCGTTCGTTTTCCTTCATTTGTTCAGAAGACCTTTTGCTTTTCCAGTCCAGCAATGCAGATGAATCCGTCTTCACACTTGGTAGTGACACTCCAAAGCCCTTGTCGGATCTCTGTCTGGCAGTTGCAGCTGCTAGGGCTAGCATGTTGGTGGTTTGGTTCGTGTTGGGGCCAAGGAATAGCCTTGGTTGTGATTTTATGGCCGTGTTGAGGTCTTGTAAGGCTTCGTGGAGATGATCGGATAATATCTCTGGAGGACATTGGCAACGATTCCTTATGCTATCGGCTAGCTCCACTAGAACTTTGGATACTTCTCTAGCAAGTCGAATGCAGGGGTCCTTGAAGAGAGCGCGAACAGATCGCGGAGTCTATAACAATTTTTTTTTTTTTTTTTTAAAAAATGCTTAGTCTCGATTTTGGAGAACAGAAAAACAGATAATTTCAATGAATGGTATAGTAATGACTTGGAAGCAATCAGCACAAGCCAACTCTGTAACACACCATATGGTTTTTACAATTTGTTTCAATGTAAATATTTACCATTGTTTTGTTTATTTCAAATATGATATAGTGTCATATCAATCTAGGAATAAGCAGTGCTCACAATGTGTAGCAAAGATTGTGTTTTATAGTAAAAAGGGTTCTGATTTGTAGACATGTATATGCTAATAAACAGGTTGTGTACGTATAGACTGGACATAGTGATGTATATGCCAATAAATAAGTTTTGCGTACACTAAATCTACTATAATGCTCCAAGAGACCCGACACCACAATCGTCTCAAACACAAACACACATAGAAAAATAAAAATAAAAAATAAATAAATAAAAAAATGATTACTATATGATGTATTCATGAGGCTTCTCATTGATTGTGAGATTGGGACAAAGGGAACATTATTCCAGCAGTAATTAATGGAATATGATCCAAGCTACATTGAATCTGGCTCTACAGAGTGACTTACAATAAAGGAGTGAGATGTGGTTTGAGACAACTAAAAAACCAGATTATTTTTAAAGTACTGCATTAGGAATCTACTTTTGAAAAATACATTAATAATTGCTTCATCTCTGGATTGGAATTGTTTTTGTCTCTTCCCAGAAAAGGCAAGATTTTGGCTACTATGGGTAAGTGCTATTTGTTTATGAACTCAATTCAACCTATTTTGGGCAGGGACGTACCTAATTCATGTTTGTCCACTTTAAGTTGTAGGTAGTTAAAGGTCTAAACCATGATCATATAAAAATATTATTGGAAACAAAAAATGGAATATATGTTACCTGAATCTCAGTTTGCAAACAGCCATGTAGAGCCACAACTGTGTATCCGAAATGGCGAAGAACATCTCCCAATTTTACATACTGCTTCCAGGGAAACCTGTAACAGTGTCTGGAGTGCCTCGGCTCCCAACTTGCATGCCGTGCCTGCTCAACCCCAAATATATCATATGTTTTTCCCATTAGCACTTGTAAATTTAGTGACAATAGTCCCTAAAACCCTAATACATAAGCCTAATCAAATTAGAGAAGAGAAAGATATAATTACCAGAGTTTCATCAGTGGACTTTGAGTCCAGAACTGCCTTATAGCCCTTGTAAATGGGGTCTTCAGGAGGAATGTCTCCAGTCACTTCTTTCTCCTCATCATTGAAGTATTCATCGACACAAGCTGCATTTTTTGTATTGAACTTTTAGTATATAGCCATGCATTGTTTGGCCATTGAATAAATGTATACTAAGTGACTACTCAAATTTGATGATTGTCAATAATGTATTTATGATATAACTATATGAAATTATTTACCCAAATATATATATATATGTATGAAACTTCTGCGTACCTTCAATAGATTTGGCTAATCCTTCAAACTTGGAAACAGTGGAACTATGGAGGTCTTCCCCTGACCAATTTGGGAATATGAGTAGTGTCATGAGAAGGCAGATACCACAACCAATGGCAATGGTGTAGAAGCGCTCATGAGCTATCTGTAGCACATTGTCGACGCGATAACTCGACACAGTGATCAGATTGAAGGTCAAGAGAAATATCACTACACCATAGTCATAGTTCTTCTTTATGGAAGGGAAGAATCTCATGTATGTAGATACAAATCCTGTCAAAATTGCAAACTAATTAAGAAACAACATAAATAATAATAATAATAATATTTATTATGATCAGCTAGGAAAAAAAATTTGATTTCGTGTGATCAAAACATAAATTAGCTAGTCCAATGTGAATCATATCTTATAATGGACATTTAAAGTTGTGACAAAAACATAAATGGGGCATTTATAATCCTAATTTGTTACTCATTCTGTTCAAAATAGTTTTCATTACCAACTCAACAAGAGATGAACCTTACCGATCACGAAAACTGCAGATCCAATGAAAACTGCTCGAAATACCCGACCCGACCTGTTTGCAACGTACTCCATCAAGAATGCTAATGATCCAGCCAGAAGTGTCCCAAATCCTCTGTTCAGTCCTTTGCATAAAGTTGCCCCTATTACATCAACAAAATGTTAAATACTACAAAATAAAATAATAAAACACGAACACACAGATTTACCCAACATTAGGGTTAAGTTGACGGATTAACTTATACTCTTATAAAATTACATACCAGCAGTGAACTCGAGAACAACCACCACAGTCATGACAGCCCAAATAGCATTCTCTCCAATGCCTTTGAACAATGGCTCCATCAGATACAACAGTGAAACCAGTGTTAGGGCCAAGCCAACTTTGAGTGAGTGAATCGGTATTCGCGGATCATCTCTACCCACCTTCCAAATCGTCTTCCATGTCGAGCCTGGCAATCTCTTCATTCTGTCCCCAAAGTTTTCAAACGGCTTCTTCACCATTAATTCCACCTTACTTTTGGTGCAACCGTCTTCTCCACTCATCCCTGAAACTCCAAACATTCTTTGATTGTAATATATATGTGTATATATATATATGATCAATGATTTTGGATTTATAGTTTACAAAAAAAATGGAAGTTCTACTGAACAACCCTGAGTCATACGAGTCTCAGGAGATGTATGTTATATGTTGAGTACAAGTGACATTATATATATATTGCAGCTTTGGACTATAAATGTGCCACAACACCTCTCCCTGTGAGACGGGTGTTACTTTATATACATGTAGAGAGAGAAAGAGAGAGGAGAGAGAGAGAGAGAGAGAGGTTGAGAGGTTGGGGGTTGATGTGTTCTATTCACATGCTGTAGAATTTAAAGTACTGAAGATTTTAAAGCTGTAATGGTTTTCACAGGACTCAAAGTCAAACTTGATTACGCGGAAAATGTTTGTTTGTGAATTGTGGGCAAAGCTAATTGTGTTGTATATATATAAAAGAGGTTTCTAAAATGCACCAGAAAGTGAGAATTAATCACTCGTTCATAATTAGCATAATGACATGTACTGAAGGAAAATAATAGTAAAAGACATGAACTGGTGCAGAGATAAATAAGGTAATAGCTAAATTAAAGGGCGTGGCTTATGCAGGGCCCGAAGAAATTATTATGCGATTACATGATTTTGATTAATCAGCACATGTAAGTCAAAATTTTAAATAATATTAACATATTTATATAGGCGATGGAGTTAGAATTGGTAGGAATTATAGTCTCCAACCTTATAATTATTAAAATAATAATAAGAAGAAGAAGAAGAAGAAGAAGAAAGAGGTGCATTTGGTTACTTCCAAAGTTTCACACGATTCAGTCCTCCTAGTCAACCGACCAGGGGAGTGCATAAATAGATTTATATATATATACATATAGTTATATACTGTATATGTGTATGTATCACAAAATGGTGAAGATTTTTCTTGCTATTAGTGTCTCTTGGCTGGTTGTATTTCCATCCCCCTATTCATGAATTAGCTATGGAAAATAATTCTTATATCCAATAATTGCTGTGAATTGCTACATCTATTTTTTTAATTGGTCAATTATGTAACAAATAAGAAAGTGGAGCCCTTTATTTAATTGTATTTAATGTAAATAGTCAATTACAAATTATTCACTTAGACAATAGGTG
>JAOTQH010000057.1:3497967-3515370 GCA_025631255.1 Cornus kousa | reverse complement strand
CAATAGGAGGTCTTTTGATGCTGTAGAAGCTCCAATATCAGTGATAAAGCACCATATTCCGAGCCCTCTCTTTTTTGGGGTTACAGGGAAGCTTTGTAAATCTGTGGAGGATTTTGTTGAATTTTTTGATAGATTAGTTGTTGTTTGGGTTCACTCCCAACACTTTCTCAATAAAATTTTACTTATAAAAAAAAAAATGTCATAGTGATTCAGAAGGACTAGTAGGTGACAACCCAACTCGTGAAAGGTGAATTGCAAAGCACCATAAGAAGTTAAAACTAATACATGGGTGTTTTATGTGATGCTAATAAAGAAAGAGAGGTAGGTCCACATTTATGGAAGTCAATGGCGAAAACCATTATATGGCATAAACGAACAACAAACTGAATGATGCATCATGCACCTCAACAAGTATGAGCATGCACCCTACACAAACCCACTAGCATCTCGCATACTCATCCATGTAGACCGTTCAATTCATAGCTCACCTCTTGGACATAAAAAATAAAAATAAATAAAAATAAATAAAAAATGTCTAAATACTAAAACAATCAACAATCATGAACCTACTAAATTACCACCCAGAGAAAGTAATAGCAAAGTAGCACAAGATTTTAGTTAAAAAGTAAAAAGAGAAGAAAGCAGGAAAACAGGAAACGGTGTTATCTCTACCAAAGTCTCCAATTTACGAACAAGTTAATTTACGAAAATTAAGTTCAGAAACTATCAATGGCAATAGGACATTAGAACCTCGCATGTCTCTGCATTAAGCCAAAAAAGCATAAAAGGACCACCAATATTTTCCCTTTAAAGTTTATTAGGAATCATATGCATGAAGGTAAGTCTGTAGCTAAACTGATGGAAAAATAAATAGATGTACCTCAGCCTCCTTCTGAGACTCCTCAATCTGAACCAACTGTTGTTGCAGCTTTAAAATCTTTTGTTTCTCTGCTGCAATTTCCTCCTGCATCTTAGTTTTCTGCTTTTCCCAAGCCAAAAGCCTCTTTAGGCACTTTTTCTCCCTCTTTGCAACCTCCAAACAGGTTTTAACTGACTCTGACGCACTTAACTTAGAAGCCTCCATCTCTGCTCTGATTTCTGCATTCTCAGTCTCAAGCCGCCTCACAGCTGCATTTGCCCGGTCCACTTGACCACTTGCTTTCCTCAGAGCAGTCTCCATCTCCGAGAGCCTCTTCATGGTTGTGTCCTCAAGCGTCTGCTTCCCCTTCTTCAGTCGTTGGGTCTCCTCCCTTTCCATCCTCAACATCTTGAGCTCAGTGAGATCATGGCTGAGTTTTCTTGCAGCTTGCATTGCCTTCTGATGAGCCCACTCCTTTCGCTCCTTTACTTGTCTCTCAAGATCTTTAATCTGATGAATCAAACTTAAAACCATCTCATCTTTCTGATCTTCTGGTACACATTCCATATTCTCATCAAGATTCAACTCACGAAATTTAGTCAACATTGAACTAACCACATCTTGGTTCTTTGAATTTTGAAGCTCCTCGGTCTGCTCAGCTGGAACTTCCGCACCTGATACAACTCCTACTGGCAAATCTCCACCTGATAAAGAGCCAGGGGAAGCCTGAGATTGTGTCTGCGACTGTTTCAAGTTTGCTCTATAGCCTGCGACAAACATTGTAACATTCCTCTTCAATGTTGACTTCATTGAAGGTGTAAGATTAAACCCCTTCGGACACTCAATTTCTCTTTGCATAATAATTTCTGATGCATACGATGGAAACCCATTTACAGCGAATTCAGAAGTACCTCCATTTCCAAAACCCCAGCCACCATGAGCCTTGCAAAGCATGGGAGCAACCCCAACCTGATTATTAGTAACACTTGCAACATTGCTATGAGTATGACTGCTACACTCATTACTACTTGGAGAAGGAAGAACAGGAATTTCCATCACGCTCGCTCGACCCACATGAAGCTCACTCATGAGGAGACACCACATGGCATCCCCTTTACTCAAATGCGGCTTAACTTGTTGCAACAAGCAAACCATAGCCGCAAGGGAATACTCCTCTAATTGCCTCAAATCAACAAATACTGGTTCAGATTCCTCCGAGTTCCCATTATTACTCCCAGACCCACTGTTCAAATAAGCCAAAGAATTATGCAATATATTCGTCAACACATCCATCCCACCATAACAATGCCCATTCCTCAGTATAGCTTTTAAAGCAACATCCTTATCATAGCCCAAACCAGCAAGCTTTGAAATAGCTTCATTATATAAAATCTCCAAGTTTTTCAACAGAATTTCTTCCAATTGTTCTTCAGTACAGTAGCCCCAACCATTTTCATCAAAATTGGGATTACAATTAGGGTTAGGGTTTATGTCTTGGATTGATTCAGTGACACCCACTTGATTTTCCAATGGTCTGAGACCCGATTCAATTACAGATTTAGAGATTGATCTTGTGTCTACAAGATTGTTGTTATCGATATCGGGTTTTACCGATCGAGGCCTACGATTGGCTCGAATATGTTTTTCTCTAACTGTGCAACCCATTCGAAGTTTAGAGAGAGAAAACTATGATTCATAAGAACAACCTTAGAAAGAAAAAAAACAACAGTAAATTAAATATGTTGTTTATATCTATATATGTATATATATAAACCTAATTAGATTGAGAAAGAAACTCACAGATGACGTGAAGAACCGCGTTTAAATTTTGGTCTGAGTTGCAGAAGGACCACCAAAATGGTAGAGAGAGGTGGAGAGGAGAGAGAGGTGGAGAGATGCAACACATTGTATTTATTTACCAGGAATGGGGCCAATGGGCCCAAGTCTGGGGCTATGGGACTTGCTAGGGTTGGGCTGTATTAAGACTTGGGCTGCGTAAAAGATATTTATAAATTAGGCAAAAAGTAGGAATTGGTTAAACATAGATCTGAATCAAATTAGGTAGGTACCTTTAATATATCGATCAAATACAGTATTAGTAAAAAAATTCTAATATATTATTAAATAGATGTAAAGATAACTTTCAACAAATATTTTAGTGAAGAAATTGTGAGTAATGAACCCTATTATATGGATATTAAATAAGATCAATAATGAAAGTATAGAGGATGCACTTTAAAAAATTGGTACTGTAATAATAAAGCGGATAGATATGACATTATATAAAAAAATGCTTGGAGAATTTTAGAAAAATTATAAATTGAATGGCTAACAAATTTATTTAATATAATTTCTTTAAAAGGAAAAAAATATAAAAAGAACAATGCTAGGACTTGTCGTGCAATTAATGCATTGTTTTCCTTAAAAGGAATGAGAGAAAAAAATTGCAAAACTTATAATTATGGAATCCAAATACTAGTACAACTTAATAACTTGAATTCAATCTTGCCTATATAAATCTTCGTTTGGAAGACTCTTTTTATTAAATCTTTAAATAATTAATTAAAACTAGAAGTTGCAAATTTTTACCATAAATGAGTGATCTCTTTCTGGTGAATAAGAACCTTAATTTACATAATTCACTTAAAAGTTTTTTATAATTATATTTTGATTTGATATTTTCTAATTACAATTAAATTTTAAAGACATACTCAACAAAGATATAGAATTGTTGAAAAACATAGAGTGCATAAAAGAGTATATATATTTAAAAAGATTAGTAGAGGAAAGCAAATTAACGATAGAGAGAGTATGCGTAGCACTGCTAAGATGATAATTTTTATTATTTTTTATTGTACTAATAATGAATGAATTACCAAATATCCACCTTTCGATTTTGACCTCCAAAAATAAATGTCTCATTTAAAAAGCCAAAAAATATTTTTTGTAACAGTATTAATTTAACCTTCTTGTATTCAACCTATAAAAAAATAAATTCTCTATGGATAGATTTGGCAATTCATTCACTACCAATATAATAAAAATATATATTAAAACTCATCCTCTAAAAAAATTAGCTCCCAAAAAAGAAATATTTATCTTGGAACAAGGGAATAAATTGCTAGTAATATAAAAAGAATGAAAAATAGATGATTATATTACTAATGGAATTAGAGTATGATTGACAATATGGAGACATTCTAGTGAAGAACCAAATATATGACATGGTACTTAAAAAAGAGAAACAAGAACAACATAGACATAGATAGCTAAAATGAGAACATTGAAAAGGATAATAGAAGTGACTCAAAGATATATCAACAAATCAAAGTATTATTTATTTCTAAAATGAGAATGCATAGTAGAAGTGGCGCACCCCTGATTTGAATGGTGTGTGTTGTGGGGTTAATACATGTGTTCTAAGAAAAGGGCTTCGACCATATCTAACTTTATCGCCAAATATTTAATATTAATTTAAATATTTATGAACAAGGAGTTGAGTCACTTTTATTATATATATATATATATTCTTAGAACATGTGTAGCAGCCCCACAACATACTCGCCATTCAAATCGGGGGTGAACCACTTTTACTATGCATTCTATATATATAATACTTTAATTTATTGATGTCACTTTTATTATCCTTTTCAATGTTCTCATTTTAGTTAGCTATGTTATGTTGTTCTTGTTTCTCTTTTTTCACACCAAGTACCATGTCATATATTTGGTTCTTCACTAGCATGTCTCCATAAATATTTATGCATTGGACTTTTCATATCCTCCATTTACATGAGAAGTGTTATAGATGGTTTGTCTTCACTATTAAAGTAGTTAACCCTAAATCAGTGTCCATCAATGAAGATATTGTATAGCACGGTTAGCACCCCGCTGGGTTAATCTAGTGGGTGAAAACTTGGGCATGGTGCCTCATGAAGTATCAAGTACGAGCCTCTGGCTAAACAATTTCCGTGAGGTAGATGTGTTAGTATCACCTAGGGGGAAAAAAAATTATTTGTATAGCATTTCCTTTAACCACTATCCAATACTCAAGCTATAGCATTTCCTTTGACCACTATTTGTATAGCCATATCATTGTTATCAAGCTATTACTACTGTATAAAACTATTGCCTTGAGGGTTAACAGAAGACCACCTGAATTTGCTCCTTTACGTCAATGTGTCTTTTCATCCACTGTGTTCAGCTATTATTCCCAAACAGTAGAAACTAAACAAATCAAACAAACTAGACAAACCAAGGATCAAAGCTCGCTTTTTTAAAAGGATAACAGTGGAAGGAAAAAAATGACTGGTCACAATCTGATGTTTTGTGTACAGATTGTTGGCTCAAAATAACTTACATATATAATCCATAGGATTTAAGAACCAGTTCCCTAGTAATTTATAGCAGAGAAAAATACAAGGAAAATCCTTAAAGGAGAGAGAATCTTTAAAATACAAGATTGGAACAATAGGGTGCACGATTCTGCAGTTCATACCAGTCCAATCAAACACAAATCTATTCCAGAAGAATGAGTAATCAAATATTCGCCCAGTGAACAATTCAAATGAAAACCTGATCCCCGATTCGCATAGATGCTTTCTCAAATTCCATCACACCCACTGCAATCTGCCATGGTGTTCCACATGCTGTTGGATTTTACCATCAAGTAGCGTCTGGTTCCTCACTTTAGCTGGTCTAGTGCTGTACTTCACTTGAAAGCTTGGTAATGGTCGATGATGATCATTCGTACTTGCTAATGTATCCGGTAAGACCTCATCTAGGAACTCATCTGCAACATCTCCATCTTCATCTATCCTGAGACGCCTTGCGTACCATCTCAAACCCTGAATCCATAATAAACATAAACGATTTACGATGTGTACAGCAGGAAAACAAATTAACATACTAGAGAAGGCTTTGAATCTCAGTATAGTGAGATAGATATAAGTGCAGATCAAAGACTGAATCAATCTGCCTGTCCCAGCATGCTGAATCATCAGACCGATACTAGGTAATGGTGTCTTTTCTATAAATTGAAGATCATAATCACTTATTGAAGTAGATAACAGAAGTGTAATCTAGGGTGAGATAGTGAAGTTGCAAGTAAATCTTATCCTTAGTTTGCACTTTCAAATGATCGTAAGAAACCAATTAAGTGAAGCTGATTGCACAAGCAACCAAACATCTGTATATTATATGTCCAAACACATTTGACATTGCATTTCTGCTATTTAGCGAATCAGTAGAGCAACCTGATTGTGTTCCTATAAGTTGTAGGCAACCAATTTAAATGAAGCTGGTTGCACCAGAGATCAAACGTCTTTGTCTCCAATCCAATGCATTTCTACTACATCAGTAAAGTATTCTTCATTGTATATCTCCTAATCTTTTTTAAACCACAATTTATTATTGATTAGGAACAGGACAAAGAAGGAATAAAGGATGGCAAATATTTCCGGAAGAACAAAGCTATACTAAGGAACCCGCTAAAAGTTGTCACCAGGTAGCACAAACCCCTGATTTTCAAGACGCAGAAATTGCCTCTGAAAGATTAAGTGAAACCGCTGCTCTCAGGGCTAAGTAATCCACCAACTCATAAGGAGACTTAGACACTTAAAGATCTCCCTCAAGATTTGAGTATAGCACCATAAATGAAGGATTGAAATTGCACCCACCCACCACAACCCCACAACAGCAATTAAAAAACAGTGAGTGAGTTCCCAAAGGCCCTCAAGGAAGGGAATTGCCTCTTCTCTCTCTCCCCCTTTTTTTCCTTATGGGCACTTGAGCCCTCAACCTTCCACTTCAAAAGTAGAGGAGAACCACTAGAGCTATGCTCTAGGTAGCCAATGCAATGAATTTTCATTCAGATAATCCCCACCAATCAGGAGAACTGGTCGTTCAATGGATCTCTCAAGCCTAGTAAGAACTCAAAGGTGTAGATTGGACCGTGGCCCTGTGTCGAAGTCCAAATTGCTAGTCTGGCCCAACGAGAAGGAAGATTTCTCATGACTACTTTTCATATTTGACTGCATATAAATAGGCTTAATAGCCCACAGCAAGCAGTCAGGAAGGAACACACTATGTTGTGCTTTATCCACTACCAACACAGCGGCAATCAAAAGCTTTAAAAAAACATCACTTTTATATTGTGCAGGTCCCAAGTTCCAATAACGAAGCAATGAACCTAACAAAGCTTTAAAGAAGCAAATTTTTTTTTTTTTTTTTTTTTTTGGTGGGGTGTGTGTGTGTGTGTGTGTGTGTTCAAGTAATAGAAAGCCAAAAGGACAGACCGTTCAAAAAAAATGACATTGAAGAGAGAAACTTGAGAGAATGTAAAATTGTAAATGACAACACATTTGACAAAAGAACATAAATGATAATCCTCAAGACTTGAAAGCAATGTTCCTAATCAAAGACAAAACCCTGACTTCGATACACGCATGCACAGGCGCATACAGACAAGAAACATAAAAAAATGAAAATAAAAAAATACTTTAAAAGGGAGAGAAAAATATATTTCCACCCCATTGCAGACCATAAATGTTTACCAGAGACCTGAATTCTTCCATCAAAGTTATATCACAAACATTCAGTCCGACTAAACTGCTCCTAAACTATGACCAATTACAAAAGAACTAAATATTTTATCACCATTGGACACATGGCAGCTGAATTCTATTTTGTCCAAATATATGTGCAAATTGTCCAAGCTGATGGTATTCTAGAAAAATGTTCTATTTTTGGGAGCCACCTCCCACAAAAGCAAGTTTGATTTCACAACACCGTGTCAAACATTGCATTCCATCTCAAAAACTAAAAGAAAGCTTGATCAAATTTTTCAATAAGAAAAAAGATGAGCAATTATCATAGCACCTATTTATGAGAAAAATTAGATATAAGCCTGGGTAAGCAAGCTGAGCAACATATAACGGTTTCTTATATCAATGAAGATCATATTAGATAACACAATGTCAAAAAGATGTATCAAATTATAAAAATGGATAACCTTATGAACACCAGAGCATCAAACAAAACAGAGAGGAACACAGCTAGAAAAATAAATAACAAGAAATGTGGTACAAGGGTGCTGTGTTGTGTGCACATGTGCAAAGTACACCAAACAGAACTTTGTTCCATGGAAAAGAGAAACTGATGGACCAGACTGAAAGTAAGGCATCTCAAGCTCATGGAACAGCGTGATAATTCCCAATATATATTATAGTGATTGGTTGACAATAAAAACCTCATCAAGGAAATGCTATTGATTCAGAATCCACAAGCAACACAAAATTTCATATCCTCTGCAATATAGTGAAAAAGATTTAATATGCAAATTTTATTTTTTTTTAAATGATATTTCCAGGAAAAAAACACAAGATAAAGACGAAGAACAAAAAAAAGATCCTTAATCGTCAACATAGACTTAGCTGGAATTCTAATGACAGCATAATCCTAGTTTCTTTCAACACACCAGAAGTAGCAAGCCCCTATTTAGGGCGTTATACATACCAAACAGATTTTGTCAAGGATCGATTTTTACCAAGAGTTCTTAAACCAAATAATGGAAATAGAGAACAACTTAACTCAACAGTACAGAACAGGGAATCTGCATTGCATCTTGAGGAGGTTTGCAGAGGAGGGATGAGACAGAAAGACAGTTTTGTAGGGGTGGGTGTTCTTTGACCATTCAGAAGTAGAGATATAAATTATAGTCCAAAGGCTCCGAAGATTGTCCACCTGATGAAATTGCAGCCATTTTACACGAGGATATAAAGAGCACCCGGATTACAAGGCCTAGATCCAATCACAATGTAGTCTGGCAAGAAATCCCTACATCACTTGGACATCAGCAAGCTAGGCTAGCACAACTCTATAAACTAATAAACCTGATAGCGTGGAGCATGCTATGTAAATTGTCTGAAGTCAAAGTGGGATTTCCCTCCTACAATCTGCTACACATTCTCTGACCGCCAGAAGGTAAGAGAGATGACTACCTTAAGCTTCTAGACACCAAGCCAAGAATTATAGCGAGCTCACGGATAAAAAAAAGAGATGACAAATTTAGGAAGGTCCTTAATAAAGCTAGGGGTGAGTTTTGAGAGGTAGAAAACCCAAATTGCATTCAATGTGATATTCAATGTAATGAGGTCATGCTCTACACCTTCCACCTATACATTGATTGACTCAATAACCCTTGTTCACATATTAAAAACTTGAATTCCACTTTACAGAAGTTTTTTTTTTTAGTAATTCTCCTCTTTAGTAAACTCAACGAAATAAATTTAGAGTGGTAGCATCCTCATTAAAAAGGTTTCCTTTAGGTTTACTTTTTATATTTTTTTAATTTCATGTTTTATCAAGAAAAATGATTTCTTTAATTGCCCAAGGGATTAAACAGTTGGCAAGGAGTAACTCAAAATACCGCGATTATACTGATCCCACTCTTGAGGGCAGCCCCACAAGGTTTCCAAACTAACCCAGCGAGTGAGTATGAGCACCGCGTCTGCAGCCAGAAGAGCTTAGTCTCACCTAAAGTGTGAGTATACCCTTTTGTAAAATAAAAAAATCCTCATTGTTTTTTGAAGACTGAAACATAAACTTCTCCTCAAATTTTATTTATGAAGCAAGTTATTATTTGATTTCTACATGCAATCTATCAAGATATTTTTGTTCTACTCTGTTGTCTAGTGGTTCTCAATTTCCATATTCCTTGACAGCGTCCAGAGCCGGCCTAGACTGCCCAATGTAGTATTAGATTTAGCCTCATTTAGGAAGGATTTTCCCTGATCTTTATGGGATAAGGATGCCCTTCCTAAAACCCAATCCCTCGCAATCCCTACCTGTCACATTCATTCTCTAAAATTAAGCAAGTCAAATCTTCTTAACTATAATAGATCCTTGCAAAGATATTTGTCAAAATATGACCAATTAAAAGTTGATAATTAATTTCTCACAATTTAAATGATCCAACTTTGCTTCTTATAGAAAATAAAAGGTTATTTAACACTGCAACTTCACTTAACAGTTAATACATTAAATGTTTCATAAATTCCACCATGAAATATTTCAAATGAGAATCAGGCTACCATCACAATGAAACAACTCAAAATTTATAACTAGCAACTAGGAAACTAAAATAACCACCATTTGATCAGCATTCAGTTCAAGAAGTATTCTACTAATGTTACACTTCCTTTTCATGCATCATCGACTACATAATGAGGACAATCGTACTTCTACCAACTTGTCGTTAACATGAACATGCAGGTAAACAATGTATAATGTTAATTTTTTAACTTCACATAATTAGACAACTTACACACCTGACAAAAGTAGGGCAGCAAAACAAGCTCATCCAATTCCACTAAACTATCAGTCTGTTTGAACTCTACAGTGTTATCAAAGCCCAAGGCACAAGAGGTCCTTTGGAGCCTAAGCGCAAGGCGAGGCGCACGCCTGAGCGAGGCGCACAATTGAAAATTTAAATTACTATTAAAATATATTCAAATTCCATATTAAAGGCGCATATGTTGTCAAAGGCGCACCTCGGCACACAACAGGCGCAAGTGTTGTGTCCGTATGAGCCTGAAGCCTTGGGGCACCTTCAACAACACCGACTCTACTCGAACTAAACAATCTTTGTAACTCGAACTAAACAATCTGTTTTTGAGCTCGACTTGGTCGCTACACGCTGAGCTTGCGAACCAACTCACCTCGTACACCCAAAGTTGAAGAGAAGTTTAATCTGAACCATTCACTTGTCAAACCCTTATTGTTTCAATTGATTTTTTTGTTTTTTTGTTTTTTTTGGATAAGTATCACAATTTATATTTCTAATTTTCAATGTAAAAGTCAATGCATAATTTTTTTAGGCTGGTCAATGTGTAAGATAAAAAAGCTACCAGACTGTCTTTTGTTGGGCCAGTAACATAAAATCAGGGGCATAAGTAGTAGATAGTCGGGATTCAAACAGCTGCATTACCCTAATAAAGTGCTGCAAAATACTATAACTTCCAAAGATAATGGACTAAGATTCAATTCAGAATTTGAATCTGCCACTAAGCCCTTGTTCACAAGATTGATCAGGCAAGCTTAGGTGTGTTCAAGCTGCTTTGAGATATGGCCAAGCTTGGCTCATTTGGCAAGAGAACTAGCCTAATTGAACTTTTTAAAAGCTGCACCTAAGCCTTTCATGAGCGACTCAATTCATTTGCAGCCCTAGACACAAGGATGAATAGAATATTTAGAACTTCTTAAGGCAACTCATAGACAAATTAATGAGGCACAACCATCACAACCTTCTCAAGAGCTAAAGAATTGTATTATGAAAAAAACGAGGCTAGACAAGAGCCATAAGCTCTCTTTATTAACCACTGGATTGAGACAGTTTTGAGACCTTTGAAAAGTCGAATAAAACTTTTACTCCCTCTGTCCCAATTTAATTTTCCATCTTTCCTTTTTAGGTTGTCCCAAAATACTTGTCCTAGTTAAAAAGTCCAAGTAAGATAAATGCATTTTTCCATAAATACCCTAGAAGTTTTCAAAGTTTTCTAGCTTGATTATATATATATATATATATATATACAAACTTGAAAGGATAACTTGGCTACTTTAAAAGGGGGGATTGCATGCCCCTTAAAAGTTCTACTCCCCAAAAGGGACAACTAATATGGGACGACGATGGAGTAATAAATATCTCAAAAGGCTCTCTTGATAGCCTTACTCTTACTCTAACCAAAACACGCGTTCTGAAAGGAATTTGCAATAATGGGGATAATTTATAACATCGGGGTAGCCTACATAATAGTACTCAACCTAAAGTCAGCAGATCTTCCCAATGCTTATCACATTAACAGTTTACAGGCATCAATTAAATCTCTCTGCTACTATTTTACCATAGCAGGCACCACGTCATAAAGCAAAGAGAAAGGGAAACCAATAGCTCAATGAATCTTGAACCTTTAGGCACTTGTGGAAAATATTTTAATAAATCATTAGGAGATGGAAATTTCAATACTACTTAGCATTAAACAGAATAATTGATCATATCATTCTTTTATATTCTTTAGAATTATTAACGCACTAATGTCATTTTAAACTGTTCCATATACTTCTCATTTTAATCTGTTCCATATACTTCCTCCGTCACATATTAGTTGGTCCCTTTTGGGGAGTTGAACTTTTAAACGGGACATGCAATAATGCATTGTCCCCTTTTAAAATTTTCAAGTTATCCTTTCAAGTTTAAATATATACATAGTATATATAATCAAGTTGAAATTTTGTTGAAAACTTCAAGGGTATTTATGAAAAGATACATATATCTTACTTGGACTATATAACAGAATAGATATTTTGGGACAACCCAAAAAGGAAAGATGGACAATTAAATTGGGAAGAAAGGAGTATAAAATATGTTACATTACAAAAATTATTGATACATTGATGGGATCTAACTATCTATAGCCCATATATCCAAGGAATCATAGCCAATAATTGATAACCATTTTAGCTAAATTGAAAAAATTATTTTAATTATATATTTCAAGATAAGAATAAATTCCAGAATACTCCGAAACACAAAAATGATACCAAGCAATCGATTAATTTCCAGTATCTTGTGATTTCTGTTCAAAGTCACTCTATTTTACCACTTCGGAGGATTGCCAGATATTGTCAAAGCTGTAGAGGGTGTACGACTCAATAATAATATTATTTCATTTAATCTTCTTCTATTCAGTACTATTTGCTCAAATCATGCTAACTACTTGTGGCCGGATGAGCATTATTAGATTTTATCAGTGTCTTCACTCTTTTGCCGACACCCATAGAATAATGAAAACCTTACACTTTTCCACATCCTTGTACTCTTTCTTGTAGCTTCATTGTCAATTTGACTTAATTGCTTCCCCATGTTTTCTGACATGTGCTTCCCAGTTACTTTATTCATTTATTTGTGAGAACTATGAGTGATGATGATGATACATCAAACATTACTGTTTACATTGTGACCAGTGTTACAACTACTCACTAAGAAAGCAACTGCACATGCTCAAGTGTTTAACAGTTGGTTAGGTGAATGGTCGCCTAAGGAATGTTACACTATGTGCTCACTTGATATCCTGTTGACAAGAAGCTGTATTATCTTTTGTTATTATTATTATTTTGATAAGGCAAGCTTGATTATGGATACAAGCTTGATTATGGATACATTGACAGTATCTATACCCTATAGATCCAAGGAATCATAACCATTAATATATAACCATATTAGCTAAATTGAGATAATTATTTTAATTATATATTTCGAAAAATAAATAAATAAAAATAAAAATAAAAATAAAAATCCAAAGTACTTGGGAACACAAAAGTAATACCAAGCAATCCATTAATTTCCAGTATTTTGTGATTTCTGTTCAAAGTTACTATATTTTAAAACTTAAAAGGATTACCAGATATTGTCAAAGCCAGACATGATGTACGGCTCAATAATCATGGCTATAATATTCTTTCATTTAACCTTCTTCTAATTCTTCTATTCTTTACTTTACTATTTGCTCACATCATGCTAACTACTAGTGCCCTGATGAGCAGGATTATATTTAATAATGTCATCCCTTTTCTGCCAACACCCATAGGATAATGGAAACCTTACACTTTTCCACTTCCTTTTACTCTTTCTTAAAACTTATTGTTACTTTGACTTCCTTGCTTCCGCACATTTTCTAAAAAATTGCTTCCCACTTATATTATTTATTTGTGAAAACTATGAATGATAATGTTACATCAAAAATTATGGTTTACAATGTGACCAGTGTCAACACTACTCACTAAGGAAGCAACTGCACATCCTGAAGTGCCTAACAGTTGGTTGGGTGGTTAGGCACCTAACTAATGTTACACTTAATGTTCTGTTGACAACAAACTGCATTTTCTTCTAGCCAACATCCGAATTTAATACAAAAAATACACAAGCTTTGATATCTAAATCATAAAGCATAGTAAGAGAGAGGAAATGACCAATTTGTTGCTTTACTCCAACCCTATCCGTAATGGATATAATCCTACAGATTCTGTGTCGGATAGGAATCTGTAGCAGTTGCAACTGAAAAGAGACCTTAATGGTGATGCAGTGTTTTCTTTCCCCAAATACACCAAAGAGAGAGAGTCTTCAAAGGAAAGCTGACATCCCACTGGTGTCTTCAACACATTAGAATTGTCACAAAGGATCAACAGAGGTGCCTAGAAGTCAAGCAGCAAGGTGTACCATAGATTGCTGCTACCAATTACCAATAAGAGCATACCAAAACAGTACCATAGTCTTCCTCTAGATAATTAAAGACTCAACATGCAACTGAACTAAATCAAAGTCTAGTTAATGCTTTAAAATAAAAATGTTTTTCTGTCCCTAAGCTCAGTGATGCCTTCAAGCCAGAACCAGTACTTCAACAAATATTCTTTTCTAGAACGCAAACTACACCAAAAAAAGCATGAGGCTCTTTCCACAAGTAGAATCATATGCAGTCAAAAAACCATAACCTACTGGCTATGGGGCAAAAGAATAATCAATCAAATTCAAATCCGTTTGATTGCAAAGATATTTCATTTCAATGCACACCAGAACAGAAACATTTTGTGCCACAAAAAATGAATAAGAAGAACATTCACATTGAAATCATCCTAGTGATGTTCTATAGATTTGTATGTAAATTTTCTATCATTGGACAAAAACTCTGAACCCTAATATACATTGCAACAATCCATACATGTTGGCCAATTATCAATATACATCGTCATGAACTAAACGTCACAAATTGCTTATGATCACAAGTGAGATAACCTTAATTCGTTACCTATCCCAAGCATGTATATAAATACATTCATACACACAATCAAGCACGAAATTGAATTGAAAATAAAAGAAATATCTAACACCACAAATAAAAAACCAAGATTGAAGATAAAAATAAATAGTAAATGGATAAGATTGACCTGAACGCCGCCCTCGCCTACGCTGCAGGGAATTACAACTGGGCCCACTTGAGCTCTCTCGACGGGCACGTGAACGGGCACACTGAACCCTTTACGAGGAAGATGAGTTTCTACTCTACTACTCACATCATCATGATCTTCATTGTCTTCGTTCTCATCCTTTACTTCGTGCGATTCGTGATTCGCAAACCCTAGAAACCCTGCGATCCTCCTCAGAAGCCTCATCCCTGTGGGCGATGTAGAGAGAGAAAGATATGCATCTAGAGAGAGAAGGCGGAGGATGAAGCGGACACTGCAGGCGTCACGGTTGTAGAAAATCGAGGGAGTGAGGTTTAAAGAGGTGACAGAGATTGCTAAATTTGAGACTGGTGACTCTGGTCAGAGAAAGAGAGAGAGGGGGGAGAGATATATAGGGAGAGAGGGAGGGAGAGAGGGAGCACTGGGGACGATAGGTTTTTGGTTTTGGGCACGTTTGGCCCTTTTGCGATGTGATTGGTTCTTTTTTGATGGTCAAAAGGTAGGCTGAGAGATATTTCGCGTTATGTTACAATAATGATAAATAACTAAGTAGTACTCCGTATAAAAAACACATGATCAAATCATGTGGTATGCTATAAAGAATATGTCATTTTGATGCTTTAATTTAATGATGTTTTCTATACCAAATTCACGTACTTTACTTCTAATATTTTTTATTTTATTTGTTTGTTTTGCAGTAGCCCTTGACAACTAAGGTTTTTTCCCCTCATGTTAGGTAAATTCTAGCGTACTTACAAATGTTTATTATGATTTTAAACTATTTAATATTTTTTAAAATATTACAGGGTGCCCTAATAGGCACCATCATTATGACAACAAAAGATAAGACTTATCTATATACCAGCGAGTAAGTTATCCATGTTAATCGCTAATGTAAACAAATTATCTCTAATTACAAAATCAGGAAATTAACGAAAAAGGACCCACAGTGTATTTTTTAGTAAGGAAGAGAGTTGGGGTCCTGGGTTGGATGGTTTCGGTCGGCCAACTTACCTCATTAGCCGACCGAACCCCTGAGCAGAATTCACTTATCATTTTGAATACAAGCCGGGTAAGGCCAATGTTGTGGCGGATGCGCTTAGTCGCAAGGCCGAGTTTGTAGCTATTAGTCGGCCCCAGCACCAGATCATACTTATTCCATAAGATAAATAAGTGTTACAATTTTTCTTAGACCAATAAGTCTAACTTTTGAAAATATTTTTTTATTTAATTTTTAAATTACTAAATCTTTCGAATGCAACCAATGTGGAAAACACAAGCATTGGGCATAGATATGCTAACATGAAACATAGGAGATGGTATAGGAGTATCAACATGCAAAACTCAAATCACCGATTTATTATGTGTTTTTTAATAAAAGGAAACCGAATTAGCAAGGAAATATATAAAGAAAATAAATAATTTAGGTTATCTAATTAGACAGGAAATATATAAAAGTCTAATAATGAATTCAGAGAGATTCATGGGCAAAACAATTGATTTATAGGCGACAAGATTTTGAGTGTTGAGGTGGCACTGCCTCAAGCCTTTGGTATCACAATGAACAGAAAATCTCCCACCACATGCAAGGGTATGACAAAACACAAGGACGCTTGGAATTTCACTCTCCGGAATGCATCTTCTCACAATTTGATCCGGGCAATATCGATACAAGACGGATTCTCTCACTCGACACAGCACCGAGATGTTTGCCATGCTCGACACTGCTTTCTTCTCCCGGTTAGTTTTGACTAGGGCAGCTTAGATTGTTATTGTTGCTTAATTTTATGCAAGGAATGTATATGATTTTTATCATGTTTTGTCTCTGGATAACTAATTAAACTAAGGGGAGGCACAATCCATCAAGAAATGAGTATGAGCCATCAAATAATTCACAAGAGTATTCTACTAAACACTATGTCTTGACAATCTCTACACAATATTATTGTACTATTTTTCCTTCGCTAAGGTTTTGTCCCACTAGATTTTCCTTAGTAAGGTTTTAACGGAGCATATTCTTAGTGTAGTATTGTAGATCCCCATGAAATAATTAAATTTAAAATCTTAAAAATTCGGGTTGTCACAATTTATAACGACCATTCCCTTAGCCAGACACAATACTGTCCGCTTTTGGCTCCCCGAGACTAGAAACTTCCCAGAAGGTTACCCATCCTGGTACTACTCCAGATTAAACAGGCTTAACTCTGGTGTTCTAGTGGGTTCACAGCCTGCACGGTTTTAAAATACGTTGTGTCATAGAAAGGTGTTGAATCCATATATAACACTTGCCCTATTTACAGATGTGGGATTATGCACCTATAGCTCGCCCAGTATGGTAGTCTACTGGTGCCACCTGCACACGCTCACACACACCCGCCCACAAGGTCACCACAGTCACTGCCTTCTACCACCACTGCCACCACTACCACAACCACCACCACCTTCAACCACCGCCACCACTACTACCTTCCACCACTACCATAGTCACCTCCATTGGCTTCCACCATCATCACCTACACCATTATCTC
>JAOTQH010000057.1:3472776-3497867 GCA_025631255.1 Cornus kousa | reverse complement strand
CTCTAACTATGTGATGTGTTTGGATTGTGAGCTTAAAGGAAGGATTAATGGCTTAGTTTGATATATTGTGCTATTCATTGTGTTATTTAAACAATATATACTTAATTGGTCATCCATACTTATTAAACAACCACACATACTCACTATTGTTGCACAACACATGTTTTTCCCTCATTAATTATGAATTAAGTGTATACAAAGGTGATGTTTAGTGGTGATCTCTAAGTCCCAAAGACCTCTATCTCTTGTTTTCTCTATCTCTTATTTACTTGTTTTACATTGATCTTGTTTAGTTTAGTTTGTAGTTTAATCAATCAAACCAACCATATTTTGATCATTCGACCTGCTAACCCTAAAGCGTTTCTAAAATCAATACGACCCCCCAATCCCTTGGGACGATCCCTACTTGCCATTGCTACATTATTAGTAGTTAGAGGTAGTAGTAGCACTTATTAAATTTAAAACTTGGCCACTCTCATCTTAGCACACTTTGCAAGATTTGGTTTCAATAAGACGACACGGAGCCACCAAGTACAACCAATTTTGAAATGAGACATGTTTTTTGAGACATCTCAAAATAGAAAGATGAACAAGTATTTTGAAATGAAGGAAGTAGTAAATAACCACTAAGTCAACGTTGTACTTTGACCCCTCTATGCATAATTAGTTATCAGATAATTAAAGCCATCAGTTCTACCACATAATTAATAAATTTATTTTGGTTCCTTGTTTATTTCTGACTTGATCACAATAAACATTTGTTTGACAAAAATAATAATTTTGTAAATAAATAAATAAAAACTATTTTGTCTAAAACATATGAAGGCCTTCGAATGTATTTAGTGATCAACATAATCAATACAAAATAAATACAAGTAGCACTAATGAAAATATTGAGATTATAACCCTCTAACTATTAATTAAATAATCACCCAAAGAACCAATCAAAGGATCTCAAAGGTTCTACTGAACAAATCAAAGTAATTATTAATTAATAAAAGAGTTTATACTTCTCTCATATTTGAGAGTCAAATACCATTATAGTGATAGGGAACAATTTGTACACGATGTCTCTCACATTATATCTCAACCAATCATGGATCTGATTCATATCTTAGTTAATTAAGAGTTCATCCTTAATTACCGCGCGACTACAAACTATTTATAATTGCTAATTTATACTCTTGTATGTACCGCCATCACATACATACAAATATATCTTGCAATCAAGTGGACACATTTAATTCCATCATAAATCAAAATATAATACATTTGCATTCACTAATTGTATAACGCATATATATTATTTCTAATAAGAAACAATGTTTTTATAATCCAAATAAGAATTTGCTATGCTAGGATATACAAATATTAACCGTATATGAGTAGTTACATATGCTTGCACAAATCAGCATAATATATAGAAATAGAAATAATATTCCTTGGGTCTTTCCTACAAAGTGTCGCCCGAATCATCGAACGCGAGAATGGATGGGGCATGAAAGCTCAATCGAACGAATAAATCCCGAGCGGACGAAGATCGCCACGCCCCTCCTACCTAAACAATTGTCTTTCCACTCTTTGTCATGTCAGAGGTATTAAGATAAGAGAAAAGAGTCCTCCCTGGCCTAGAATGAAAGTGGAATCTACCCTCTCCGCCTTTCGTTCTATCAAGAAAGTAAAAAAATAGGAGATCAACAAGATTCAAGGTCAAACCTCAAACCCTGTTCAAAGCAAGAAGAAAGGAGAGAATACAGAAGAAATTAGGGTTAACTTGAAGAGGGGCCAGATTCAACACCGACAAAACTCGAAGGTAAAAAGGATTAAGGGGGAATCGAAAGGCAGGAAAATGTAAAGCTGAGAAGAGCATCTCGCCTTTCTCCAAACCCTAGCCTGTACTAAAATTCAAGTCATGGTCGTACTTCTTAAGGGTAACGTTAGGAGGAACGCGATTTATCTTTCTCAACTGAGCAATTAAAAAAGACTTCCTTTCTACAATATCCACAGGGAGGATTATAGGACGCTCAACATAATCACTCGAACTCGCCGCAATCCCCGACTCAGAATCAGACATATGAGCACTATGAGTTCGTTCGCTACTTTCTTAACTCATAATGTAAGAAAGAGGGAATGAAAGAAAGACTAAACTCGAAAGATGAAGGGCGATGACGTAGCAGCAATCAGACTCTCGCTTGAACTCAGAAACGGGATCACAGATACAAACACCCAAATGACAAGAACACAATATATAAGCAAAGAGAAGTGGATAACGAAAAGGCGAACACGAGACCCCAAAAATCAGCAGCACAAATGGTAAAGATAGGCAGTAACAGCCACAAAAACTTCTCCACTTCCCAAAAATAGTTACTATTCCATATATGAATTGAATTCATAAAAGGAAACAGGGGTAAAGTGTGGAGGAAAAAATCCCCACTAATCATAATACACCACATGGCAACAAAAGAGTAGCCTATTACTAAACTAAAAACACCCAGAAGTCCACCATCAATTGGAGGCCCAACAACAGAAACCATACACACATGTCAACATAGCCCGATTAAATAAAGGAAACTCAGCTTGACATGAAAACCGATGGATAGCCCAAACTCGGCAGGCCATAAGTCCATAATGCTTGCTATAAAAATATGCACACGATCAGTAAGCATAAATACCTACGTCTGGGAAATAAAGCCAGAAAATGGCTCCGTTTAATTCTCCGAACAAAGCCTATAAATTAAGCGTGAATGAGAATGAAAGATCATCGAATTCCTATCATTGTTCTTCTCTTCAAAAATTATTTGTCGTCTCATCTATATTTCGTGTATTTCTTCTTGATTTATTTCTTATAGTGTTCGGGTGTGAGAAATTGCACCTACATCTTTGTAAAAGGGTAGCAGGTAGATCAAACAACACTCTACGAATGCTTTGACCTTTTCAAAGTGTGATCACTTTTACTTCTGTTCTTCAATATCTGAATTCAATGTAGAAGTAAATCTGCTTTTCTCTGATTATTGTAGATGCAAGACTTTGATCACGATCAGGATTTGAACAACACTTTAAACTCACTCTTGTGTTTATGTATATGTTCTGGAAAGATTGTCAAAGAAATCAACTTGGATTTTTTACAAAAATAATCTTCCTAAGACTTTTATGAAGTATGAAGTTATTATGCAAAAGTCGTACTAAAGCAAGATGTATATAAGGGTTTATATAGACTTTTCAAAGACCTAATCCTTCAAAAAATAAAGAAAATTTCATGCATAGGTATAATTCTAAACCAATTAGGAAATAAATCAGAACAGGATTACAAAGTTACCAAATCCCGTAGAAGACCCTTGAACCAGTTCAAGAAAGGCTGAACCGGTTCAAGAAATTTTTTACTTTACATAAATAAATTGAACTGGGTTCAATCAAACATGTATATATATTATATGCAAACCACGACAAAGCCATCTTCATCAAGCTCTTCAACAATCCTTCCGTACTGGTACATAATCACATCTAATTCCCCCTCTTCTACGATCATCCTCACATCCTCCCTTGCTCACTCTGAGCCCACCCATCGCATTTCATAGCCTTTTACCCTAATCATAATCGACGCATTGGCGATGAGGTCACATAAGATGTTAGGGTAAATTGGGGTTCTAGGCACACAACCATAGCAATTAGACAAATCATTGTCCGTCCTCGTCCGAGCAAGGCTGTGGAGTGGTGGTGGGGCTGTGTGATGGGGTTTGAAGTGGTGGTGGTGGTGGGACTGTAAAGTGGTGGTGGGGCGAGGGTGTGGTAGGACTCTGAAGTTGAGAGGGTAGGGAGAGAGGCATTGGTGGAGGTTGCAATGGTGGGCGGCGGTATGGTTCTAGTGGTGTGCCGCCAGTGGAGGTGGCAAGCACCCACTTCTTCTTTCCCTCCTCTTCTCTCTCTCTCTCTATATATGTGTGTGTGTGTGTGTGTGTGTGTATATATATTTTCGGGATGAAATGTTAATTTGATTAATTAAAATTAGTTAAAAGGCTAAATCGGTAATTTCAAAGGTTTAATTGACAAGTCAAAGGACATCTAATCATTTTATCATGTGTTAGAATGTTTACAGTGTCTTTGTCAAATGGAGCAAACTGAGGGGCTGTCATTGTTTAAAAATGAATCAACTTTCATTGTGGTGTGAATGTAATTAATCAAGAATATAATGACCCAAGTCATACAATTATGTTAAACTAGTGCCGCTCTCTTCCTTTTAAGTTCCCATTTCGTGCGCGCTCTTGCTTTCAGCCTCGCGCTCCGCTTTTACGGTCTCGCTTGGACACTCAGTACCCCCGTGCTGTTTGACTAATGACATGCGAGGGAGCAAAGTGAAAAACGAGAAGGGTCCGAGAACGCACGTGCCAACAGAGTAGAATACAGCAGCTAAACGAAGATCAATTGCGCTGACTGAAGACTCTTTCCTCGCTCGCATTCACAACTCCATATACAATCAATATACTTATAATCTCATTTCTTTGATTCAGAATCGAATTGGAATATCCTCAACAAAACCCTAGATCTGATCATTTCTGATTTGATTGATCCGTCGCTGATATTTTCGGTTGGATCGTTTGTTGCTCAGAATTTGGGTCCACTGGATCGGAGAGATGCCGGTGGCTGCTTCCGCTATTTACTTTTTGAATCTCCGTGGCGATGTCCTCATCAATCGCCTCTATCGCGATGACGTTGGGTCAGTTCTCTCTCTCCTTAAGTTGCATATAATAAAAGTAACACTTTTTGAATATATATATATAGTTGTACATTGATGTGTCTGGGTTTTGGTCTGATGATAATACAAGCTGAAAATTAATCAATAGAATATTGAAATATTGTACGTGAATGTTACATATCATAAGATAGTTGAGTTTTTATTGTTGAAAGGTATGAATATTGAGTTTGGATTCGGAATTAACGTTGAAATAATGTGGTGAACAATGTGAAATTTTGTACTGAGAGTTTTCGAATTGAAGCCATGTGTTTGATTCTCATTTTTGTTTTGATTCCTTCCTATTAGAGATTGGGAATGGAAACCTCAACGAGATTCACAAGTTAAAAATTTAGTGGTATGTTAAATCAGAACAGCTGAATTTTGCTTTCTTGTAGTAGGTACAGACACTCGGACAGCTCCTAAACATTCTTGTTCTTACCTAAGGTGGTGAACTGTCCCTTAGGCTGGATTGACAGTAGTTTTTGGGTTATTATTAAAAGGAAGTTTCTGCTTTGTTAGATTTTCAGTACAATGAGGTGAAAAAATACTTTAGCTTTACTGCTATGGTTATTGTTTGAGCCATTGGGCATCCGCAACTTCCGAACCTTTCTCGGGTTACTATCCAGTATTTGTTCCAGAAAATGATGACTCAATGAGACTCTATATAAGTCAACAAACAGAAAAGTTGATTAAACATATACTTTGTCATGTTCCCGAACTTAATATAAAGAAGGGGAAGGAAGGAAATAGATTAACAAGGATTTCTAGTTACACTTATACCCCATTGTATATTCTTTCCCCACTTGATATTTTTGGGTCCAAAAGAAATAAAGTAATTGGCTTAGTCTTTCGTTTCTTGATTCTCAACTGCCCCACATCCATCGTCCTCAACAAGTTTGAAGGATTAAAAGGGATGGATGATCTTTTAAAAAAATAATATTTGAAACCAAAAAAGACAAGGCTTATTTATTAGTGTATTTGCTTGTGACATTGACATTAATCCTACTAGTTGCGACTGTTATTGTAGAGAGGACATTTTCAGATTTCTCTGCAATGATATTGTGAAGAATCAATTGTGCAATTGAATGGGAGAACAACGGATGTGTGATAGTCTGATTGTATATGTTGGAAAGAGATACTTGATTGCGCATGCAATGAAGCTATCATTCGGCGTTCACGAAAACTTGTCGAGGATAATTGTAAATTACTCAATGAAAACATCAATTGATGTTGACTTTTGTTTATTATGATAGTTTGAAAATTTTGTGCCTTCTTGTTGTTTAAGGTTGCTCCCCCCTCTTGCGTATAATTTTATGGCTCTATCACGGCTATGCATTGATGATTTTTATTATTTGCTATGTTTTGAATTTAAATTTCTGTTAAGTCAGTTTTAGTTTGTTAAAACCACTAAGTCACCCTAACAGACCTATTCATCCCTTCTAGGTTTAGATCATGAATCCTGCAATAGACCTATGCGTTTGTTGAAATAGATTTTCATCAGGCTTACTGGCCTTCAACCTTCTTATAAGGCTGCTTGTTTGAGTGACCAATCCATTACATATTGAACTTCTTAATTTGTTTCCAAACCGATTCATTCAAATACCTAGGTTATGTATGGGCCGAGTAATCTAATGGTTAACCAACCTAAATATTGTGACCTCTAGGTCACTTGTTTAAAGCTGTATGATCAACACAGTTTGAAGAAATCATCTTGAGATTTCAACTCAGCCTTCAATCTCCAATCACATCTTTGATATCAATGACGAAGCCTTCATAAAATATGCTAATATGTTATTGCAATGTCCTATAAAAAATAGTTCGACTCCTTCACAGCACAGGTGATTTATCATTTTTTATCTCTTCTTTTTCTTTTTTGAAGAAAAAGGACAGATGAGGGAGCGAGGGGGAGGGGGGTGGGGGGGTTGATTACTCTTCAGATACTTATCATTTTTTTTATGTTGCTGGAGTTACCTACATATAATGCGGCTCTCAAGTATAAATTTTTTTAATTGGTTGTGATTGTTTTGTCTTAAAATTATTCCTATTCAGACATGCCTAAGGACACGTTGCCTACCTATCAAGTGGCTCTAAATAAATGCCTCTGCTTACTTTAAGTCATAATTATATATGTGTGAGAGTGTCACCACTTGCTGTCTTCCTGTTAATGCCATCCTGCATGCTTTGTCTTATCCGTCTTGCTTATTCGTTTTGGTATCTTGATGGCTGCATTGTTTATGATTGGAAATTTATTTTACCGTTTAACATTGTCAAATTTTGAATTTGTTTTTATTGAATCATTTGTTCAGGGGAAATATGGTGGATGCCTTCCGAATGCATATAATGCAAACGAAAGAACTTGGAACATGTCCTGTGCGTCAGATTGGAGGTTGCTCTTTCTTCTACATGAGAATAAGCAATGTCTACATTGTGATTGTTGTTAGCAGCAATGCCAACGTAGCTTGTGCATTCAAGTTTGTTGTTGAGGTAGTCAAGTATACTTGCTGCTGAAGCTTCTTAACGGGTTTGGTTTTACCCATTTTGAATCAGGAACCTGTATATTGAGCATGATATTACTGTTACTTTTACTTGTTACTATAGATGTTGAACACTTACTAGATTATCAGCATTTTGCAGATATAAGATTATTGCAATTTGAATTCTTGGTAGTCTGCTATTCAGATCGGCCACCATTTTGAGTACATTGTGTGCTCTTTGATCTTCTCTGCTATTCATGCTTGTTTGCTCTTCATATAGCTTCAAATACATCTTAACTGCCTATTATCTATATTTTTCCTCCTGTCTTTGCTTGTCTTATATCATTATTAAAAAAGAAGAAGAGAGAGGGTAAATTCCACCTACACCCCCTAACGTTTGACAATATTCCACTTACACCCCCTCTACGTTTCATAAATCCACCTACCTCCCCTAGCAGTTACCCTCGTCCACTTTACTAACGGAAATGTGTGATTTTATGGTATTGCCCATGAATTTTATATTGATATTTATAAAAAGATGTACTGAGTCTAAAAAGACGGAACTACCCTTAAGTCATCCAAGCACACCCCCAAATATGATATATTGAGTCGAGAGCAGCGATGAGGATAACAATTCTGACGTGGCGAAGGATCTGCTCTTACCAACAAGAAGCGGGTCTGAACGGGCGAGCGCAAGACTCTTCTTACCGGCGGCAAAGAGGACGGTGACGCTGAACTTTCCGGCGAGGACAGCTATGAAGAAGCAAGCAAGGCGGATTGAACAACGTTGAGCAGGAATGAACAGAACCAGCAGTGAGCACGGATAAACAGAACGGCGGATGGCGGTGAAGTGTGAGAGGGCGGAAGAGACAATGAGACAGAGAGAAACGCTGGCGCCGGATTCTATTTGTTCGACATTGGCAAGATCGATAAGCTCCGCCGACGATTGTTCTTGAATGGCCAGATCCAGCCGATGAAGTTCTTGACACACCTGGCAGCGGCTTAGAGAGAGAGAGAGATAAGAGGAAAGAGAGAATGGGCCAGAGGGGTTGGATTGTAGGTCGACTTGGATGGCGAAGCATGCCGGTGACTGGAGAAGACCCTTTTCAGTCCGTCATTGCCTCCATCTTCTTTGGTCAGACCGTTACCGTCATGCGTGTTGGGTACCTGCTGTCTACTCTCTCTCTTCTTTTTCCTCTTTCTTCCCTCTATCTAGGTATCGTAACTAATGTTCTGATCAAATGGCTTCCTAGTTCTATAGGGTGGTCCCCTTTTGGCCTTTTGGCCAAGAAGAGGTTTTGAAGTGAATGAATAACCCCACTTTTGAGTTCTGACATTTTTGCTTCAGAAATTTTTATTCAGAAGTATTGTTCATTTATGGTATTCTTATATTGTTATGTATTAGAAATTAATGCAAAATTTCACACTTGAAAGGTTAGCTTTGCAATCTGATTCTTTGCCCATTATGAACAACTTACCATATACCAATTATTCAACTATGGATTTGCTATATAGCTTATGTGCTACCACTTACATTTTTGTTATACCCGTCTTTGAATCAGTCCGAGTTTCGTCTGTCAATATAATTTAGGTGAGCTAAATGCTTATGACACATTAATATATAATTATGACATTTCATCATTTTTTGTGTATTACCTTTCATAAATATATTTACTTTTTGCACTGATTTATAATTCCCGTTAAAAAACGTGATGAACGAAAAACACCATGCAAGATTGAAGTAGTTCCACATTCCTTGATATTCCTATTGTAGGTTCTGGATTTTTGAGAGGGAGATCATTTTGGTACATTTGTATTAATAAATCAAGGATAGATAGGTAATTGTATATTGGTCAATGAGGTTAAATATGTCATTTCAGATATTCCAAGGGCAAAATTGACCTTCTTTTAATTTTTTCCTGTTGACATTAGCAAAATCCTTCAGCCCCTTAAAGGTAAGGGGGAATCTGCTACCTAAACCAAAACCTTAGGGGAGGTAGGTGAAATTATGAAACGTAGAGGGGGTGTAAGTGAAATATTGCCAAACGTCGGGGGATGTAGGTGGAATTTACCCAAAAAAAATATAGGAAAGGCTTTCCCCAACATACGAGTTTCTTTTAGTTGTATATTCTCTATTAAGATGAGGGTGCATATGTTAGTTGGCAGATCTTGGGAACATGGTATAGAAGTAGCAAGTGGAAGACATAATCTCCCTTCTGGTAAGTGGACTTATAAGGCTATTGTTTCCCAGAACAAATAGCAAAATTGGTATAACCACTTCCTTAGAATGGAGTCAGATCGGTCTTGAGAAAGAATTGAAGAAGAGCCAGTACCGAATACCATTTTTCCTGGTTTAAACGAGGAAGTTGTTGATGCAAGGGAGTGAGTTTGGTAGAAAGACTGTAAGAGGTAGGGGTTTCAGAGTTGCTAAAGAAGTAAATTAGTCATAATGCGCTCAGCCGGGATGAAATGTTGTTGGCTTTCTACCAAGATGCTTATATGTTAGTAGGAAGATTTGATGAGAGTTCTGGAAGTGCATTTTTATGGTGCTGTTTCAAGATGGTTTAATTTTAATTTTAGTTTCTCTTTTGGATATTACAGGTTTTACCCTATTTGACTATTTGATGGGTTTATATGATCATTGCATAGGTTACGGACCTTCGCTATGTACCTTAAGGTACATGATGAAGGTGACGGTAAAGTATCTTGCAACCAGCATGTTTTATCTTTCTCCTGTGTTTTATTGTGTTGGTGGTGGTTGGGGGGATTTGTGAGTACAAATGTGGAAGGCTTATGATTGTTTAATTGGGAATCATTCCTATTTCTTCTTGAAATTAACTTGGATTAAGTGGAGGGGGTGGACACTGCATGTCTTTTGTTCTTTTCCTTAGCTATGTTGCCCTTGTGACTTTCCGGGAGTTCGGGGGGTTTTAGGCCAGGAGATGCCTTATGCCCTTCCCTTTCTGTCATTCTGATAGTAACATGAAATAAATTTGTTCCAGAATCTTATGCTGGAGATTTATTTGAAGTTTAGGGGTTGAAGGAGTTAGGGATAGAGTTAGGATTGCTTATTTTCTCTATGCTGCTGGCTGTATGATTTTTATAAGTACTAAAGGGGAAGCAAACTCGGTTTCTAAGAGGTCTTCCTGTTTAATTTGAAGTGGTGTTGGGCTTGAAGATGGATTTTGATTTATTGGGGAATAACATGTTTCCGAATAAGATGGTGCCCTTAATTTGAATCAATATCTTGTTCACGAACTCATTTTCTCTCTCGTTGTGGTATTTTGGTCTTCAGTTCCGTGAGACAAAGGAAGTTTTATTTAAAGAGGTTCTTTCTTTCGTTCGGTATGGAGGAGGATCCACTTATAATACTTTGGGTCATAATTCTATTTGGTTTCTAGTGGAGTTATTGCATCAGGTGTTGGTTTTGAATTATTCTTTCATGAATCAAGTTTTTTCTGCAATTGGTGTTCTGAAACTGTAAAAGAAGTGTTTAAAGAGAAAATACTAGTGGTGGAATATGGTTATATAGGATAGAGTGGCAGATTTGGGATGTTAGTTGGAGCCATTTTGAATGGGAACGATCTTATTTCCCATGTCATAAGTTAAAGTTTAAGGTTGGAAATGGCTAGTAGGCGAAGTTTCCGAAGGTTTTTTGTGTGACGATATCTCTCCATAGGAGGAATACCCTTAGATTTTTTGTGGTTGTAGTGGATTTAGAAGGTTTTTTAAGGACTCTTGTCTATAGTTATTATGATTTGGAGTTAAAAATGTGCTTATCTCTATTCAGAGGATTTATTTGGTAGAGATTGTTAGACGTGGTAGAGATGCATTTTCTGGGATAAAAATGGAAATGATCAATTTCGTACTGAATTTTTCTATGAGAAGTTGGCTAATGTGTGGCATAATGTTTTCCTGGGAGGAGTGTCTACGTTCCTCTATTTAAACAGTGGCGTGATATGTTTGAAAAATCATGATAGATCAAAGCACATCAGATTCAGAGTCGGGATGGCAGGGGAATTCAGTTCTGGGAAGATATTTGGTGTGGGGAGCGATCCTTGGCTTGCACTTACCCCAGACATTGTAGGATTGCCATGGATAGAAACGCCTTGGTGGCTGACTGATATCGGCTTGATAGCGGAAGGGCAACTTGGCACGTTCGATTTTCGAGGCATTTTCACGATTGGGTGGTGGAGGACGCGATTGGGTTCTTGAAGTTATTGTGTCGTTGTTGGAGATGGTTTTGACTCTCGTGTATGGATCCTTCTACGCACAGGCGCTTCTTTGTAGGCTCTCTTTACATGTGCCTCACGGATGCCCCAGGGGCATCCCATCCCATGGAGGGCCGTTTGGCGTTCCAAGACCTCCCTCAAGGTGGCTTTTTTTGCTTGGACAGTTGCCCTGGGAAAGATTCTAACTATGGGTAACCCGAGAAAGAAGAGACAAATTGTGTCAATGGGTGTTGCATGTGCAAGAGAGATGAGGAGGCGGTTAATCATCTTCTTGTGCACTGTCCTATGGCCTAGATTGTTGGGACTTAGTGCTGGGTTTGTTTGGGTCCAATGGGTTATGCCTTGGTCCTCCAGGGGTTTGATTGAGGCTTGGAGAGGTTTTGCAGTGGATGCTCAAGCCCGTGACTTTTGGAGGGTAACGCCTCTGTGTGTGTAGGTGGTGTTTATGGACAGAAAGGAATAGGAGATCCTTTAATGGCAAGGAGAATCCTATTGGGGCATTAAAGTTCTCTATTATTTCTTCACCTTTTTGTTGGGTTTTGGGGAGAAATTGTAAATCAATGGGGGAAATAGTTGGTTTTTTGGACTCTTTGAGAGTTTAGAGGCTTTTTGGACTTGTGTTGCTTTTATGGAATGTGTTCCCGGTTTGAACGCTTTCTAATAGAAATCTTAATTATCCAAAGAAATAAAAAAATTTGTATTGGTGGATTGCAGTGTGAAGAGTAAATGGGATTCAATCTCTTAAAATATAGTGGAGATATAATATATATAGTGATATATTTGATGCTTTATCATCAATCACATACCATTGTATTTATTGTATGAACTTCTGTTTATTTCACCGATTCATTTAAATTTTTTTTGAAAATTCTGTTGAACATTGCATATAATATCTTATGGTACTTTATTTTTTTCAATGCCCTCTACCATGTGCACCTGCAACCCTTCTATACTTTCCTATAATATTTGTTTATTTATACATATGCATATATATATTTATACATATACATACATACATGTATATATATTTGAAAATTATGGATATTGATAACAATTGCTATATATCAGCTGACATATTGGTGTTTTCAAGACTTACATGTCTGTATTCATTTTATTCCATGGTTAACAAAGGTGTTTTTTTATACTCGGACACAGTGAAAGAAATTGGCTCTATGGTTATCATTTAATTGACAAAGTTGGTTTATTCCTGAGAGATGCATTGTTTGGAAGGAGGTGATAGATTTCACACCTTACTTGATTTTGCATTGTAATGTGGTGTTTGGATTCTGGGGTTCTTGTTTCCTCCTTTGTTGTATGTTGGTTGATGTATAAGTCCACCTATGATTTGATATTATAACGAAAAATTGGGGATAGGGATACATAGAAGAAGGATATTTGAGTGGAACCCATAAGTGTATTTTTTTTTTTGGGGGGGCGTGTGTGCACATTTGGAAGGATAGGAATATGAAAACTTTTGAAATTATGAAAAATTCAAATTTAAAATTATATACTTCTAATGAGTCTTTTTCTCTAAGATCTAAGAAGTGCGGATGCAGATACATGACCAGGATACGACATAGACTTGACGACCTGAAAAATCCTAAAAAATTAAGACATAGTAGGAACACGGAAAATAATAAATTAATATTTTTATATATGTAATAATATATCATAAGATCAATACTTCTAGTGTTCATCAGACTAGTAATAAAAAATTACAGAATGCAATGACAAATCTTTTATTTAGGAAGAGAGAAATGAAATGAGAATGGGCTGCGTATAATTTTTAAAGTCCGTTTATAAAATTTGTTGTAATCTCAATCCCCAACTAAACAAAAGATTACAGTTGTATAAAGAATAAAAGACAAGAAAAGGAGAGAGAGAGAGAGAGAGAGAGTTTTGTGAAATTGTATGTCTAAACTCTAAACCCTTTCTAAAATTAGGGTTTTTTTAAAATAGGAAAGATAATTCTATTAACAGAGAGAATCGGTGAAAGAAAAGATTAAAGAAATAAGGAAAATTAAGGTTTTGTTGAGAAACAAAGAGTGCTTTGCCGATAATAGAAGAGAGAATTTGTAGAGGAAGAAAGGGGTTTGTGATAAGATAATTCTATTCCACTTTATATTTTAACCTATCTTTTTTTGAACTTTAAAAAAATCCCTTTTAATCAAACAAATGTCCGCGGTGTGTCGATAGTTTGCTGTGTGTTCAAAAAGGAAAAATATTCGGACACGTTTTGGGCCGTGTCCGTGCCCAACACGTATGTGAGACAGACAACACGAACTTTTAGGCTTGTCTATGGTTCCTGGTCTAGGATCCTCCAAGGGGATTGGAAGTGGTCTTTCTTCTGCTGTTTTTTTGGATCATTAGTTTGTAATTTAATGTTTCTCTCTTTCCACCTTGGGTGTGGATTTGTTATTTCTATTTATGTCTTTTGCATAGCTATTACTTGTTGATCCCAAAACATAAAACAGAGAAAGGAAATTCCAAATTGCATTTGCTCTATATGTAGTATAAAAATTGAATAATTCTGCTATATTTATGTGTTTTTAATCATAAAAATTTGTCATACATCTTGCATGTATTTTTTGCGCAAGTTTGCTTTGATTTTTATTTTTTTCCTTTTCCGATCAACTGTTATAGTAATTTTCATAGACTTTTGTATTACTTTGTCACCGTTCTTGTCCTTGCATGCTTTAAAATGAATAATTGGTTTCCTGTTCGCTTCTTATTCTTGCTATTCAATCGGCAAGCAACTTGCCTTCATGACATTTTCATCACTGACGGGACAAATTTCTTTTCAGTATTAATTTATATATGTGATATTTGTTTTATTTGCAGGCTGTTTCACTGTTCAAATCTTATTTTGGTGGGGCTTTTGATGAAGATGCCATTCGTAATAATTTTGTTTTGATTTATGAGCTCTTGGATGGTAAGTCCTTAAAAGTACTCCACTTGATGGAGCTTGCGATGAATAACTCTTTCCATTTATCTTATCATCACTTTTATTTTATTTTATTTTATTTTTGATAAATATATTTGAATACAGTTGTATTCTGTTAATATGTTGTATGGTATGCAATCATTCTTATTTAGTGAGATGTGTGTGCCAATTGTTAAAAGTTAAATTTGGATTATATTAGAAATATAAAAGTGGATGAGGCATACATTAGAAAGAAGAAATTGGTTTGAACTAGAAAGCCTTGGAAGAACTTCAGATATTCATTGTGCAACCCGACCCGGGTCTAATCAAATAAAGTACGAGAAATTGTAGAAATGCGTTGCAGTTCATAAAAGGATCAATTGCTTAGAAGTTGGTTTAGTTTCAAGGTTGGGCCCTCTGGGGACCTTCGATCATTTAGTTTCGAGTCATGCCAAGTCTTATTTCACATATTATTGAAGTTAACTAATATGTTGCTGATTTAGTTATAGGAATTTTTATCTTATATTTTAGGATTCAAGGGTCTTTTGGCCATTGAAAAGTTTCTGGAACCTTCTATTCTGTTAGTGAATGGACTTCTGGTCTTTATGTATGGCCTTTAGTAGTTATAAATGTTTTTTATTTATCAAAATCAAAAAATTTAAAACTTCTGTGTTTGATATTTCCGACCAAGTCAGCCAGCTTTTCAGGAGTGATATAAGCTTTTACATGGGCCTTTTGCAGAACCTTAATCATTTGTTCTCCAGCAGCATATACAGCCTATATATCTTTATGTACTCTTCAGTCCAACAGAAATTAGTTCTAGCAATCATGACCCTAGGTGTGATTCCTTAAGGATTATAGGAATTATTTCTAGAATATTTGTTTATCCATCGGTCTGTTCATTCATTTATTCTTCTTCTAGGAAAAAATTCAATTTTTATATGCAATCACCCTAATTTCGCTATTTTTTTTTTAATGTCCGAACAGTCTAGGATTAAAGGAAAAAAAGAGAGTCCAAAACAGTAACCTAGCGTGTCTTTACTTTGCGCCATTGTAAAATTTTGGACTGACAAGCATAAGGATGCAGGCCTAAGTTTGAATAGAGTCATTTTGTGGAACGAATTATCAAATTTTAGGTCTGTCCCATGTCTTCCTTCCTTGCACCCTTCATAACTAAGACATACACGGGGTAATATCCTTTAAGTCTAGTGTGAGAACCTTTACCCTTCTCCTGCCCTATAAGCCTTTATTAGCATCCAGGACGAAGAAAAAGGTTGTTGTCCAGCAATTCCAACTTCACTTGCAAAAAGCAAGCCAATTCCAAACCCTTTTAACCTACAAGGCCCACCATTTTTCTTTTCTTTGAAACCGTATAGTTCTAGGCTTAACATAGTGTAAGCCTACCGAATAGCTCGCAATAAGGCTTGGTTTTGCTCAACTATTATTTGATAGGTAATGGTTCCTGTATTTCATTTCTTTTGTGCTCTAAAGTTGTTGGCCAAGGACCAAGCCTGAGAAGATGAATGTGATCGGTTTAATTCTCCTCCCTTATGTGATGTGCACGAAGGGTACTAGGTCCATTCAAAGGTGGGGGGATACCCTTCTAGTCAACAGAAGAAAAAAGTTGATTATAACAATAAAAGAAGAAAAGTGGAGTGCACTTGGGGATGTGACCAATGTTGGGAAGGCACATGCAAGAGGGTATCATCTCTACAAATAAATTCCCATAGATACACATATAGATGAAGTCATTGAGCAATTTTCAAGGATTAGGTTTGGGCGAACCAATTTAAAGTTGAATGTGGTTCCTTTAGTAGACGAATTGCCACATCCTCAAAGACATATTTAATCATTATCACACATATTTAGTTGTGTAATTCGCCAATTGATTAAAGTCTATGTGCCCTGTTTTTTTATTATTCTTTTTTCTTGTTTCTTCTTTATGATAATGTTTTAGTTCAATTGACTTCAATATTCTCTATTCCCCTCTCATGCACGCACATATGTATCAGTTTTGTTCATTGCTTCACATCATTGCTCTTTTTTGTGCTTGCTGGTGTTCTTGGTGTGTTAATTCTTTTCTGGAGTCTGTGGTCTTTGTTTTCTGAGCTAGAATGTTAAGACTTTCTTATTATTGAAACACAAATTCTGTCCATAGAATGTGTGCGTGTTTCTTTCTTCTTCTTTTTTTCTCCCTCAAACCACCTGCACAAGCATACACAGGTTCATAGCTATGAAAATGGAAGGTGAAACAACAAAATAAATAAATAAATAAAAATAAATAAATTCTTCTTTTTTATTTTTCCACACAGAATTAAATTCAGTATCTATATTTATATATCCTTGATACTGAATTGAAAAATACAGAGATCATGGACTTTGGTTATCCTCAAAATCTCTCTCCGGAAATTTTGAAGCTTTACATTACTCAGGAAGGAGTACGCTCACCTTTCTCATCTAAGGTTAGATGTGTGTTATAGTTAGATTTCATATTAATTTTGAACGATGGCGCACAGCAACAGTCTCCTATGACTGGTTTTCCGGTACTTGGTACTTTTTTCCCTTTGAATACTGTATGGAAGATTATTCTAACTTGTTTCTGCCATTTAAAAATTAAACAGCCTACTGATAAGCCAGTCCCAAATGCAACTTTACAAGTTACGGGTGCTGTAGGATGGCGTCGAGAGGGTCTTGCTTATAAAAAGAACGAGGTTACCTTATTTTATTTGTTTACTTATTTCCTATCCTCCTCTAATGTGGCTATTCTGCTGAACTATAACATTTATTTATTAAACAGGTGTTTCTTGATATTGTCGAAAGTGTTAATCTTCTCATGTCTTCAAAAGGTGGGCAATAGTTTTGGCAGGTATATTACTTGGTGTATCTGTCTTGGTTGCTTAGAAACAATTTGGTGATTACAGGTAGTGTTCTGCGATGTGATGTAACTGGTAAAATTCTTATGAAGTGCTTCCTTTCTGGAATGCCTGATTTGAAGTTGGGATTGAATGATAAAATTGGCCTCGAGAAAGAGTCCCAACTTAAATCACGTCCTACAAAGAGGTAGCTTCTGAGGCCCAGTCACAGTATTTCATTTTTTTATACATATTCTTACAAGTTTTCAGTTTAATCCCTTTTTTATTATTATTATTATTATTATTTTATTGTAAATAATTTGGCTGCAATGAGCCTCTCTTAGATATGTCCGGAAATCAAACTATTACACATCTTGTTTGCATGAGAAATATGAAACTTACACAAGATCTGTGCTTGCTTTAACATATTTAATATTTTTGTCCATATATTGGACACATCTAATTATGGGATTGTAGAAGGGCTCCACAGTGACATTTTTTTAATTTTTTTTGGTTAGGTAAGTAATCATACGCACATTTCACAAATTGCCCACCACGGGGCTCGAACCCCTCACCTCCCTTTCGAGGGAGTACAGGTTATACCATTGGGGTAATGGCCCATTAGTCCATAGTAACTTCTTCATTTGCACTTGGAACATTGTTTGTACATTTCATAAAAAAATCCAATTCCCAGTCTCTGAATCTCTCGTTGTACAACCCATTTGTACATTTCATAGTTTGACTTCTATATGTTTCTTTGCTGTGAAAGAGCAAAGTTAAAGCCAATATGAATTGCACAATTATACTACTTAATATCTCTTGTTAATTTTTTTCTGAGGAACTTTGTTTTTGCGATTACTGATGATATAATGGTCCCCAAGCTTTTGTATCGTTTTATATCTGTAGTACAGAAACTTAGTATAACAATACATATTTCGTTATTCTTAATTTTCCGTTGACATTACTTAAGATGCTTGCTTCCTGTATTTCAAATGTTTCTGCGTTATATTTTGCAGTTGCATATTTTCATCTGCTCTCATTAACTTAAGTATATTTGCCAAGCATGCTTCCTTAGTTAAAACCTCTGCTTGACAGATGCGTTTTCTTTGCATTATTTTCCTATTTTTTTACTATGTTACGGCTATCTAATGCAGTGGGAAAACCATTGAGCTCGATGATGTTACTTTCCATCAATGTGTAAATTTGACAAGGTTTAACTCAGAAAAGACAGTTAGTTTTGTGCCACCAGATGGTGAATTTGAGTTGATGAAGTAAGCCCTCAACCCTTCCTCTTATTTTTATTTTTTTATTTTTTACTTTTTTAATATATAATGCAATCTAAAAAAGCTCAGCAACACAGATATCGTATCACCGAGGGAGTAAATCTTCCATTCCGGGTGTTACCAACTATTAAGGAACTGGGTCGGACACGAATGGAAGTAAATGTTAAGGTACTTATTGACATTTTGAAGCATGGAGATTTGAAGTGTTGGTTACAATGCATTTATATGGTTCTCCCTAAAATTTTAGGTGAAGAGCGTATTTGGAGCAAAAATGTTTGCCCTTGGAGTTGTGATTAAGATTCCAGTACCAAAACAAACGGCAAAAACAAGTTTTCAAGTGACATCAGGCCGAGCAAAGTACAATGCATCTATTGATTGCTTGGTGTGGAAGTGAGTATTTGAATATGTTAATTTGAAATGTTTGACCCCATGGGCTTCATTTTTCTTAGTATATTATCATTTTTTTTCCTAGTTGGTACTCACACACACTAGTCTCTTCTGAGACTTGAACCCCTGACCTCCCTTGACCTCCCTTTGGGAAGTAAGAGGCTGATACCGTTAGGCCACTGACTTGTTGGTTAGTATATTATCATAGTAATATCTGTTTTTACTGAAATGTCATATACCCAAGATAGGTGCTTGATTTCTGTCTTGTTGAATCATGGATCCAAAGAGAAGATTGACCTTATACAATGACCAAGCATACCTCATTCATTGATCAACTTGAGGGAACTGCTACACAGAAAAAAGAGTTTTGTTATGATTGAGGCTTTGAGCTTGCACCTAGGCGTATCTCAACTTCTTAGGCAATAAATTTGATGATATTAACTGAGAATTTGTCATCCAACACATCTGTCCAATGGAATGTTATACATAATATATATATGCGCGCGCGTGTGTGTGTGTGTGGAAACTAAAAATGAAACTTCTATTGAAAATATGTAACATGCTCGGTCATGAACATATACCAATTTAGTATAAAAAATCAACTATTGTCTTTTTGTACATGGTCATGCATATTTTTACTCTTCTGATCATCATTTTTTTTAGTATCTTAAATTATGATTGATTTTGGAAGTTTTTTATTCACAATTTAACAATTTTCCATCTTAATTCATGATGTAATGATATTATATGGCTCATGCTCTTGCAAATTACTATGCAGGTGAAATCTTAATCCAGAGAGCCATATATTCTCCGTGTCCGTAGATTCCATGCATGTTAGAGTTGCATTATGCATTAGGAAATACGTTGTGTTTTTAAAAAAATGTTGTATGCATTTTATTTTTGTACACATATGGTGGATAATCTATTTGATTAGTGATATAAATATGATTATTTTATTATATTTTTAAGGAGAATGTCTCAGTATATTGTTTAATAGTTTAAAGTTATAGTTTTTATTTATGCCCCATCTTGATTCTTACAGTATTCCACACTCGGTTTAGTTTGCGGCTGATCTCTGTAACAACATTTGGAACTTTGTAGGATACGTAAATTTCCTGGACAAACTGAGCCAACCTTAAGTGCAGAAGTAGAGTTGATTTCCACGATTGCAGAAAAGAAGTCTTGGACTAGGCCGCCAATTCAGATGGAATTCCAGGTACCTAAGTGATTTTTTATCACTGGTTCATGAAAATGGTTTTAGTGAATTTATGGTAGCCCCCATGTTTCATGGAAATGAATTAAGTGCACTGGCAGGGTCCTTAATTTTTTAAAGTACCTTACATCAAAGGAACAATACTTTGGATGCCAACATTGCAACTGCATTCTAGTAATGATGATCTGGTCCCTCCCATAAAGGTCCCTCTTTATGAGTGCCGATTTTGTGTTAGGTTTTGAATTAGAAGTTTTGAAATCTTATATGCTCAATTATAAATGAGATAATGGTGTTATTTCCATTCTGTAATTGTAATATGAATGAGTTCCTGGATCTGGGGTTTTTTATCTGTTGAAAAAGTCTACACTTGGAGTTCCTTTTCATTTTTCCTCTTTTTTCTTTTTCAACAACAGAGGTGGTCCTTCCCCTTGTTCATAAAACCACCCCCCTCTCTCCCTCTCTCTATCTAAGAAGGGAAAAAAATGGGATTCAGTCCCAGATCTTTGGTAGAACTTACTAGTTAGGCTAGCTCGAACATTCAACGTGCTATAGTTACTGGTACTTGATGGAATTTAATATAAAATATACAATGACTAAATATGAAATTCAAGAAAGCTATAGTCTCATGCAATATTTGGGAACAGAAAATCTATGACCACACAAATTCTTTGTGATATGTTTGCATTTAAGCAAGCTGGTGCTGGTTTAAGATTTTTTAAGATTTTGAAGGAGCTGTACCCATTCTTTACCATTTCTGAATCTGTCCGCTACAAATTATCAGAGCCCTTTTTATGGTAAAAAAAGGTACAAAGAAATAAATGATATAGTAAATAAAATATATATAATTATGATACATTATATTTAAGCTCATATTGTCTTTTGCATGTAACATCTAAGTACTTCTGTCCCTACTCTAAACTGATTCTTGATTTTGCAGGTTCCTATGTTTACAGCATCTGGATTACGTGTTCGTTTTCTCAAGGTAAATTTACTGAACTTTGTGGCAAATGCTATTTTTCTATGTGAATACTGCTCCACCTTATCTGCTTTTGCAGGTTTGGGAGAAGAGTGGGTACAACACGGTTGAGTGGGTCCGCTATATTACCAAAGCTGGTTCATATGAGATTAGGTGCTAGAAACACAGGAATTCTGTTTGTGAAATTTTCTTCGTCAGAGTCGTTGGGTGGGGAGCGGGAAATGTTCAAGCTAGTGGACAAGATATATAGTGACCACCGGTTCTCGTCCACAGACACGCAGCCCCACTTATTGGCTGTTGTATTATTTGAGGCATTTGTTGCTTCGTCTAGGGCTCTGTCAATAATGAAACATGTTTGGAGATAATTTGTGTTGTAAATGCTAGTCCTCCATTAGGACTGGAACAGTATTATGATACTTTGTGGTCTTATTGCTTTTTAATTTGTGTTGTACACCATAGTCCTAATTTAGGGTGAACCATGTAAATTTTATATTGTGCATATTTTGTGGTTGCTTTATTGCTTTGATTGGATCTTCACGTGTTCTTGTTGTGTTCATGGCTTCGTCATTTTGGAGAAGTCCGATCGGTCACACTATTACTGGCCGGTCATACTTTCCCAGATTCTGTGTTATAGCGATTTTTTTGGCGCTTCTTCCACTGCACTAGCCCTAACAATTAAGTGCAGGTGGATTGAGACGGACGAAAATATGGTGAAGATTAAAGTGGAGTGGATGCTTGGTATGATGATCCCTTCTTATGATGTAGGTGGAGGCATGGTGGTTCGCGGAAATTAGAGGCCGTGGAGGTGGATTGTAATAATCTTCCTAATGAATAAATGTTTCGAAAAAGAAAAGAAAACACTAGGTCACCATTTTGTTTTCGTTTAAAAGTGAGTGAAGGTGCAGTGAAAGAATGATATTTTTTGTAAAATAAAAATTGAAAGGGTTGTGATACTCAGGCAGACAACTTAGGCTTGTTATGTGACAGTCTATTTGTCCAGTTTGGAAGAGAGTGAAGAGAAAAAGTGGGAGAGACGAGGAGGTCGGCGAATGGAAGCCTAGTGAGGTGGTAAGGACACAAGTGAAGTTCCCCTTCTTCGTAACCGAAAAAATTCAGTTCATACTGAGATTGAACTGATATTTATTTATTATTTTTTTTATTTTTTATTTTTTTTAGAAGCCACTGACGGTAATTTGTGTCCTCCTCTAAAATTTATGCAGATTTATTCTAGAAATAAAATTAGTTTCTTTTTTCTTAATAAATTAATAGTGACCTTAAAAAATTATAGTAATAATAAATGAAAATGTTTTCAGCAGGAATACATTAAATAATAATAACCTCAATTTGAAGTCCTTTGAGTTTTAGTTTTAGAAACCTATGCTTGGCTGCAGAGTCTAGGGGAGTTTTGCCTTATTTTAAATATTTGACAGGTTATAAGATTGTTTCGATCTACGGATAATCTTATATAAATTTTCGTTGATATTTGATGCAGTGCAAATGGTAGAGGACTTTTTTCGAACAGTTAAAGATCCTCAAAAGACTAGGTTGAGTTTCTAGAGCTATTTATATAAATCTTAAGTCTGTCTTTTATTTCATACTTAGGATACTATATTACTATTGTTATTTTGGTTTTTATTTTATAAGTCATGTGTCTTTTTAAGTAAGTCATGTGACCACTTAGCAATTGTTTTGTCCTAAGTCACATAAAATGGGAGCGGGAGCGGGAGCAAGAACAGGAGCGAAAGCGCGAGAACAACAAAGTTTAAAATTAGGTTAGAGCAGGAGCGCCATGAGAGCGTCGGTACATTTACTAATATATATTATTCTAATTAATGTATTAAAATTTTTATTCATTAAATATATTTTTTTTTGTTGACTTTTGTAATATAAAGCTATTTAAAAATAATAAGGTATTTATTTATTATTTTGTTCTATTAAGAAAATCTAAAAAGTAATTATATATTTTAACTGTGGGAAATAAAATACAACCAAAAGTTGGTATTCTGGTAGACTTTCTTCTTTGGTCTCAACATGTATTGTGTTCAATAATCATTATTGTGCTCACAAGAGGCGAATCCGGCCCATCCCATCCAATCTGCGGATTATAAAACAAATTAGAATCTGCGAAGTCAAATTTTGAGTGCGCGCATAAGTTTTTTCTTGACTTGTGTTGCAATTTGGGGATTGTCTTATAGACATTGACAGGATAGAATTTGCACTAAGCATTCTAAGTGTCCCTTCTAAGGCAGTGGCTGCATTTGGATTGGCAGTGGGTATTTTTGAGACTATCTCAGCTGAAGACAATTGAGCTTCAGGCCCAGAATCACTAATGGTATTGAAAACATTAGCTCAATTGCAGCTCTTTTGTTCCTTGTCATGAGGAACTTTTATATATATATATCTCCAAGGTTGCAAGCAAAATAGACAACGTAAAAAATGTTGAAGAGATCGAAGAAAAAAAAAAAATTCATTTTAGCATAACATAATATACATACAAGGCATTGACTTGGAAGAGAGATATTTTGGTTAATTTCTTTTAATTTTGTCTTAGCAGTGACAAAAGTTCACTGTATGCTAAAATGACTCATTTTTGTTGAGACTAATGACAATTAGTAGAAGTAAAAGTAATTATACAGACTGAATTTGATCTTTCATCCACTTTTAATATTATAACTTTTTACGAAAACACCTACTAATAAATACATTATCTCATTCTAAAAAATTTCACTTTTTTTTTTTACAGGCTTAAATTATCATGTAGGTTGTTCTTTTAAATTTAAATGTATATAATAATACGTAAAGGGGGTAATAGATTTGTTACCATTTATTAGGAACTATTCTAGAAATTCATATGAGGAGGACAAATTTATAAGTAGACATTTTTTCATACTTTTAGTAAGGACAATTGTAAATTTTTTTGGACATAAATACAAAAAAAATATATAAATTTAAGAATATAAAATACAATAATAAAAAATTGCCCTTCATAGATATGTGCTTGGTCACCACATATTGAAATGACATTCTATTTTGTAAAAATATTTGAGAAAAAAATTCAATCTTCAATTTCGAACAAAACATGATTAAAGCAAACAAAGAAAGCAACAGGCTTTGTCATGGAAAATATCTACAAGATTCATCTGTATTTTTCCATTTCTCTTGGAACGTTCACACAAAAATTCCTTATGATTTCGTTTGGTAAAATAGAATCAACCTTAAAAGAAAGAAAATAAAAATATATATATTATTAGATAAAAAATGAAAAATTCTAAAAAAAATTAAAATTCTCAATAATTTTTTAAAATCTTTGGAAAATTTTATTTTCATATGAAAGTAACATCTTTTTATTTTGTGTTCCTATTTTACCCAACAAGTTCAATGTATTATTTTACACAACAATTTTATTGTATTTTTTTACTAAGTTTTAAAGAATTGTAATCTAGCAACAACTTTATTAATGATAGAGTTTTAATTATTTTTCATCATATGTGAATGAAATAAATAGTAATTTATAAGGTTTAAATTAATTAAAAATTATATCATTTTTTTTGTAAACATATTACGAATTAATTTTTAGATAAAATGCAATAAACCCCCCCTTCAATTTTACCCAAGGGAGACTAACCCCTCTGAATCAGGACACAGAGTGTTTTTCTGTTATCAGACCTTCACCGAAAAATCAAAAAGTCTATTATGCTCTTTAGGTGAAAGGGTGGCGTTTTAGGCTGGAAAATGAGTTTGACATTTGTGAGATTATGTGGGACCCTGTAATCACAACATCCGCTAACATGTTGACACCTAGCCAGCCTTATCTTCATTAACTGACACCGAACCCAATCTCTCCCCTTCCTTCATTCTAACGAAAAATTGATCTAAAGAAGCTAGGGGTGGTCACGGATCGGATTAGGCATCAATCTTAATCCGATCCGCTCGCAACGGATTGGAATATTTTGAATCCGCCACCAATCCGTTAGCCAACGGATCGGATCGGATCGGATTCGTGAAATAACGGATCGGATCGG
>JAOTQH010000057.1:3453148-3467803 GCA_025631255.1 Cornus kousa | reverse complement strand
GGCTTGGTAATCTCTAACTTAGTGAGCATGTTTAAGGCTACACCCTAGTTTAGGTAGTCAAAGCATGTAAAACTTTGATAGGTTATTCGTGTTTATTGATTTCGTGAATTTCTTGAAGATAATGTAGCAATTTTGTGTTGTTGCATTGCATGGTCATATATATATGTTGTTTTCCCAAGTTAATCATATTCTAGCATGTTTAGAAGGTTGGTAGTAGATTCACTTCCCTAGTCCTCTCTACCTAGATTTATTTCCTCTTAATTTCCTTGCATTAATTATTATTTTATGCACATTTCAATTCTTAGTTTAGTGTGACAAATCAAACACAACTCCATACCCCTTTCATCATTCTAAAAGTGATTTTACAACCTTGGTTGCCATAAACTAGCAATCCCAGTGGTTCGATTTACCCATCCAATAGCCCTATTTTACAATGATTTGTGCTATTGCAAAGGGTTGATTATTATTAATAACGAGACCGATCACACGCATTGCTCCAAGATTGTATATATCCTTATTTTCATATCACCATTCCAATTGGAAACGTTCATCCTTCTATTGGGATCGGCCACAACAACCTTTTCAATCTGGAAATGGCCGATAATTATGGTATAAACAATTAACATATATGAAATTGTTGTTGTTGTTAGCATCTTTGTCATCTTGGTCCCATAACACTTTATTTTTTTCTCCTTCTTAGTGCTTCAAGACTCATCTGTGGAGATTAACATATGATTCTAGATACTTTCAAGAAAGTTTGTGTATTTTTATTAAATATGAGACACATTAGTATAATTTTCCTTTTCTTTTTCTTGAACTCATATAATGGAGATTATAAATTTATATATTTGTATATGTAAATTGAGAATTGATTTGTTACAATAAGTACCATTGTTTCACAAGATGAAAAGTAAGGTTGTTCAAAAAAGAGGACGCGACCAAGGAGTCATAAGCTTAGATGGGGGAGAATGTCATGCCCTATCTTGAAAGGTTATGTGAGGGCGGATCCAGCATTTCTGAATGGGGTGGGCTAATTTTGGGTAGGCTACCATTAGTATTTTTTATTATTTTTTTATTTTTTTGGGTTGGGCTTAAAGTAGTATGGCAAAAAAAATAATAATAATAAAAATAAAAATAAATAAATAAATAAATTTGGGTGGGCTGAAGCCCACCTTCGCCCACCCCTGGTCCGCCTATGGTTATGTCAGGTGTACATCAAATAAGGCACACAATAGATGATCTGCATGGCAATAAATTCTAAATATCTTTAGAATTTTAATGGGCTTAACATTGTTTAAAATGTTTTAGAGTTGGAAAGGTAGTTTGTGTATATGCTAAATGTCTTTAGAATTTTAATGGGCTTAACATTGTCTAAAATGTTTTTAGAGTTGGAAAGGTAGTTTGTGTGTATGGATTCTTCTAGAACCCAATTATAGAATTAATATGTGACAAGATCTTGATCATTCATGGTAAGGCCGTTGGTCTATAAATAAGAGTGGGAGTTCACCATGCAACCAAGTGGTGCAATACAAATCCTTCCATTCATATAATCTCTTGCTACAATTCTCCAACATCCAATTCTCACAAATGTGTATATAAATTTTGTAAAATAGAATCTTAAAGTAAGAAAACTGTTGTGTCCTTATGCGTCCATTTTTCAAAATATTAAACAACTCAATTATCAATCTTGGGATGTTTCACACGTGTAAATAATTTCTTGTGTATCTAATTGGCAAGTTTCGTATAAGATGACGATGATGTAGCCATAACCATTTCTTCTGCTAGATGGAGGTGTGAAATATGGGAGTATGCCAATATGTTTAGTTTTGAAAAAGAAAAAATGAAAAAGACATTGCAATAATTTTTATAAATTGTAATTTTATACTACCATCTCTAACAAATACTTATGTTTTAAGTACATGCTCAATTGTTTCAATCGAAAGCCTGGAAAAGAGCCAACTTAAGCTATAGATCTAGACCTATCAGCTTCAATTGGTTATTGTAATTTTTTTCTATCATAATTAACCATTTAAGACTATTTACATTCTTAAAAATCATTAAAAAAAATTAATTTCATCAGAGTTGATATGTTTGTATGCAAAAGTCAAAATTTAATTCAGGGATATCTCTTCTAACTTCCACTTTCAGAGTGAATGTGAGAGTCCATGTTTAACGTGACAAATGAATTTGTGAGTTTCTTGTATTTCCTTCCTTTCTATTTTTGTTATTTTTTCTTCTAGCCATTCTTTAACTTGATTATTGAAGTAATAAATATTATCAAAATAGGCTCTTATTGTTGTTTTATTCTCGCTCTCTCTTTCTTATATATAACTTTTTGGATTATTTTTTTAGAGTTGAAAACAATTTTTTTGTGGGCAGTTGAAGATAATTTTTTATTTTTTTAAACAAGTTGTTTGTTGATGAATTATTATTAGCCAATATATAATTTGTTAAATATTTTGTTTTGACAACAAATATGCTGAATCGTATGCTAAAATGGGTGGTATATGTATGCTAAAATAAATTTTTTTTTAACTTAATGGTAGTTTGGACATTTATAAAATATTTCATTAACAAACTTATCTAGGGATGGTTAGAGAAATTTGAACAAATCTCAAGGGTTGTCAATGGTTATTTTGATAATAATTTCGACAGTAAGATGCTAATAAGCAAGAGCATCAATGCCTAGGTGATTATACCCAAAAGGACTCAAGGCCATCATTTTTGCTATTCTATACACTATTATCCATGATTGGAATGCATTTCTAAAAGTCCTTAACTCGATGAAATGTGAAAAATGAATCCCGTATAAGGATCCTAACCCCAAACGAGACAAAATTAGCATTTAGATTCTGTTTTAGTTGTTCCATCGGCGGTAATGGTGGGGGCGGTGGTGGTGGTGGAAGGAAGTGGAGGCGATGATGGTATGGTGGTGGTGGAAGGCGATGACAGTGGTGGCTCAACAATACACAAAACTGGGCAAGAGCAAGCTCTCACAAGTTGAGAGCCTGCTCCAAAGCATCAAGAGCTGGGTGCAACCGAGCACACCGTTTGAAGGACAACGAAAAATTAGTCAAGTTCAACAAAAAATTCACTCGATTTGGAATCCGGACAAGGGAGAAACGAGGGTTTGAAGTTGCATACAGTCTCTCTGTTATGCTTCAGCACTGAAGTTCTAACTTCAAATGGTCATAATTTCTTCGTTTCTAACCCAAATGGGGTGATTCTTGAGCCTAAATTCGATCGATCGAACTTTTCTCAGATCGATCAAAATTGGATTGATCGAAAATGAGCTGTCTTATTCCGGCACGCTGAGAAATATTTGAACAAACTCAGAGAGGTCAGGTATTTCATCGTACTTATTTATATTTAGTAATTCACTATTATTTTCAAATTCATACTTACATTTTATGGCAATTATTAATTTTTTTTGAAAATTCCTTAATCAAGGTATCTTTAAAGTCACTATAGTATTTTATAAAGATTAAATCTTTGAATGAAAAATGAGAATTTTGAGTTAAACTTAATCGAGTTGTCTTTGAAGTCACAAGAGTATTTTAAAATGTAAAATTGAATTTTTAAATAAAAATACGTTAATCATGTACATTTGAAATTACTAGAGTATTTTAATATATAAAGATTGAATATTTGAATAGCCATTTGGAGAGCAAAGGAACAGTTAAATTAGCCGTTACTTTTTCAATGTTACTTATAATATATCATGGAAAAGCTTGAGAACATTTGCAACACATGCCATGAGCAACATAGTCCTAGTGGGAGGGAGATCACTCTTAGGTAAGTGTCACGCCTCAGCTGAAAAGTACTTATTACCTTGTTTCTAATTCTTTCATTATTCATTTATATATATATATATATATATATATATAATAATTGTTATTTATTTTATATATCATTTTTAATTAGTAAAGCATATAGGAGTTTATTTTTTTCTCAAACATGAAAGAAGGCCATTAGGTCCGCTCAGGTGGTATGAATTTTTTTTTTAATTATTATTATAATTATAATAATTATTATTATTATTTTTGCACCCTAGCAAAGTATTCCTACTAGGCACAATGTTCTCGGAAGACACGAATACTAAACATTTCACTTTGAAAATGATAGGAGATGCCACTAAACTTAAAGTAAAGACCTTTGTGATAAAATTCTATTTATTCCAAATAATATATATATATATTCCCGGGGCATTTCTTCATGTATAAAATCACGATGATTGTGATTTAATCATGGGGATGAGAATAAATCAGACTCCCCTATTTTGAATCTTCCACAGTTTCGGGACACTTTTCAGAGAGAAGAAAATTCCACATCTCAAAGCAAGTGTATTAGATGCTAAGAATAATAAAAAGCAATTAGATATGATGGGTAATTCGTTTCCTTTGAGGAAAGTCAAAAGGAAGCTTTTTTTAGTTTTTTTATTTAATTAAAAAAAAAGTCTTTTGATTTTGATTTTATTTATTAATTTATTTTTGGTAGTTCTGTTTATAGCATTGCAGCAAAAAGCACAACAATTGATGCAATTTATACTATATATCAATAATATACCCATACATAAATTCACACAGATTCTTTTGAGTAGAGATAAGCTGATTCTCAGATGTAAACCTAGTGTGGTTTATGAGATATTATTATTTAATAGTATAATTGATAAGATTCTTTTATGCTGATATACTAGTTTTTAATTACCAATTATCTTCAGCTAATATATATATATATATAATTAGTCATAGACATGATATGGTGATCCTAACACTTATATTTAATGTATTTTTGATTCTCTAAAAATTCTTGCCACTAAGCACAACTTAAGTTTTGCTTAGTGGCCAAGCTAAGCAAAACCTAATAAGTTGTGCTTGGGAGGTAATTGAAAAGCTTGAAAGAACCTGATTCCTAGTACTTCTTTCTTTACTTTTGTAATAGCTGATTCCTAGTACTTCTTTCTCTTTTTGTAATATATAATTGTATATGTATAGATATTCCACTAAGCAAAACCTAAGTTGTGCTTAGTGGCAAGAATTTTTAGAGAATTCAAAAATACATTAAATATAAGTGCTAGGATTACCATATCACGTCTATGACTAATTTCGCTTTTTCTTTAATTAGCAAATATTCTACAACTTTGTGATGGCTCATATGGTCAGTGTCTATGATTTTTTTCAATTGACTGGGTATTTAGGTTGGATTTGTTTGGATGTAAAATAATTTTTAATTTTTAATTTTTTTTTTTTGGTGTTTAATTGTTGTAAAATATTTAAGGGGAAAAAATATTAGAACTTACCAAAAATAACTCCTCGAAAGTTGATGGATAAATTATTTTACACGTTCCACCCGTTGGACTCGACTTTAATCTTGACCTACACCTTTATCAAACATCGAAAAATACAAGAAAAAAATATTTTATTTGAAAAAAATATATTTTTTTCAAAAAAAAAAAAAAATTTACGCTTAAACACGATTTTTCTTTATTTATTTATTTATTACCAAACATGTTATTTGTTTCTTACTTTAAAAATCTAATAAAAAATATTTGTTACCGGTGCTCTTGCTTCTAGCAGAAATCACACAACATAAAACACTCTCTTAGATCACGAAGAATGAAACAAAAACCAACCTTATTTAAACATTTCACAGAAAATGAGACGGAGGGATAAAAATAATAAAGTTATACATTTTCTTTAGGCCGTGTGAATATTTTCTCTCATTTTAACTTAAAAAAGATAGAGGGTTTGAGTCTCCTGTGAGACTTAATTGTCAGTAGAATAAATAAATAAAATCCTAGGAGAGATGATAATTAATATGAAACTGTCTAGATTTCAAACTTTACCATCAACTTAATAACACATATTAGAATAATAGAAGACCACGACCAGAAATGTGGCAAATAATATAAATATTAAAGTTACAGAAAAATAAAAAAATAAATTAATGATGAGCATAGAAACAAAGGTTATGGTCAATATTTAACAAGTTACAAATTGAAACTCCATTGAGTAATGGGTCATATAAAGCATACTCCGGGAAATATATATATATATATAAAAGCCTACTCGAGTTCTAGGGGTTTGACGAGAAATGGAAATGAGGACGAGAAAGGGTCTGAGGATGAGAAGATGTTCAAAGTAAATTGTGTAGACCAAAGAAAATTGGGAGTGGGAAAGACTACCATATGACTGGAATTCTAAAATTTATTATTATTCAAATTTGCTTGGGATCCATCAACAAACAAGTCACTGGTCTAAAACAACTGCTGGTCTCCCACTTTTCACACCTTCCTGTTCATTTTCAATTTATTTATTTATTATTATTATTTTTTCATGTTGTCCTGCATTTATCGCTTGACCAGAGTTAGAGGTGAATAAATTAATTATTTTGTACTTGATGGAAGCTTCTTATTCCTGTTGATCTTCCATGGAAAAACAGGGATCAGATGGGCATTGTACTTTCATGCAATATATATATACATATTTTTTGTTTGGCAAATGTGGGGTTGACGAGTAATTGGGTTGTTTTTATGTTTGGGAGTCTATATTTGAGTTTGGCAGTATGATAAATGAGACTAATTTTATGTGAGTAGAGAGTTGGGATTGGTGTCATGATGACATCATAAATAATATTAATTACACTCTCTTTATATTAGTCTATTTATATAAATTAGTTGAATTTGTCTGATTTTTAAACTCTAAATTATTTTTCTCTTAGAAAAATTATAAATTTATTTAATTGATGAATCTTAGAGTGCTAGAATAAAGTTCCAAAAACTGAAAAAAGGAATATATATGTATGAAATATATTAAATTTAATCCTTTTAAAAGTAAAAAACAAACGCGCACATACGGGCACAAAAAATTAATAATAAAATAAAAAGAACAACTTACCAAAAAAATAAAAAGAACAAGGTGTAGGCTGCAATAGAGAGACTTTATTAATATGGCACAAAATATAAAAGGTAAATTACACTGACGTTTTTGAGGTTTAGATAAATATAAATAAATTATTTCAATTTAAATTCTCTTTCGGGACAGACTTAAAATCGTCTACTCACTTTTAAAATGCGATTTTGAGTTTGAAAAGTTGGTAATATTTTTATATATTAATAGTATACAGTATTATGTAATAATTTATACTACAACGAAACAACATTTTATAAATTTTAGTTAAACAGGTTCCGAAAAGAAAATGCTACCTGCTGAGGATACCTTCCAAATTTTTAAAAAAAAGTTATAAAGTAATAAAAATTAAACCGTACCTGAATATGTAATTTGTCCGAACCTAAGGGCAGAGATGTGTAATTCGTCCGAACCTCAGGCAGAGATGTGTAATTTACCCAAATATATATAGATATATATAATTCATTATATCAGTGCCCCGGTCCATAGCAGGCAATTCTGTCTCCCTCCTCCTCTGTTCGCATTTCTTTTTCTCAATGGCTTCTTCTTCTTCTGTAAAATCAGCACTGGGCGAACTCAACAAAGACTCCTTCGTGACCCTCCTCTCGAAGCTCATCGGGGAGTCCAAGTACGTACAGAACAACCCACCAGACCTCATCCCGGAAGAGGACAGAATCGTCCGGCACGTGCTTGACGTCCTCCTCCCCTTCAGCACCACCACCGGTGGTGGCCCACTCATCGTCAACCATGTCACCTACAAACCCAATAGAGGCAACCTGATTGTGGAGTACCCTGGAACTGAGCCAAACAAGGTCTTGTCTTTCGTTGGAATGCACATGGACGTTGTCACAGCTAACCCTGATGAGTGGGTCTGTTTCTTTATCGCTCTATTCATAGTTTTTGGCTTTAATTTAATTTAATTTAATTTTTTTTCTGGGTTTGATCTAATCTTTGCTGTAGGGATTTACATTTTTTATTTTTTTGGTCAGTTTAAACGTCTACCCATTGGGAATTCTCTGTATAATATGTCTTTTATTTTATTTATTATTTTTTTTTTTTTAAGGGTGTAATCTCGATAAGGTTCGGAACTTGACTTGTTTTGTCATTTTAAGGCAAATTTAATTCAAGGAATCTAAATTACTGTATAATCTGTCTATTAATGGTTTTTGGTTTTTATTTTTTCTGGGTTTGATCAAATCTTTGGTTTAGGGGTTTACATCTTGTTTTTGTCAGTTTAAAGTCTACCCATTTGGAATTCTCTTTATAGTATGTATGTTCTTTTTAACCCTTTTGTTGATTTGTTCTATTTTGTTGTTGGTTTGATCTTCATAAGCTTTGGAACCTGACTTGTTTTGTTATTAAGGCCAATTTAATTCAAGGAGTCTAAATTACTAATGATAAGCTTTGGAACTTGACTTTTTTCTCGTCCTCCACTTTTGAAATTCACTTATCATGTAGAGGCAATAAGCTAAAAATGAAGTGCCAATGATTTTTTGAAGCTTTGTTTTGGTTTCTTGATATTGTTGCATTATCTTTTGTGGGATTTATTTGAATTTGCTTCAGTGTTCCAAATTTGTTTGTCTAAAGTTGAATGACTTTTATGCATCTTATGTTTGTTATGTAGGAATTTGATCCGTTCTCAATGAGCATTGATGGGGATAAACTTCGTGGCCGTGGAACAACTGATTGTTTAGGGCATGTTGCTCTTGTAACTGAGCTTATGAGGAAGCTGGGGGAGGCAAAGCCGAAATTGAAGTCCTCTGTGGTTGCTGTTTTCATAGCTAGTGAAGAGAACTCATCCATTCCAGGGGTTGGTGTAGATGCACTAGAAAAAGATGGATTGCTTAGTAAATTAAAGCATGGTCCTCTGTGAGTAGTTAAAATCTGCTATAAAAAATTCATTAAGGGAGAATTTTTTAAAATGATACATGGAAACCTTAATTTATTTTTAGTTCCCTAGTTAATCACTCTCTCTTGTTCCTCGCAGCTTTTGGATTGACACGGCAGATAAACAACCTTGCATTGGTACTGGTGGTTGTATTCCTTGGAAGCTTCATGTCACCGGAAAGCTTTTTCACAGTGGTCTAGTACACAAGGTACTCAATTTCCACTGTTCATTTGGTGCAAATAGCTGCATTTGACCAAATATAAGAACTAATTTGCAGCCTTTTCTTTTCAAAATACTGAGATAAGAGATGTGGAAACTGAGAATACCTCTTTATCTTTGGTTGCGTGGATAGAAAAATAATAAAAACAAAATGTGGAAGAATTTTGTTTTAATTTTTTTCTTTATATTTTTAGTGAGTTCCCCATTTTCCTTTATCCTTTGAATTGTATTGTCTCAAAAGTAAGGGACATGTCTAGAAGCAGCTTTTCTAAAAGCTCTTTTTCCTTTTTTAATGATAAGTATGCACAGACTCTCATCTCATGCCACCACTTGTAGCCAACTTCTTGTTGCCACCATTAAGTGGTACACAAACAATGCCCACGCCATGTTTTCGTCTTCCCATGCATGACTTGAGCTAGGCTTGCCAAGGCCTGACCAAGTGGGCATGGGGGCTGGGACGTGAGAGACCACATACTACTTATATATGCAAAAATATAAATCTTGGATTGGACTGGAGGAGACATCACACTTCGAGCTGTTTATTGCATTGGCTTCTAATGACTTGCAAAGACTCCCATACTTTTCCCATTTTCATTCTTCAAGTCTAACCCAACTGCAACTGTTGCCACCGACAACCCACTTGTGCCCCTAGTTGGATGGTGTGCGGCTTAGACAAACCTCCTTTGATCTAGGCCATGGCTGAGGGATGTTTTTAATGGTCAACCTTTTTGATTTATCAAAAATACCATGTCTCTCACACCATATGAGTTTGATGTCCTCATTGGGAGCTTGTCCAAATACTCCCACTCTTGCTTCTCAAATTGTCACAATGTTGCATCTTGTTTTCAACTCACCTCACCTCGTCACAACCCTTCTATTGCACTAGATAGTTTAGCTTATTGTTCTTCTATCAGGACCCTCCTCACACTGTGCATATATTGTCCGCTTTGCACCCACTTTGGCACTCACAGTTTTAAAATGCATTTACACAAGTAGGTATCCTCCCTTATAAGTGCTAGCGACTTCTCTCCCTAGGCAATGTGGGACATCACAATTTGTCTCTCTTGGGACCCAACATTCTTTCTAGCTTGGCCATCACGGGTTTGTGCACGCTTCTCCCATAATCCAGATGGGGATTGGTTCTGATACCATTTGTCAGGACCCTCATCACATTGCACAGATATTGTTCGTTGTGCACTCTCTTGGCTCTCACAGTTTAAAAACGCGTCTACATAGGTAGGAGGCATCCCTCCTTAAGAGTGCCAGCAACTTCTCACCCCTGGCCATGTGGGACGTCACGATATCTTTGACCTTTGATTCCAATGAGCAAGAAACTTCTCAACCTCCTTATCAAACTGTTTTTTTTTTTATTACTGGGGAACTCTCCTGACTTGTTGTCAGGTCAAATTTGCAGTGTTCACATGAAATGGCTTGAGAAAGCTCACATGAAATTTTTTAGGAATACTATGGCTATCCGGCTGCGTCATGTTATAAGCTACATTACTTACCCGTTGGTTGACCTCAAAGAGACCATCATCCTTAGGGTCCAAGTCCAATCCATGGCGAACTGTTTTATTGCTGATCTTCTAAATCTGTGGAGTAAGTTTAAGTAACATCTTGTCACCAACCTAAAACTCCAAGGAACGCCTGTCCTTTTCCGCCTACTTCTTTATGCGTCTGACAGCCTTGGCCAAGCTGTGTGCCTCACCCAGCATATTTGGATTTGAGCGAGTAAATCTATATGTTGCAAGGCACTTGCCTTCTTTTTTGTTCAAGGCCATCTCTTATGGAGTTTGAGGTTGTTGACCAGTAGCCAACTCAAATGGGGTCATGCTAGCTCTGAAGATTGGTGCAGGTTGTAGCAGAACTGTGCCTTGTCCAGCAACTCCACCCAAATATTTTATTTTTGACATGCCATCACGTAATGCCTGGGTTATCTTCTGTCAAATGGTTCATCCTCTTCGTGTGACCATCTGTCTAGGGTGATTAGCTGTGGAGAACTTCAACTCTGGACCCATCAAGTTAGAGAGAACCCTCTAGAAATGACTAGCGAACCTAGCATCCTGGTTACTGATTATTTCTTCCGACAAAATCAAAGTATTTGACCACATGCCTGTAGAACAATTTCCCTGCTATATTTGTTGGACTGGCATGTAATGCTGCAATAAACTTTTTATACATTCTTGTATCCAGTTTTTCTGGATAACATGTCATGATGAACTTGTACTCTGGTCCTAAACACACTGTCCATCAGATCCTGGGAATTGGTTTCATTCACATGGTGTAACTATGTTACTATATCCAAATTTAAATGTCATAAAATGCATCAATAGGCTTTGATGCAAAGAGAGGTCTTATTTCTAACAAGACTGGAGAATGACGACTCAATGACCCAGCCCAGAGGTTTTGCCATTTCATTTCTAGTTGAATAAAATATTTAGTGCTTGTCTGAAATATTTTCTAGTAGTATTGTTTGTTTTGGGTGTTAATAAGTGATGTTACAAAATCAATAAATGTTTTTACTGCTAGTGATGTGAGATAGATTGATTTAGAGATGAATGTGTTGTTGTGAAGTTAAGAGGTAGCTCCAATTAAGGAGTTCATGAGACAAATTGGATGATTTGGTTTGATCTTGCACAATGAAGCCAGTAGTAGGCTTCCTACATGGTTAAGCTTATGAGGGTTTGTGCTACTGTGTAGAGGTAGTGAAGGAAGACCTTATGATCTTTAATGTTGCAGAAGTTAGGGCTCTAGGCAGAGGAATAATGAAAAGGGAGGTGATAGTGGCACTCCCCTTTTTGATAAATTTAATCATTTTCTTGGTTTTTTTTCTTCCTTAGTATGAATGACAATGCCCCTAATACTTGATTCCCTTACTTGTGAGTTAGGCAAGTTAGGGCTTATAATGTCATTTCACTTTAAAAGTGGAGCGCATTTATAAAAAGGGGGAGTGCCTAATATTGTGTCCCTAATGCAAATCAGGATCAATTTAGCTGATCCAAATGATTTAAGTTATGCATTAGTCTAGCTTCACTGAAAATCTTTGACAGGATAGTGTTGAGCTGTAAAGAAAAAAATTGAATTAATATGTCCAAATCTTGTACTATATTTTTCAAGGTTCTTGTTGAATATCTGCAGGCTATAAATCCTTTGGAACTAGCTATGGAAGCTCTTAAAGAGATCCAATTGCGATTCTATAAAGATTTCCCTCCCCATCCAAAAGAACAGGTTTATGGATTTGCGACACCATCAACCATGAAACCGACTCAATGGAGTTGTAAGTTTTTAGCCGATAATTAACAAATTCTAGAAAAGCAACATGTTCCTGTTCCTTTTTAATTACTTCTTTATACTTATCAAAAAAAAAAAAATTTTGACACCTGTTTTCTTTTCCATATTCATTTCTTACAGATCCTGGAGGTGGTATAAATCAAATTCCTGGGGAGTGTAGAATCTCAGGAGATGTCAGGTATAAATCTCTTTCAACCACTATTTTCAAGGACCATAGATGTAGATCGAAGTCTAATAATTTACCTTTTCTGTTGCAGGCTAACGCCATTTTACAAGTAAGCAACTTGCTTTCTTTTAGCCAAAATTGGATTTGCTAATTCAGAAAGCAGATTCTTCAATCTGGAATCGTTTAATTATTTCATATTCACATTGTTGTTAAATTTCAACATCTTTCCAAGTAAGAGAAATAGGTTGAATGTTTTTAAATTCTTTTTCTAATGCTTGGACACTCTGTTTCAGTGTAACAGATGTGATGCAGAAGGTACGAGAATATGTAGATGATATAAATGTCAACATTGAGAAGCTGGATACTAGAGGGCCGGTTTCGAAATATGTCCTACCCGATGAGCAATTGAGGGGAAGGTGTCTCTTCTTAACAGCTCAAAGACCGACCTCTTTTATTTTGGAAACTTAACAGAAATTTTTTTGTATAAGATACATGCTCTCCTGAGAGTAATTTAATTTTATAAGAGGCATGATAAATTTGGCTCATTTATGTCTATATATTTAGTTTATATAATGTGGGTTATTTTGGCCTTTCTCATCCTGCAGAATTACAATTAGTTTTGATGATGCATCGTCTGGGGTTGCTTGTGATCTTGATTCCCGCGGTTTCCATGTATTGTGCAAAGCCACTGAAGAAGTGGTTGGGTATGCAAAACCCTACTCTATAACAGGCACTTTGCCGCTCATTCGAGAACTGCAGGTAAAGTATATTTTTCTTTATTTTATTGCTATTTAACTTTTCTGGGATTCAAATATCGGAACTACCACTAACCTCCATCCTTGTGTGTCAGGATGAAGGCTTTGATGTTCAAACTTCAGGCTATGGTATGATCCTCTTGCTTCTTCATTTAAATTGGGTTTCCATCTTTGGTAGATCATTGTGGAATGCTTGTGAACTTAATTGCAAAACAACTTTAAAACAATGATATAACAGAAAAAAGAAGAATAACATTCCTGAAGGTCAGGAATTTTAAATTATCTTATCCATTTTGTATCTTTTAAGGATAGAGTTATCTAGGTAATCCACAACATGCTAACAACAAAAGTGACAATCAGGGTTTTCAAGGTGGAGCTCTATGCTATGTTCCTTGTGTAAGCTAGTTTAAGTGAACATGCTATATACCTTGAATAATCTAGCTTTGGGTTGAGTTGGAATCTTTTTTATTTTTATATATATATTTTTTAATTTTTTATTTATGTATATATATATTTTAAAGTTGGTACGTTGTTGGTCAGAGTTGTTTATTTATTTATTAAGGTTTAGCGGTCAAAGATATTTGGTAATTTATGTAATTGCTGGTGGTCCACGGGCCATTGTCTGTGCAAGTTATGTTATTTTCTTTTTATATATAGTCCTAGTTGGTCTGGCCATTGTAAGATATAACCATTTGTTGTTTTAGTACTTTGTTAGTCATTTGACTGTAATTGAGTGGTGACTGTATAAGTCACCATCTTCTTGCTAATGCTGTGAAATAAGGGAAGATTTCAGTATATATAGTTAAGAGTCGCAAGCGAAAAACACCCATATGGTATGCATATAGAGTGTTTAACCCCCCCTATACATTATGAAAAATCCCTATCATTCATTTTTTGAGCAAACAAGGGTCTGATTGCTGAAAAGACTAAAGTGTCCCTCTATAACTGAATAAAAAAGGGTAAAAAATAATTAAATGTGAAAAGACTAAAGTGCCCCTCTTCTTTTTTCTTTTTCTTCTTTTTTTTTTTTCTTTTTTTCCTTCTTCTTCTTCTTCTTCTTCTTATTATATACAAGGGCATTATTGGAAGAGAAAAGCGTATTTTCGGAATTTTATAGCCTAACAATGTCATGTGCATTGTTGGAGTGGTTCAAGTTTGAAGTTCACTGACTAGTACATAGCATCAACTCAACTCAACAAATCCTTTTTTCCAACGGCCTGGGGTTGGATCCATTTAAGGCCATAGTCTTAGTTAAAACACATGTTATCATGTCTTTCCTTACTAAAACTATCCATGTCAATTTTGGTCTTTCCTACCTAGTAGAACACTCAATGTGAACAATGTCACTCTTCCTAACTGGTGCACTTGGTGGTCTTCTTAGTTACCCATTTCCAACCCATATTTATCTTTAGTCTCTCATTTTATTCC
>JAOTQH010000057.1:3398361-3409150 GCA_025631255.1 Cornus kousa | reverse complement strand
TAGGGCCACATTATAAGAAAGTATCTCAATTCTAGAACATTTGGGAGTTTTAATTCCTTCGTGGAATTGAAGTTGACGATGGAATGAGAAAGTTAAATTGTCCAGTTCCTCCATGATGGAGATTTTTGGCTACTTCCAGACAGACATTACCTTGCTGGAAGAAGTTGGGCCATGTCTAAAAGTCCACCGTTGTTTCATTGAATGCATTGTCTTCATTACTTTGTCTCTTCCTTGCCTCTGCCTTGAAAAAAAAAAGAAAAAGAAAAGAAGTGTAGCTCAATGGATTTGTTAAATGTTTTAAAATTTGTGGCAAATACACATATGCCAATTACAATAAAAGCAATCTTTTTCACTATAATTCTAGTCAACTCGACCCATTGGCACTTAGTAGTAAAAGAAATGACGTGTGGAGCTTGGTTTTTGGTTAAGGTCAGGGTTAATTTGGTTACCAATTAAGACAAATATAATGATTTGGGACTACTATAATGATATGAGACTATATGATTCTTGTCAATTAAAATTAGACATATAAATAAATGTGTCAGTATTATTTAGTATTTTATTTGTGTGTCAAGTTGTGAGTGATCCGGACCAACATACAAATAAATGACTGAATAAAATTGATGCATTTACTTACTTGTTGAGTTTGATTGATAATAATTGTAATTATATAAAAATTTCTTAGTCTAATGTGGACATGGGATTGGAGTGGTTAATGGAGAGAGACCATCAACTGGTCAAAGGCCTGCTAGGCTTGGGCTTCAAATTCATTGCCTAAAAGTTCCCAACTAAATAATTGCACTAGACTCTTTTAGGAAACAAATTAAAAAGTATTGGAAACCCATAACCAGGCCGAGATAGAGAGAGGTATTTTTCATTAAATACAATCAACTGGTCAAAGGCCCAAAGGTCTTAGACTTCAGGCCCTAGAATTCATTGGGCCTGCACTCCAACCAAATAAGAGGCTAGACTCTTTAGATAACAAATGAATAATTTATGCTCATGTGAAAGCCCATACAGCCCACTGATCCACAATTTCACATCATTCAAGTATAATTTCCATCACATACATTATCCACAAAGGTCATAAAATGACTACTATACCCCTGAAACCTCTTCTAAAACTTCATTTGTCTTCTTCAACTCCTCCTTTTCAGTGGATATCAATGGCGGCACTCGAAGCTGCATTCTCCACCTTACGTTCCTACCCTTCAACTTCTCCGAAATTGCTTCTATGCCCTAGACGTTCATTCTCTGTAAAGCACCACAGTTCCACTTCTACCCCAACCCTCTCTCTCAAATTTCATCTTTATCCCCACCCACTTCTCTCTATCAACAAAACCAGAAAATTGAGCTTCGAAATAAGCTCAGCAGTTCAGGATGTAGCAGTAGAAGAAAAAACAGAGGAAGCCCAACAATCAAATCAAAGGAAGAAGCTTTTCGTGCTCAATTTGCCATGGTCTTACACTGTTGCTGATATCAAGAACCTTTTTGGCGAATGTGGAACTGTCACAGATGTTGAGGTTTTTATCTCTTTCTACATATCTATGTCTATATATGTTTATGGTTTTGTAGGATTGTATTCATTTATTGATTTTGGGTATTGGGTTTTTATTTGGACGTGTGGAACATTTAGATTATAAAACAAAAAGATGGGAAGAACAGAGGCTTTGCATTTGTCACGATGGCTTCTGGGGAAGAAGCGCAGGCTGTTATTGATAAATTTGACTCTCATGTAAGTTGTTTTTGGAATTTAATTTTTTGGTTATTTAACTTATTTCTTTGGTTTATTGATTGGAATAGGTTTGTGTTTTGAAAATGGAAAAATGATGAAAATTTTCACTTGCATTTGAGTTCGCCCATGTATATCTTAAATGTGAAATGTTGTGGTTCATTTGAAGTTTTGAAGAAATGATAGATTTCAAATCAATGGATTTGGCTTTAAATAAAAGATTGGCTTTTAAAGTTAGATTGGAAGTCCAAGGCAATGTTATTAGATGTATGCCTGCAAGAAATGTTCTATTACAATCTTGTGCAACTAGAATTTGAATGGATTTCAAATAAGTTTCTGTACCTTGTTATTGCAAAATTACGAAATCTAATTTAGACTATCCTCCTTAAACAATTAAACATAAATCCATTCATTTAATATTTTCCATACAAAAAGAACCTTAATTTTTGAACAGTATATGGTACTAATTTTTGGGGAAAGGCTTTGTTGAGTTGAGTATGTGGTATCTAATTAAATATTATTTTAGATGCTAGAACTCACTTTGCAGGCCTTTCAGTGTTAATCAATAGGCTATTGGGTCTTTTTTCTTGCTACATCGAGCAATTATTTTCTGGCTTTCCTCTTCTTTTGTAGTGCCTTCGATCTGTATTGAGTGGCTCCTTTGAGATGTTGCAATCAGTCAATAATGTTCTTTGAATTAATTGGGGTAGGAGAGGAAACGAAGAATCATTGAAGTATGAGATACCATTTTTGAAATCACCAGACTAGATGTGGCACAGCCATATTACTGATTGTTTGATGAAATATATGTGAGCTTAGCTGTAGAATGGTTTAATAATTCTAATAGTTAAAGGGGAAACTGGCAATTTGTTCGAAACTCTGTATACGAGGTTGGACACATTTTGAGAGAGACAAAGACTGCAAAAGCTTTTGGATAAGATGGTATTTAAATTGAGGCATGGAGATACATGGGTGATTGGCATATCCAGATTGATAAAGCAGTTCAATATGATGTTTAGAATTGAAAAATGGTAGATAAGTAACAACTGTGTATCATACTTCTCATTGATAAGAACAAAAACGATACAGAATGTTGCACAGATTACTCTTTCTAAATTCATAATTACACACACACACACACACACACATAAAACTTAAGAGGGATCGAACAAAGGCTATGCCATGAAATGAAACAAGAAATTTTGGGACAGGGCTTTAAGATATAAGAGAAGTGTTTTTGGGGCATAATTAACATAATATAAGTCGATGAAGGTCAATATTCAAGACCTGGATCTTGTGTTTGACCACAAATAATTGTGAAAAAGGCTTTTCTTCTGTTGGGTCGAGGATGTCTTGTTAATTTTAACCATTGAAGCTAATAGTTGTTCTTGCAAATGCCATGATAAATATTATAAACTAAAATATTTTGAATAGTTTGGAGTTGATTAGGGGCTTTGTATTCATCTTGGTCCCTCAAATGAGTAAGATAATCAAATTGAGGTCAATTTTTCATGGACTTTTACGAGGAAGGTTCTGATTTTTCCTGAGGAGTGTTTTCTAAATTTGGATCTGATTAGACCACACCTCTTGATCTCTCTATTCAAGAATGCCACAAACTCTGGTAGGATCTTTAATGGAATGGGAAAAGGTTGATACTTGAATCAATTCTCACTTGTTTTTGTTCCCCAACCCACATGACTGAACAGAAGACTTGGGTACAAATAGAGCACTACCCCAACCTTTGAGTGGAAGACTTTTGAATATCTTTATAGAATTGATTTCCTTCCTTTCTCAAAATATATCCTTCTCTTTTCATTATTTTTGGCTCTGGAAAAATGTAGCTGATGTTGGATGGAAGGAAGAGGTAGTCACTTTTTATCAAATCTGTAGATTCTTTCTTCATTTTCATTTCAACTCTTATAGCTGCTTCACTTAAAATATTTTATGCTGCATCTAGTAGTTTTTTTATTTCTTTATTTCTTTTTCTCATTTTTACGGCAACACAAATTTATGTTTGTCTCGTTGCAGGAATTGTTGGGTAGGATTATCAGGGTCGAGTTTGCAAAGAAATTCAAGAAACCTTCACGTCCTCCTCCTGTAGGTCCCCCACCTGGAGAGACACGCCATAAGCTATATGTGTCCAATCTTGCATGGAAAGTGAGGTCGAGCCATCTCAAAGAATTTTTTGGTGCCGATTTTAATCCAATTTCAGCTAGGGTTGTTTTTGATGGTCCCTCAGGAAGATCTGCTGGGTATGGCTTTGTCTCATTTGCCACGAAAGAGGAAGCAGAGACTGCAATTTCTGCTTTGGATGGGAAGGTATTCAATGTTAAATCAATCTAAGATTTCTTTTTCTCCTAAGCTATTTCTGTTTTACTTGATGAATGATGATGCTTTCTGGAATTGCATTAGTAGGACTCATAGACTTATGTAGTTGTATTATAATATGTATGGTGCATATTGCATATTGAAATGCTACAGGTTCTGAATAGGATATGATTTTATCAAAATACATGAATATACTGCATGCATTTCTTTCTTTACATGTATGTACTATTCTGTCAGGTTCATGAGATGCTTGATTGTTCCTAATGCAGGAATTGTGTGACCGACCAATTCGTTTGAAATTCAGTGAAAAGAATGTTGATGAATATGGAAATGAAAAGGTTGAAGAAGACAAAGCCGAGGGGCAACCTGAACAATCATAGAACAACACATTCTTTAGTCCTCTTGACCTGTGGTTTGCAGATAACTTCCAAAATGTGTCCCAATCTGGCATTTTCAACACTCTTGCACATAACAGTGATGAAAGGCAGTGTGGTTTGCACATATTTGCGTTTACTTATAATGCTTTATTTGCAAGTACTGAAAATTAGAGCTATTATGTCTCATTTACCTTGTTAAATTACCTGAAAATGTTAATATATTAATTTCTTGTTTTATGTGAAATTGTAGAAATATAATTGATTCCACATAGTATGATTGCTTCAGGAGAGATCCTTTTCAGCATATTGTATTGTTATTATTTTCTTTAATTCTTTGTGCGGTCATAAAATTTGATCTTTTGGCATCATCGCAAATTCGATAATGTTATACACTTCTTATAAAGTTCTCAAGGTGGTTAAAGAAAATATATGTGTGAACTGCCAAGGATGTGACTTGGATGTGGCTATTGTTAAAGCTTAAAACAAGGATTTATGTAGCTAAGACCAGTTGAGATTAATGGTTATCGGAGTTTTTGAATTCGAAAAAAGCTTTGAGAGAGAGAAAGAGAGACTTAGTGACCAGAAGTTCCCTATCTCATTATAGAGACACTGTTTGTTTGGTGGGGACTTTACAATTTGTGTGCTTACTGAACAGCAATAAATAGGTTTAACATATAGTTATATCTTAGCAGTACCTCTGTTCCTCAGTGAGTCCCATCCATTCTGTTAGTTAGTAAATTGTAGAATATTAATTTCTCTAGAACCTATGAACAAGTTGTTCTCCTTCACTTCTTCTTCTTCTTCAAAAAAGTACAAGTTAGACTGACCATATAATGTATAACAAAATTGTAACAGAAATAACTGTAAATAACAGTTACTGTTTATTGGTCCTCCCCCAGCCCTGGCCCGCGGAATTAAGTTACTGTTTATTGTTGCTAAAACCGAGTTAATTGGGGTCTCTTTTTATGCGTGTTTGGTAAAATTGTTGGAATCAGTAGCAAGAATTTATTGGCATCTGTTTTTTTTTTTTTTTTCCCTAAATTATTGGCATCTGTTTCACATCATTCTTTTTCTGCTATTGTGAAAAGTAGAGAATCATTGCTTCAACTTTTAAACCCACTATTATCGATCATTGTTTAGTCAACATTTTATATTTTGTTTGGTAACTTTATGAGATAGGTGGTGATTACATGAAATTATGTGCACTATAAGAATCATGACACAACTCAATTAGCACTATTGAACGGGCCTTGCCCTTGTTCAATTAGCATTCCTTTCTTTCTCTGCAGACATTATATTCCATATATTTATTCTGTTCCATGTACCTGACCTTAAATACGGTTAGGAAGAGATGGAGACATGGCCTTTTCATTTTCATCTTTATAGCCATTGGACATGAGATAGGGCAAAAGAAAAATAGGGTCAAGCCCTCTTTCTTCTAGTTGCCACAATTGCCCCTGATTTTTCATTCTTAATTGATGAAAGATACTGTAAGGGTATTTAAGGAATTTAAAATTTGTGACCAAGTTGTTAAAGGAGGTTTAAGTATTTGTTAGCAAAGTAGTAATAAATTATATTATAAGGAACTTGTTCTGAAAATATAAATTACTGTAGGCAATAAGGCGTACAGGATTGGAGTGACTTTGAGAGAGATTCTTACACAGTGACTCAAAAAAGAATCTCTATTGACTGTTCTTGGATCATACACTAAGATGACTAAAGGAAGTTATTTTATAAGATATCTTCATCTTTTGACCTCATTTACTCTGCAAAAAAGTAATCTCCTAGATTCCTCTAGACTCTAGAGAATGGTTGATTTTTTTTTTCATATAGAAGGGTATATATATATATATATATATTATGTTCTTATTTGATAATTAGGAGTTGGCCCTATGATCATCTGGATATTGTTAAGCCACACCTTTACTTTATCAAGATTTTGTTAGTCCAAAACTTTAAAGCATGCAATTGGAATCTTGAATGGTGTGGGCATATGTGCCCCATCTCATGTGGCATCTACTGACCTTTTACAAGAAGCCCACTGACAGCTCTTTTGATGCTTTTGGAGAATGATATACTGAAAGTCTTACAAATTATATTATTGTGTTCCTTATTCCCCCCCTTCCAAAAATAATCATATCAGTTTTCTTTTATCTACATATATATATATATATATTGGTTGGCCTTTATTTATGCTCCCACTTAATACATACATACATACATACATACATACATATATGTATATATATATATATTGGTTGGCCTTTATATATGCTCCCACTGAATTAAAAGAAGATACTGTCCCATGCAAAATATTCACTCCACCTGCTACTGGCTTCAACAACAATAAAAGCATTGATTACTTTGATAAATCCCCAACCAACATTGCAACCTTAGTCAACAAACCATTATCTTCAAGAAATAAAGATAAAGAAAAGAACAAGAAAAGAAAAAGGAGGAATACCCCATTTGCACATCATGAGTTCCTGTCTTTGGTTTGCTTTTTCATCTAAAGCCTCTCTGGCTCCTCTTCCACCCTTAAGTTATTTTCTTCAAGAAATGCCCACCATAGCAGCTCTCACTTCTTTTCCCTATACTTGATCCTCAAGCCTTCCCAAGTTCCAAAATCTTTCAAAACCCATAAATTTTTTTGTGTTTATTCTACTGCTAATAATTGTTATTATAATCCACCTCTCAAAACAGAGGTCTCCAATTCCATATAGAATTAATTCAGGTAATTATATTGTATAAAAGTTTCTTTCATTATTTTATAGATTCACAGAGGCAGCAACTAAGCTGTTCTCTAATTTTTTTTTTTTGTTATTGATTTATTTTGTGAGTTTCTGGTTTATTTATTTGATGGTCCAATGCATCTGAATGATATATTCAATCTTGTTAAATTTGCATGTTGATCATTATTTACATAGTAGGAAGAAAGGAAGTTGTATTATGTTAGAAGAGAAATTAGATTAAATCCAGAAGTTTTCCACTTTGTCCATGGGGTCTATAGGCAACCCAAAGACATGGGTACCATATATGAACACTAAGGACTGTTCTCAAGGCTTTTGTAGCTTGTACTGCCCACAATGGTGCTACATGATCTTCCCTCCTCCACCTCCCTACAGCTTTCCCGACAACGATTCTGGCCCAAAATTTTCCCCTCTTGTCATCGCCATCATTGGCATTCTGGCAAGTGGTTTCCTTCTAGTTAGTTACTATGCTACAATTTCCAAGAATTGTGGGAACATGGATTCAGCAAGAAGGAGAGAGATTCATGACCCTAATGAGGAATTGGAAGAAATTCATGATCCGTCAAACCACGAGCCCTGGCATGTAAGTACAATAATTACTGTTTGTTACTATGCTATAATTACTGAAATGCAGTCATGCTTTCCATGTCACATGCATTGATACATGGCTTAAATCTCACTCGAATTGCCCTCTTTGTCGAGCCAACATAGTTTTGGTGAACGCTTCACCAGGTCAATTGCCTCCTCCATTGACAGAAACTTCATTGAACAATGAATCTTTATCAGAGAATCATTGTGAGAATGATAATGATAATGTAGTTGTTGTAGGAGATATAGAGTTGAGTGTTAGAGAAGAAGAAATTTGGCGAAGTGATGTGCCCCAGACCCCATTACAAGATCTCAACAATTTAGGGGATTCAGAAGGAGACACCATAATTGAGATTAGAAATGAACAAGATCAACAAATTAGAAGGTCAGTGTCCATGGGCTATTTGTGTCAAAGCCGTGTTTCGGTTGCTGATATATTGAGAATCAATCAAGATGACGATTTTGAAGTGGAAGAATGCCAGTTGCAGGTAGATGCAGGTTCATCAAAAAGACCAGCAGGGGAAATCAGCAAGTCAGGCCATAGAAACAGGGTGTTGCATTGTGTTACAAGTCCTGTTGCAATGAAGAGATCATTTTCTAGCGGGAGATTCTTGTTTCCCAAACAAGGGAGAGGGAGAAACATTATTATTCCATTGTGAAAATAACTTTCAGAATGTTATATGAAAATTACCATGATGAACAAGAGTGAGAAGGCTCTTCCATATGAATGACTTGCATCGATTAGTTAGTATTGTTATGTGGTTATTTGTGTGTTAGAATTTCTCTTATGTAAGAATGCGGGATTTTTCAATGTAATGCAAAGTTCATTTTTGATTCTGGTTTGATTTTATATGAGAGTTTGTTGGTTTGGTAAAAGTTTAGATGTTTTTGCCAAAGACCATGTAAGGCTGATTTTAAGGATGTTTTTTTGGTGACTTGCTATCTAATTTAGCATTTCCTCCTTTTTCCAATTAGCTCTCTGTGTGTCTCTTATTCACACACACACACACACACACACACACACACACACACACACAGAGTCCAGACACGAACCAAAAATGGTTGTGTGAGAGGTCAGGTTCCCCTGCTGCAGGTGAGCTAGCAGTTCTGTAACTTTTATATTACAATGGTGCACTTTTTTTTTTTTTTATTTAAATGTATTACAATGGTGTACATATTTTCAGACCGCCCATATGTTTTTAGGTGCTTTATTAATTAATCATTATTGATTTTGAGTTAAATATCCTCAATAATTTTCTCTTAGCATCCTTCCTTTTTGTTGTTGGTGTAAACATGGATTTCACTATTATTTTTCCTCTTCATTATTTTTCCCAGTTCCCTTGTTGTATAATTTTCTTTATATATCACAAAAAAAACTTGGAGGGGCTTGAGTTCATGAGCTCCTGCAGATGATATGTGCTACAAATTACAATGCAAGTAATGAAGACTCTGTTCCAACTCATGTTACAGTTGCTACCACAAATCTAGCTTTATCTATTATAAATTTTGTTGAAACCAAGATCAGCGCGACTCGGAACGGGGACATTTCCTGCCAAACAAATGGAGGACGTCACACCGTTGTGGTGCTAGTCCAGGATGCTCGTCAGTGATCCAAAGATTGGAAGGAGTTATAAAGAATTATATTTAATATTGGTAAAAGTAATTTTTCACGTACCTTCTTTAATGGGAGCGGCCACCCCACTGGTCACAACATGGGTCCGTCCCTGACCAAATAGGACATTAAAGCATAGTTTGTATTGCCGGAGAAAGACCCAATAATATGCATCGCAAACATGGCAAGCTGGATTATTGAGTCTTTCACATTTGAGTAAAAAATTGTGGAATATTATAGAGAGTAAATGGAAGATTCTAAACATTGGAAAGTTTTAGAAGAGATTTAGAGAGAATTATAAACAACTATAGTCTGTAAATATATAGATGTTTTGGTGGGGGAGTTCTAAAGAGTAGATCTTCTCCTATTGTATAATGTCTATATAAGAGTTGGAGATTTTATTTATATTCATCAATTGCAATGGGTAAATTTATCGAAATTGCCATTGCTTCTTGTAAATAGATAATAAATTCTTGGTTACATAGTTAATAAGGGATGCCTATAAATACTTCTAAACTAACTCTAAAATTTTGTTGTTTGGAATCTAAAATGAGAATAGAATAGGAGAACGTACCTCTATTCTATACTTAAACAACAAATTCGGTATGTAATAAAGACATTAATGTTTGATATATACATTTCAACCAATTTGAACCTTAAATTTTAGATTAGTATTTTTTTTTTTTAATCTATAGTTTAATTTAGATTAACTAATTGGACAAATATACCATGCAATTCACGGCCAATTCTAATTTCGACTTTGTATGTTTACAACATGCAGAGTAATCTAATGGAAAGTAGCCTCGAATACTACTGTTTTGTATGGACATGACTCAACACACCGTGCTAACTCAGAGACTATGCAGTTGTACAGAGTAAGTTCTTTAGACCATCTTCAATGTAAAATGTCATTTTTGTATGCCAAATTTATATTTTGAGAGGAGTTATAGTATCAAAATATTATATTTTAGCAGCTCTAGGGGTGACAATATTTGACACGATACGCTGACACGACACGCTAACACGACACAAACACGATAAGAGATAAGTGGGTTTGAGTTTGGGCTAATCGTGTTCATATCATAATCGTGTCGACACGGATTGACCCACTAAGCAAACGTATCGTGTTCATGTTTGACCCTGTAAACATGATTATGACACGATTAACCCGATTAACTAAACATGCTAGATAAAGGTGTCGCGTTCGTGTAAAAAATGACCCATTTAGCAAAACGTGTAGAATAAATATATCGTTTTTGTGTCAAAATGACTTAAATGTATTTTTTCATGTCGTGTCAAGTCTTGACCCATTTATTAAACAGGTTATGCGTGCCGTGTCGTATTACATGTATAATAATCGTGTCGCGTTCGTGTCAACTCTAATCGTGCCGTATCGTAATCG
>JAOTQH010000057.1:3348535-3364877 GCA_025631255.1 Cornus kousa | reverse complement strand
GAAATTGTTTTGCTTTTACAGATTGTGCTAATGTGGCTGAAATTCTTAATGAGGTTTTTGATACCTATATATGAGGTCCACATGAAGGTGTCTTAAGAGGAGTTGTGGTAGAGATAGTCAGTGCTTGGACTTTGGCTCTGGCTTCAAGTACCATGTTGATTTAATTGGAAAATGTGAGGGATGTTTTTTTTTTTTTGGTACGAGGGCCAACATATGGGTGCTAAAGAAAAGTTGGAAAAGCTGAAAATTGTACCCAACTCTGGAGTAAAAACCGTATTCTCCTGTACACTTAATAGTGGGTCTCACACTCACCTGTTGTTGAATTGATCTCAGTCATTCCCAGTGCACTGCAGAGTACAGATGTCACTGGAGAGGAGGCTGGTTTCTGAGTCTTCAAGAAAGACAGGGTGCATCATTTCCAATTAATGGCAATGCTATTCCGTACCTTTTTTTCTTTCTACTTTCCTGATGAGGATGAACTAACTACTACTCAGAAATCGGGACTGTCAACACTTCTTGTATGCTATAAAGTAGCTGTTTTGGATAGAGTATTGCATGCTAAGCCTGTTGGAGTTCTTTTTTGAGTTTGCTTAGCTAATGTGAAGTGTAATATTGGGGGAAAAGAAAGAAGGAAATTATGTATTAGTAATCTCTCTATATATGTATATATCAGTGATATGAGCCTTTAGAGTGCTTGATATATGCTGTTATGACTGTTAATATTATCTGAAAAGTCTGTGATGTGGTAATTAACTTGAATGGTTTACAATATATATATGGTTGAATACATCTTTTTGCTAGTAATTAAGCATTGTGACTCTGCTTTTAGGATTGAGTTTATCTAGAACCAGTACGCCTATTGTTTTCTTGTGGATGTTTTCCCATTGTTACGTCGAAGTTATACTGAATTTTTCCATATCAGAATAATGATATAGAAGGATCAATTCACTGATTCAGCAATGGCATCCTTGGAATAATTTGAATCTACCTTTCAAAATTAGAGTAAAGTAATTTAAAGTTTTAACTAGCTTTTCTCGGATTTCAATTTCAAGGCATCCAAGTTGTCAATTCTTTGCTTCCAAATGCATCGCGAAAGCATTTTTGAATAAAAAGTATCCCAGGTCTTGCATTTTTATGTTGTTCAGTATTGAGTTCGTGTTTATCTTAATACTTGTCATTGATTCAAGCAGTGTATTGCTTTACAGATCTACAGAAAATAAGTTTATTTGGTCCCATTTTATGTGTAGTCCTCACTTACAGCTTAGCTCATGTTTCAGGCCAATACAATCACACCCGTATAAGTAGCCATCTGTTTTCCTTCTGACTCATCAAAGGTGAGCTATTATTTCTTACAATGGTCTATGCTCTTTTTTTTTTCAAATTTTTTTTTTTTTTTTCTATGTTTTTATCCTCGTAAAGATATGCACACACAAGGACTTGAACCCTCAACCTTCTACATTTGAAAGGTAAGGAAGTATCACGTATTTCGATCATGATAATTTTGTTTTATCTAAAAATGATTTCTCTTGTTTGCTACATTGCCTACTTGATTATATGTGGCTGCCTTGATACTCAAATCATGATAATTGCATGAGTTTCCGTCACTACAGGATCTAGAAGGTCAAATGAACAGTCATGCGGTGAGGTTGTTTCTCGAGGGAAAAGCGATTTGGCAAATGGACAGTCATGTGGAGTGGTTGAAAAAATATGTGTACCGATAAATTTATATACAAAAACTTTTAGATAAATTGATAGAGATGTATTCAAATTTGTTTGATATATTATTTTAACATTAATAATGCCCCGATGTTGTTTGTTTATAACAATGCCATTCTAGTATCATTTTCGTTGAAGCATGTAAGATTCATATGTGATTTGTATATCTTCTCCATGTTATATGGATTCGGGTATATGTGCCGGGGTGTGGGTATGTCTTCTTCCCTTGTACCATTTAGCAAGCCTTGAAAGACCATTTATGACGTTGGGAAAACTGCTAAATATTTATATCATTTAACTATTTTTATTCTATTTTTTAAACTAAAATCATTTCTGTACATAATGAAATTGAATATACAATATACCTTTTTAGTACATGTTCAACTAAAAATGAAAAGTGAAATTAAATTATGCGATACACTTTTTACGTACAAGTTTCAATCAAAACTTTCGGACACATATTATATATGTGTGTGTGTAAGTATAATGTATTCCGGACATAAGTACGTTGCATAATTCCGGACATAAGTACGTTGCATATTTTTAGAAAGTTCATGTAATATAGTATTTGTATTGTGTTTCATGGCCTTAATGTGAGGTTGAAAAAGACGCTAACATTTAATTTGAAAAGTTTGTGATGACAAACAAAATTAATTTTTTTTTTTTTTTGGATCTTCTCAGAAAATGCAGAATCAAAAACTGAAAAATTAAAAATGAAATTTTAAACTTCAATTAATATGACTATATGAATAAAAAGAAAATGAAAACACAAAAAGAGGTAGTCTTGGGAAGGTTGGAGATTCTTTTTTCCCCATCAACCAAGATTATATTAATAGTGTAAAGGTTGGTGATAATTATTTTGCACTGCCCTTTTCAGACATTTGACCTAAATCTCACTAAACAATGAGCTCTTTAACTGCATGACCCTTTTTTTTTTTAAAACGATGATCTCTTTTATATGCTACTTTGAAGGTTCCAAACTGATTCCACCAACACAAAAAAGACTTGTTTAAGAGACAGTAGATTCTCTTTTTATTTCTCATTCAAAAGACATATTTAATGGGCACAAGATTATTCAAATAAGAAAGATTTACAGGAGCTTAATGGTCTTATAGTAAAATGTTTAAGGTTCTAAAAAATCTAAACCTCAATCATTAATCATTTCTTGAAAGGGAACCTTTAAATTTTAATATATTTTTTCACCATCCACCTCTCTCATCATTTTAATACAAAAATAAATAAGTCCTTTTATTTTTAATAATGACAAAAGTAGACATAATAGACAATGAGTAATGCTACTAAAAGAGTTTCCTTATGACAAGTTATAAATACTCGTCATTTTTAACTACCGGATTGAAAGACTTATTAAATGATTTATTTTATTTTTTTATATATCTCAAAAAATATTGTCTCAATTCAATTATTAAAACTATCTTGATAGCATTACTGATAAATAATTCATACAATCATTGTATTTTTAGTGAAGACTTCAGCAGAATTACGAAAAGATTGAGAAGACCATTTGATGATGACATATTAATTATGAAAAATTAGAAGAGTTGTTACTATTTATTCTTTTCATATTTTGTCGTCTTAGCATTTATTTTTTATTTTTTATTTTTTTTAAGTTAGAAAATCGAAATCCTTTCAATTTGGTATTTTTGAAACACATAAATGCAAATAAACCTTATATATGTATGTAATTATCACAAATTACACATTATTTAAAATTCAAATATTTTTTTTCATGTGAAAATCAAATTTAGTACTCTTGAATTTATAATAACTCTTCAATTGTTGAATTATCATTGCATTGATTTTGTCTACCACTTAAATTATGAAGGTTAAGAGTTAGAGATTAATTATTAAAGAAAATAATACAAGACTCCCAAACACAAAAAAATAACTCAACTACGGATAACTCGGCGCTTACCCTCAAGTTATGAACCTATGATGTCAATTTTTACATAAAACAGTATTTACCGTGGGTGATTTGGTAATTTAAATATTTTTTTGTTAATAAAAAATTATCTCCCCTCAAAATAAATAAATAAATAAATAATATTATAACTCACCCTAGAAGTCCTAACCGCGCGTGTCGGAGTGTATATTCAAGTCACTCACAGCCCATAAACACGTCAACGCCGTTACTCTCCTTCTCAACAACGCCGGCATCAAATTCCCAAACCCCTCCCTCTCTCTTTCTATACATATATACACACACATACACATACATATACATGTATTTCTCGCATATCTAGACTTGATTGTAGTGACAACGAAATAGCTGAAGTGTATCTCCGGCGATTGCTTTGATTTTTCCGCCGCATTTCTCAGTATCCCGTTCGATCTGTGATCTACTTCGAACAAACATTTGCCATGTCGGTCAGTATTGATTATCCATTTCTCTCTCAATTATGTATATTCGTATATGTGTATATATCTGTGCGTATAACTGTATATACATGCGCTCCATTGGTGCTGTTCTTGCATTTCAAGTTGATTGGGAGGCTGAATCTGGTAATCCGCTTCAATTTTTATAGATCTATTTAGTTTTTGCATATACGATAGAGCTTTGAGTTGAGTTGTATGAGTATGTGAATGCGTTTTTTATATTCAAATTAAAGTCGGCCGCAAACAAAAAGCCGGAGCCGTTCTCTTCTAGTTAATCTTTTTTACTTTAATTTGTTGGATGTACCTTAATTAGCTGTACTTATATTGTAATTGTTGTTCTTCTGTATGTTGAATTTGTTCATCAATAAGGGTTAGAACTTGTGCTTGTTCGTTGTGGTCTTCTACTGAAAATCTCAACTAAGTAATCAGTATACGGTGAGATTTATCTTCATGTATTCCATGGTTCAGTTGCATCAATCATCATTAAATGACCCTTCGTGCTTAAATCTTGTGAATATTATCATCATTATCATTATTATGTGAATACTTCAAAGTAGTGATACCCATCAAATTGAGGTGCTTGATGAAAATGAACCCTAAATAAAGAAGTGCTTGATATGCAACCTTGGTGAATGAAATTAATACTTTATCTGGTAGAGTGTTGAAAAATTGGAAGGGAAAGTGGGTGGGATAGAGGAAGTTGCCATAGGGAAAGGATGGGGCATTTCCATCCTTTTGTTTGGTTGAAAAAAAAAAAAAAAAAAGGCGAGGGAAAGAGGTGTTGCATGATTTTACCATTATATCGTAGTTATATAAATGGTGGGCAAAAATATCCAAAAAGATGGGGAGCCTTTTTTCTCATCCTTTATCCTCACTTGGGGACATATAGATGTGGCGAACTGAGGGAAATGCCTTCATTTCTCTCTATCCATCCCTTTCCCTTTTTCTCCTATTAAATAATAAAAAGCCTATTTATTCCTCCTCTTTATCTTTCATTACATTTTCTTCTTCCCGCTTTCCCCTCCTACAAAGCAGAGAACTAATAAGGAAAGTGTAATTAGTAATCTGGAATTAATTGATTTAAAAAAAATAAAAAATAAAAAAAACTATCTTCTTAACGGGTTTAGTTATGAAAACTTATTTACCACACCCTTGCTCACAAAGTTGATTCTGAGTAGACCGTAATTTAAAAAAGAAATACACGATACAGGTCAGATGTCTCCAGCAATTTTGCTAATTAGGAAATGAAATTTTTTGTTGATAACGATTTTACAAAGTATATAATTGATGTGCAAATTCACTTTTCCTGTATGTATGTATGATATTCCCCTTGCGCTCACATGTGCATATTGAATGTGAAAATTTCAAGTAAACAAATAATAGGCATATAATTGCACTGTTAAGTGAATTTGCCACTTGCTTTCAATGATGGAACAAAGTTTTCCCCCTAATGCAAATTATTCCTCTTTAACCAAGTAGATTCACATTTCAAGGACTTTGATAAGGATTCTTCTATCATATCTACTCTTTGTCATTGAATGAACTTGAAAGAAAAGAAAATTGACTCATGGCCAATTAGGACTTGATTATATGAATATTGAGCAATTTCTTTTAAGTAATCAATTAGAAATTATTTTCTTCTTGACTTTCATGTAATTGTATTGATACAAACCATTGATTTATGCTTAGCACAAGCATGTGTTATAAGAGTTGTCTTACATCACCATGGCTGTAATTGTGGATAGCATTATGTTAAATTTTATAAGAGTTGTCTTTTACATCACCATGGCTGTAAGACCTACCAAACTTTTTCCATTTGTAATTACCACATGTTGGGGCCATTTCTAATTTGGATTCAATGGTTCAGACTTCATAAATTGTTTAATAAACTTCTTCTTTCTCTCCTATAGGGTTTGATCTCTCTAGTTCAGTGTTGTTAATTTTATTTTTCTAAATTTTACTTGTACAAGATCTAAAACAGGAGGTTCAATGATTTTTATTTATTTATTTATTATTATTTTCCTAAAATTGTACTTATACAAGATAATAAAGTGGACCTGGTTCTCCTAAATCGACAACCAACCTAACCAAGAGTTCAATCATTTTGTTCATTGATTCCTTCACTTTGACATATTTTTTAAACAATTGAATGGTGTGTGAAAATTTGTACGGGTGACTTAAAAGGAAGATTTCTGCCTGGAGATTGACTGATTGTCCTTTCATTTAATGTAAAGGTGAGAGGAGGTTCTTATCATTCAGATTTTATGATAGCAGGTGCCAGTGCCCTGAATCTGTCTCATGTAACCTTGGAAATTGGCTTACTAAGGTTTGCTGGGATCATTGTCGTAAAATTGGAAGATTTTATGAAATGACGTAATGCTGTTCGAAAAGTTTTTTCTTGTCACGAAAGTCAATTGGTTGGGAAAAACCCCCAGCCCCAAATTTGAACCGAATCCTTGAGGTAGGCAATGAACTATGGGAGCTGCCCTAGTCTTGTTCTAATATTGTGCTTGCCCAAAAAAAATTAGAGTAAATTGGGTTTTGATGCTTCTTGGATGATTTACTTGGATGTTGTGCCACAAATTGTCTTCAGGGCATCGTTCCCCTGTTGAACACTTTCTAACTAATACATCTTTACTTATCAAAAACAAAAAATGTTGTGCCACAAAATCTTCTGTCTTTAGGGCAGTATATTGTTTAACTATATAGTGTAAAGAACACGAAATAATTCCATCATTTCCAATAAAATCATTGTCTTGAAAAACCTCTCCCTACTTTCCTCTTTTCATCGGCCTGTGGCTCACTCTTTCCCTTCGGTCAGCTTCTTTCTTACTGGGTTCCATTCCATTCCGTCATGGCTACGTTCCCCTGGCCGGGGTAGTCGGAACACGGTCTCATGGTTCCCTAGAGTTCTTGTATGGTAGGCTGTATTGCAAGGAAAGACCAAGATCCAACTCATTGAGTTTAGAATATTGATAGAAATACCATAACCATATGTTCTACTGCTTTTGTGGGCCCCCATCAATTCGTTTGAGTTTATTCTTGTGAACGTACTCAATGAGATAGTTGAAGCGTTAGCTACAGCACTGCAGGGGTTGATGCGCACATCATCTATTATCCATCGTTTATGGGTAAGACTGGTGGGATATTCATTGGCCCCCTAGTTTATGTTTCTGTGTTTGAAAAATAGAGTCTTCTAAAAGTAAGCAACTTGAACAAATTAAACTTTCTAATTTCTTTGAATTATTCAGCTAATCCTGACCAACAATAGGAAATAACAAAATCATGTACAATACCTCAATCCCATATAGTCTTAATCTATACCACATGTTATAGCTTAGGATTTGATTGCCTTTTCTTGTTGCTTTATGCCTCCAAAAATCCTTACCAACAAAGACAAATTTGAAGTTTAATCTGAATGGTTCAAATACTAATTCAATTTAGTTGCCTATTCTTGTTGCTTTATGCCTCCAGAAATCCATACCAACAAAGACAAATTTTAAGTTTAATCTGAATGGTTCAAATACTAATTCCTTATGAATTTGCGACCTTTTTCCAGCTGGGGTATGACAATGGTATTGTTCTTCATCTGTTTATGAGGTGGCTTCATGGATTAAGATTTTTAGTCTGGTTGTTTGAGTTTGTGTGGTTTTGAATCATCTGGAGACTGGAGTTTAAGTTGTTTAACTGCAAATATGGGTTTTTGAAATAAAGTATGTCATAACCACTGTCAGTGAGTTTTCTTTGTGGTGTTTCCCCTTCAATCCACCTTGCTTTTTTGGATTTTGTGGTTGCACACCTGAAATTCAAATTTTACTTCAGTTAAACAATGAATGCCAACTTTGACTAGAATCAAAATTGAAACTTTGGGCTGGCAGTCGTTAGATCTGTCACCTTTACTTTTGGTTGAGGGAGGCTTGAGTCAATAGTGTGGGTAGTGCTTGGTTGGGCTAGTCTTGACCAATCATGGTGCAGCTACGTACTGTAGTTTGGGACAAATTGAATCTAGGTGCAAAAGTTGCACAAACTTAACATTGAGCCCAGAATTGTATTGTACTTAAACTCAATCCAATACATACATATAACAAACTGGTATTAAATGAAAAGCATTTCTGTTACTATAAGATGAAGTTAAATATTTGCAATTGCTTTATTAAAACTATCGTTTGATATTGACTTTGGAATGAGCTGACCAAAATCAAAGTAGGGGAAACATTTGGATATGTGGCCCTCGAGTTGAGTTAGGCTCTTGGCTTAATGCATGTGGATCAAGCAGATCTAAGCTTGGACTAGCTTCACCATCTGAAACTTCTGATCCAAGTAGAACGTCCTTTTCATCTTATTTCAGGAAAAGTGGAACATTTGAATTTTTCTCCTTATTATCTTCTACTTTTTCTATTTTTATGTTTATAAAGAGGGTAGGTAATGCTAGAGGTTAGGTTTTTACCCAGGCCACCTCTCCCAGTGCCTTCAACTAACATGTACCAACGACAGGTAATAATAGTCTAGCACTTTTTTTATCATGGTGTCCACGGCAGAGTGATTTATGCCAGATAGCATTGTCTCTAAGTAGGATTCGCGGAGTTGTGACACTAAAACATTTCGGTTAAACATTTCGAAGCGAACAAGTGGGTTTTTTGTTTCTTTCTGTTTTGTGCTTTAAAAGTTGGAAATCCGGATTCCCTTTTCCCAGAAGTTCATTGGATTGTTGCGGAAGAAGTGGGTTCGACTCCCATAGCCCACATGTGGCAAAATATAATGATTGGGTTGACCAGGCCAGGTCATTAGTTTGAAAGTGAATCTGATGATTATGATATCTTCATAGTGTCATATTTTCTTTGGAAGTTAGGGTTTAGTTTCTTTATTCTCAAATTTGGTGGTGAAGGATTATCTGGAAAAATAATGCCTGATTTTGGTAGCATGCTTCCTTATATTGTGCTTTTAAATTATACATAATCTATTTTCTCCATTTGGTTTCTATATGCTTTCATAGTTTTCAATATTCTTTTGTACGCTTCTTTTACATTTTCTACGTTCTTTTAAAAATTCATGCAATCTTTTATTTGCCTCCTGCTTGACAGCTCATTAACTTTCATGCTCCTGAACTTTATACGCTTGCTTCATGCTCTCTGCACTTGTGATGATCTTTTATGGAGCTTCTATCTATGAGATCTCTTTAATTTGAGGTTCCTAAAACATAACGTACCATATTGGTTTTTGCTCTTATTTGAACACCATATTTGTGACATTAGTGAGCTGTTATTTGAACACGAAATTAGTGACAATTAGTTCTTCATCTTTACGTTCATATAAGGTACTCTTTTGTTCACTCTTCAGGATATCTTATTTAGTACAATACTTAAAAGTTCATATTTACAGAGGCACGCATGAGTGTTGCATTTTGACCTGAATACTTGTATGTAGTAACTTCCTAAATATGGAAACAATTTTATCACTGTATATGCGTGCTCTTGTATTAACAGAACTGAATATGTGAGTCTGTGTGTGAAAAAAGTATAAGGACCAAGGTTTGTAGCTCAATGGTTTTTTGCTACCTCCCAAAGCAGAAGGTTAGGGTTCAAGTCTCGATATGGGCAAATGGTTGTGTATGTTTCTTGCCTAGGTAAAACACACACATATATGGCTTAATTTTCAGTGGTCAGTATATTGGCTATAATGAAAACCAGCAACCTTCCTTGGGTAGACATGTTTATAGCTATTCATACGTGTGGTGGATATGTATTGGATATGTATGTCATGCAACCCATGAGATTTACTCATCACTGACAGATGGAAATCTCCTAAATATCATTTCTTAGAAAAGGAAATTGGGATGAGCCATGGGTATTGATAAGGAACACTGTAAATTTCATACAATCTGAAGAAAATAATCATCATCCATATAGGCCACTAAGAAGATGGTTGCAACCCATTTATGATACGGCTGTCATTTTCTGTACTGGCGCCACTGGCTCCACCCAAGTTGATAGATTTTACATTAAAAAACTAAGTGGAGCATTTCAGAGTTTAAATTAAAAATCTAATGTTTCTAGATATACAAGTGATTTTTCTGTATGAAAACTTTCTAATTTTTTACTTACAAATTTAGCAGGAGCGATTACTCTTTTTATTTTTGAATTATTATTGAAACTAAATACCTTCTGAAAATATTTTCTAATGCTACGGATCCACCAACAAACAAATAGTTCCATATGCTGTACCTGTGGCCATTATTTATCCTTTGGTTCAAGACTTCATAATTTCATGTTTATGATGATTCCCTGTTCAAAAAGGAATGCCATCAAGTTATTTCATTTTCTCTACAGATAAGAACAGTCAAAGTCAGCAATGTTTCCTTGGGGGCATCTGAGCAAGACCTCAAGGAGTTCTTTTCCTTTTCTGGTGATATTGAATATGTTGAAATGCAGAGGTTACTACCTGAAGTAGTTTCACAGCTTTTTGGACCTTTCTTTAACAGTATTATATGAACTCCACTCTTATAGGCTGTTTATGCAGTGATACTGAGCGGTGTCAAATTGCATTTGTAACCTTCAAGGATTCACAAGGAGCAGAGACTGCAGTTCTTCTTTCGGTGATTTTACTTATCTGGATATTTAATACTATATTATTTTTCTTATGTGATTTTTTTTAATTTTATATGCACCTACAAATTCAATTTTTTTTTTTTTCCCCGGAAAGTATATATTAATTTATTTTCCCATCTTGTAAGTTTTTTTTTTTTTTGGATGGCAAAGCAAACACACACACACTTTTTTGCCCACTCCCGGGCTCAAACCCTTCCCCTCTTCTTTGAAGATGAAGAGGTTATACCATTAGGCCAAAGGCCCTTTGGTCCATCTCGTAAGTTGATTGGAAATATGAGGAGGATTGAAATATCATATATTCCATTTTCACGGCTTGAATAAACTTTCCATTGGAAACCGTTATATTTACCTGTTTATAGCATGTTCAATCATTGAAATGTATCCTGTACTCATCCTAAACATGATTTATATTAAATTTTTGTATGTTTAATCACAAGATATTTTGAACTGTATCACTTGTGCTGAATTTTAAGTTCTACCATCTGAAAGGCTCCAGCAAAGTAAAAAATATCCAACTCTTGTATTTTTTTTAGCATGGTATGTGTCAAACTGTCAATAGTCACCTAGATTCAAATTTGGTATCTTGTGGTTGACAGCCTAAGTAAGAAATGTAGAATATTATTCATAATTGGTGTTGTATTAGTGTGGAGTTGGTGAATAATCCGTTTTTGTATTTTTGGGCTTGCTGGGAAGTTTGGGCATTTCTTTTGAAACTGTGTTTGGATGGATTGGGTGTTTCTTTGATCCGTGACAGTGACAGAAGGAAGAGTTGGTTAATAATGCAGCTTTGTTTGATATGGTGCATTTGGAGGGAAAGGAGGAGGAGGTCATTTGAGGATGTGGAGGCCTGGAGGAGTCTGTTCATAAGCTAAAGAGCAGTTTTGAGTCTTTACTTGGCAGATTGACCCATCATCAGTGTTTTTTGGTTGTCTAGCTCTTTTGTTTGTCTAGCTTTTTCTTTTGTGTACAGGCTGTGTACAGGGTTGCGGCCTCTTTAGGCTTTTCTGATGAAACCAAAAAAAAATAGCATACTGTAGGAAAGCAAGCGTGATGACTTAGCAAGGGCACTGGGATGAGTTGCAAATTTTCATGTAGCTTGTGGTGCATAAATAGAGAAGGTGAATTATAGCTATATGAAGATTAATGGATTTCCTGCATCGGGGCATGACATTTATAGCTACTAAAAATCATGCATACAGACCTAATATCACATTTTGAGTCAAAATATGACTCATGGACCTTATAACTGACCATGTGCAGCAAATTCTGGAAATGATCTAAATAACCTCGACTCCAACAACATAAGAAAAAATAAACTACCAATAAACTAACTTTAACTGAAAATTTGAAACTTCATTAATACTAAAAACTATATTTCAGTAGGTCCTAATTGATTCCTGGCTTGGCATTGAGCAAATTTCCAGTGTTCTTCTGCTTTTTTTTTTTTTTTTTTGCCCCTTTCTTTCTTTCTTGAGCTCCTTATGGTCTGCATCAACTAAATCTTAACTAGCCTTGACTTTTAAATATTAAGGAATGCAATTAGATCCTGCAGATGTAATATCAATTACACATTTACCATTCTTGCAATGAGTAATAACCATCAACTTGTAGTAATAAAAAAAGACTAAGCTGACTCACTTGATTCTGCTCGATTACTAACAAATTGTACCATCTGGAAATTCCCAAATTTCCATTAAATTGAAAACAAAAAATAGATTTTAATTTTTAAGGCTTAAATGAGAACTAGTTTCTATGATTGCTAGATCTACAACCCTAGGAACATTGGTTGACTAGTTGCAGGTGGTGAAGGGTGGCGGGGATCAATTGCCTTCATCTGGGGCTGCGATTGAAATTTCCTTTTCTCCTTTTTGGTGGTTGGAGCTTAGGCAGTGGCTTTAATTTTTCCAAACATGCTGTAGAGACTGCTTTCTATTCAAATTCTATGAGCAATATTAAATGTTATAGTAAGAGCAAGGTGTATTTACTTCCTGTTGGAAATTGTTTAGCCGTATGGATATATTTACTCTCTGTTGGAATTGTTTAGCTGTATAACATTTCTCTCCCTAAAGTTTAAGAATTATATATGAGCACTCTTTGCATTTAACTTACCAATCTTCATATAATATATTGACAAAAACAAAAAGCAGCCAAAATTTTGTTACTAATATTTCTGGCTCTATATTGCAAGTCTTGGTATTAAATACCTTTAAAATGACCTTATCTTTATTAGGCTCTAAATTTTAAGGAAAATAGATGGTGCCCTATTGTCCTAAATAATGATATACGAGCAAAACTGTTGCCTAATATTTTTCATGTGATCTCAGGGAGCGACAATAGTTGATCTATCTGTAAACATAACTCTGGATCCAGATTACAAGCTTCCTCCTGCTGCTTCGGCACCACCCCTTGTAGGAATCATCCAGAATCTTTAAATTCTCATATTTAACACAACGAACTAGTGTTTCTGACCTATTGTTTCTTAAACTTTGCAGACAACAGAAAACAAAAGTCCAGGTGGTGGTGAATCTGCTTTCCAAAAGGCAGAAGATGTTGTCAGCAGCATGCTTGCGAAGGGCTTTGTTTTAGGCAAAGATGCTGTCAATAAAGCAAAGGGCTTTGATGAGAAGCACCAGTTGACTTCTTCGGCCTCAGCTAAAGTTGCTTCCATTGACAAAAAAATCGGGCTTAGTGAGAAGATAAGCATTGGGACTTCTGCTGTCAATGACAAAGTTCGGGAAGTGGATCAGAAATTTCAGGTTTCCGAGAAAGCCAAATCAGCTTTTGCAGCTGCTGAGCAAAAAGTCAGTAGTGCTGGAACAGCCATAATGAACAACCGGTATGTATTTACCGGGGCTACGTGGGTAACCGGTGCTTTCAATAAAGTTGCAAAGGCAGCCGGAGAAGTCGGCCAAAAGACGAAAGAGAAATTAGGAACAGCTGAAGATGAACAGAGAAGGAAAATGGTGGATGACTTCGCTCAGGTTCATTTATCCGAGTCTCCCAAGGCTTCCCCGCCAAACGAGCAGCCGCCTCCGAAGTATGAAGAGGTAAAAGGTTTGATCCTCTGATACTCTCTACTTCTGTAAATACCTTGGTCAAACTTTTGGATTCCGTTGTCTTTGATATCTTGCTGCATCCTTCTCTTAAGGAGTGGTGAATGTAGAACGATGTGCCATTGTAGTTGGATTCAAATCACATTGTTGTGTTGACTTCTTTATTTCTTTTATAAATCTTAAATAAATTGAACTTTCATGAGATTTTCTGGTAGTTCCTTTTATTTATTTCTTTTTTTTTTTTTTTAGTATTTGCTTGGAGTAATTTTTAGGTTTTAGAAACATATTTTAGCAGTCTCTCTATGCCTCGGTGGTGTGAATTTGTAGTATTAGTGTTTGTGAATGTAGGACATTCCTTTGTGAGGTTTCTGATATGGGGGGTTTTCTCATTAGGGAGACTTGGAGAAAGCTTGTTTCAATCAGTCCCCACTGGATTTTCTTAATGGTTTATTTCTAGTATGGTACAGTCATGAGATATATATATATATATATATATATTGTATAATGGGGACTCCAGGACATAAACAAAAAAGTTCTCTTGAACTTAGAAAATGATCTTTCTGGTCTTTTCTTGAGATTGGCTTTCACTTCTTTGATAGGTGCTAGTAAGACAGAAAGATGCATAAAGAAGAGAAATTCAAGAATTATTGGAGGTTTCCATGATAAATATATTCTTCATATTTATGGGAATATATACACTGCTCATAAATATATTCTCCATGATAATTTCTCCCCGAAGGAGAGGTTGAGTGGTTGTGTCGTGTGCGCGCGTTTGCTTCAAGTTGATTCACAGATTCTGTTATTGTCTGATGTTGAGTCCACCCTTATGCTTCTTTCGGTAGGAAGGAAGGAAAAAAAAATTGAATGAAAGGGAGAGAAGAAATGATGACTGAGACATCTTTAGGAAAAAGATAAGTGTTTTTCTTTTTTCGGTTTGATGGAAGAGAATGAAAAAAATTGGCAATTTAATTTGATAAGTAGGATAAAAGGAAATATAAAATTTTAAGTTATTTTTACCATCAAACTCATCCCTTACTTTATTTATGGGATTTATTAAATATTTATGAAGTGTGATATAGTAATTTAAAACTTGTATAATAGGCCCAATTTCTTCTCTTTTATCTTTTGGATGAAAATTTGTGACAAAGGAAGGATAACTCATTCGTTCTACTATTCTTTCTATTATTTTTTATTTCTTTATATTATGTTCTACGGAACATAGGTGAAATGAAGTAGGAAAGATGTGACATAAAATCCCGGCTATGAGCGGCGGAGGCGCTTCTCGTATTTGTCTTCTAGGTTCCGTAAAAAAGGTAGAATGGGTTCCATCCGCTGCATGCAACTGGGACAACCTTCTTGTTAGAGTTTTAGCGCTAGAAATTTGTTTATTTTTTCTTCCACCCCTCTTTTTTCTTTCATACCGAGCATAACATTAATCTTCAACAAGTGCTCAATTAGGAATGATAATAGGGTGAGGGATTCCAACTCCATCTCCATCCTCTATGGTGAAGCTCACCCATAATAATACATAGAGATTTCAAAAATAATACAAAATAATATCATAATTTAGAATTTGCTTAAAATATACTTGATATTTTTAAAAATTAAAATAAATTTTAATGATAAAATTATAATTTATCAATATAAACTAATAGACACGCAACCGGTCGGTTTTTTAATTGTTAGTCATATTTTCGTCCCAAAATTATTTTACCACGGTTTCCGACTTTAAAGTCACGATCGAAACAACGTTCATTCCGTTCAAGCACAGTAATGGTGGGGAACACGTGGACCACCCATGCACATGGTCTTCTTGTTCTAAAGGCTCCACCCGTGACAGTTGACCCCTCCAATTCAACTCATCATCCTTAATCATATAGTGGGGTTGGGTAAACCGGACGTTGTTGGTATCGTTTTCAAACTCTTTTTCTTTTTCTTTTTTCGTTTCTTTTTTTTTTTTTTTTTTTTTCACTAATTGATTTAATTATGAAAGAGTAAACTAATTGAATCCAAACCCTACTTACCTATTAGTACTCCATAAATGCAATCCAAAAAGAGAAGATATAAGAGGAAAGAATCTTCATCTTATCCATCTGCACACCAACGAACAAAATCATATATGCAAGACCAACATTTCTCGATTGTGTCCTGTATTTACCTCATTTATACAATAATTTATATTAGTTATATAATAATTATATTATGTCCTTATTTTATAGTGTTACACTTTCTCCTTATTAAGAAGTTATTGTCCTGTGGTATATAGTCGATTTGAAATTGCTTCTCTATTATTTAAATTCGTTTTTATTTTGATAAATTGCATTTAGAATAGTTATCAAATTTAGTTTACTAATTTTTTTAAATAAACTAGAATTTGGAACTTTTAAAACTGCAGTCCGAATAGAGTTTAGATATTTTAAGTAATTGATAATTTTATCATTTTTATTTTTTTATAAAGATAATTATATTCTAAGTTACATAAAGCGGGAACAAAAGCATGTATAAAGAAAGTGTTTAGAGTGTGAGAAAGAAAATGATTATGTGACTTAAATTATACTATTTTCTTAATAAGAT
>JAOTQH010000057.1:3296946-3313060 GCA_025631255.1 Cornus kousa | reverse complement strand
CTTTAAACCCGAACTCAAGAAATGGCCAAAAATGAATTCTAATAAGGGGAAAAGGTAGAGCACGGCAAGGCGAACAATAAACACTGAAGCACTACCCCTTTTTACAAAAGGGAAGTGGCCGAAAAAGAAGAAGGAAGACCGGATGCCATGGCTGCCATGGATGGCAGGCTAAGAGAGAGGATAGAGAGAAAATATCTGATTTTTCTTGTCTCAACTCCTATTTATAGAAAATCCCTAAAAGTTCCCAGAACGGGCCCCGTCGGGTCCGGAAAAGTGAAATTTGAGCAGACGCACTCAAATGGCAAAACTCCATGAATAAAACAGATTCAAAATGAGAAAATATGAATAACGGAAGAAACGGCATCAAAAACTGAATCTGGAGCAGAGAGATATACCCCCAAACAAGTTTGGCGCTAACTGGGGTCAAAAATCCTGAAACTAGAGAAAAATAACCTGAAGTAAATTCTAAGAGTACGTGACTCGATGAAAAGTGAAAATGAATCCCGTACAAGGATCCAGGCTCAAAACAAGACATTTAGCAATAACTTCATTAATTGCACAATGGCCCCTCTAAACAATAAAAACTACAAAACTGCTCCTGAACCAAAAAGATATTTTCTTAAAAACCCCTAAAATAAATATTTTTAAAAGATATTTATGAGAAACACCCCAAGATAAGGAAAAGATTCGGAAGAATTTTGCATCCATGCCCCTATGGTAGCAACCAGAGTACTTTACTGCAAAAGTAAATATACGTATTTCATGGAAACCACTAAGAATGAAGATACGTGAAGTTAAAAACCAACTCCAAACACAAGAAGTGAGGTTTTGCCAAAAAGTGACGAACGGGGAAAAGACGAAATAGGGAAAAGGACGAAAAGTGAATAGTGTCCAAAAAGTGAAAATGCAGAAATGACTCGGTCCTTAAAAAAAGTTGTCAATACAAAGGAAAGAGTCTCATAAACCAATTCTGAGCACTCGAGTCGACACTAAGTGACGAGAAATCAAACACAGAATGGAAAAGATTAACGGGAAAAAAAAATTATCCGTAAAAATATAAGAAAAGAGAGGAATGAAAATGACCGAATTATTACATCAATGAAGGGTTCTACCATAGAATTAAGTTCAAGCTTTAATATATATCCACAACACCCGTATATAATTCCACCTTAATCCTTTCTCAAATCATATATCATTGCCAAGAAACCCCAAAGTTTTAAAACACAATCAAGTTTGCAACTCAAATTTAATGTTTATAAAGCTTCGGCCATGGAAATTTCCATCCACCTCCTCTCTCTCTGTCTATACAAATTGCCCTTAGGGTGGCTCAGTTCTTAGTTCTCACCTACTAACCACTGCCATGTCATTAACCACCGTCGCCGCCGCTGACCTCCACCAATGGGATCCAACAACCTCTTTTTATATCTCACCCTCTTTACCTAGTCTCCCTTTCTACATAATATACAAATGTCTTTTGGGTGTTGTTTGTTTGGTATTACTTGCCTCTGCTCCCTTCTTTCCTCTAAAACGTAATTAATCCAACTGTCTAATTAATCCCACCTCTTCAGTAATTCTACGTTTCATTAAATCAATTGATAGGTTCGATCCCTTCATGACTCGCCAGAATGCCCTCCAATGAAACAATGAAACTAGAAGAAGAACTGTGAAACAATGAAACTAGAAGAATAATTAACTGTATACATGTTTGTGTATATATATTACAACATATGTCGAAATATAAACTGATTATGAGCTTCTGGACTGCCTCTTGTTGATATGGTAATTCAATGTTAATGTCTAATGGTTGCGATTGACCAGATTCATATGCTTTGCATTCAATTATAGGCTTTCGAATTCTTAATAGAGAACCAAACCCTTCAATTGAAGATATAGAAGAGGCTTTTTAATACATATTTGTGTATTTGAACTTAAGGGTAGTGAAAGGGTTCGAAGGTTTGAAGGTAAACAAGATTTTGATTTGAAGTTTTAAATTTAATAACTAATTTATAAGGACAATTTTGTCTTTTAAGGATAATTTGATTGGTTTTGTTAGTTTAGGGGGTGGTTTAAATTTTTTTTTTTTTTCTCTTAATTAGGACATATACTGCCTCTACTGGGTTCGAATTCCTTACCTCTTTTGTGTAGTAGGAGCCAAGTACCATCGGGGCGCAGGCATGTTAGCAGAGGGTGGTTTAATTTTAGTAGGTACGTTTTTGGACGAAATTATAGTACAGGGTTATGTGATTTTTTCCCATAAAATAATATATTGTGGAACTCATTTTGGAGGCAATCGAAGGTTGTGTGAGAAAGTGCTGAAAAGAAAGAAGAATGGGAAAGGAAGGCGATCTCTGGGATGATTCTGCTCTCATCAACGCGTTCGACGATGCCATCTCCAAGTACAAGGTGCCACTCCTCTTTCTCTCTCCACTTCCTCTCTCTAAGCTTCGTTCATCGTGTATTCTATCCACTTCATACAGAGGCTAGGGTTTTATGCTTTTCACTTTACAAAAATGGAACTGTTTCTCAAACTAATCCTCGCACACACACACTCTCTATACACACACATGTGGGATACTATTAAATTATCGTTTTTTTTTTTTTTTGGTGGCTGGTGCAAGATAAAAAGGCAAACATGTATGAATCTTGAAATGCATACACGAAGATGTATGTAATTTCTTTTTTCTTGTTTCTTTTTTATGCATGAATGTGTATTACAGAGTAGATATGCTTGACATGTATAATTGACCATTTGGAGGTAGAATGACTGGAACTGAACTGTGCTTAGGGTGAGACTGAGTGAATTGAGTTTGTTAGGTCAAATAGTGGTAGACAGAAAATGAGTTTAATTGGAAGTGGATGTATTTGGGAGAAGTTAGAGGTAGCGTTCAATGGGGAATGGGGAAAAAGGTGAGAGAAAGCACCAAAGATGAATGGGTAGTTTCTCACACTCAATGCTGACCAATGTATCAGGCTGGTGAGCAGTGATTGGTTCATGTTGAAGGCATTGAACGGACAAGAGAAAGCAGGGGTGGTTCCTGAAATCAAAAATTGAGGGGGCCAAACTAGTAATATAATATTAAAAACTAAAAATAAAATAATTTTAACCATTTTTTTTTAAGAGCGTGTTTATAAATGATATAAATATAATAGTAATTAGTCTTAACAATGGTTACAATAGTAATTTTTCTTGGAAATTACCTTTAATAACTTTAAATATGTAACCATAAATAAGATTTTTATAAAAATTTGGGGGGCCATGCCCCCCCTCGCCCACCCCCCTCTGCTCCTAAGAGAAAGGGTGGTGGGTGGAGGATTGCAAATGGAAATATAGTGAAGGTTGTTATAACTTACTAGTGATTTAACACAAGTTTTGGTCAGAGATAGAACCAAATTACGATTTCTTTCAATTATAAAATAAACTGTATAGTTTCTTTGTGAAGTTTTCAGGATCCTCAGTGAAAGTAAAACAAAAATGGCTTGGGAATGCTAATCGGGATTGGGGGAACTGTTTTTAGCTCTAAGTACATTTCATCTTTTTTCTTGTTTTGATTGGAACATTAGACTGGAGTATACAACAAAAGAAACAAAATTGGTTACAAACATAAAAATGAAAGCACAATTTGGTTTTTAAGGGGCATCACCTAGTGTAGTTCTCATTAAACGAGGGTGTTGGGAGAGGTAGACTCTATACCGACCTAAATTTTGACATTACTATTCGGACATGCATTCACATTCTTGATAGACTGAACTTTTTATGAGTGTTCCAAGCAATGGCCCCTTATATTTGTATTTTACAATAAAACATAGAGGAAGTAAAGAAGAAGTACAAGTAGAAGCATTAGTTTCGGCAACAATACTGTTTTTTTTTTTTTTTTTTTTTTTAAATACACACAAAACATTGTTTCTATGTTATTAAAATTATTCATATCACATTTACCCCTTTTACTTAGGGTGTTTGTATCAGGTTTTTTGACATCCTCCATTCTTTTCTACAGGTGATGCATGGCAAAGGAAATCATGATAGTTCAACTGAAGGAGAAAAAGTGATAAGCAGCATAGAAGAAAATTTATCAACTCTTGTTGGTGAAAGCCATGAGACTAAAAGGTCAGAATATTAGTCAACCTGATACTTTTCTGGTTATGTTGGGATTAGAAATTTTGATCCATGACTAAAAGAACAAGTATCAACTGCTAAGTGGTGTTATGTGTCTTTCCATGTCCTTGAGGCTGTAATGCAATAAACGTTTGTTCCATTTAGTAGTCAAATTGAATAGAGTTCAGAGTGAAAGAAAACTATAACATGCACGGTTACTACTTCAAATTAAACGTGTGAACTAATTATTTATCTGTATGGTCAGAACCTTTTTTTTTCAACTGCCAAGTGACAGAAATTAAGTGCGGATTTTTTTTCTTTCTATAGTAGTTCCTTTTACTATTCTTATCTATTTGTTTTGCGAACTAATGGAATTCTAGCAGAATGAGAAGTAAAAAAATATTCAGGGATATTATAGTACAAATGTTTTTGTCATATAAAGGTATACTGCAATGGTTTGCACTACAACTCTTCTTATTTATTTATTTTTTTGAATCAAGATAGGCACTGCATCAACATTGAGAACAAGTATACAGGTGACTAGTTTATTTTTCCAAAACACATGGTACAATAGTTCAATACAACTGCACAAGTTCTTTTCACCTTGAATTTTTCCATATAAGATATGCAACTTTTCCCTCTCCAAGGAAATCACATATGTTACCAATTGAAGTCATCACTTGTGGAATTGGGTTTTTCTATAAGCAAGCATTCATCATGATTAGGGATGCAGAAGCATAGTCTCCTAATTTCCAGTGAGACTCCAGGACAATGAGGTGACTTAAGGGCATTTGATTGGCTTATTTGCTCCAAGGATAAGAAATAGTGACATATCGGGCATAATCTTCCAAGTTTGGACTTCAGCCAATGACAGAATCCTGCCAGTGCAAAACTTGATTCTTAGAAATTGTTCAATTCACATTTGTTGAGCGCTTTGTGGTCAGTTTCTAAATGTATCAACATATCACTGCTTTTTTCATTGGTCAGTGGGTTTAGTTTTCCTTGCTAATTTGGTGCTCTGCTTGATATGCCTGGTTTGTCAAGTGTCTAGGCCTGTGAGTGAGGATGTAGGGCTTGAGAAATTAAGTGCTGGGCATTTGTTGTTACTGTCTTGTGGACTTCTGAGAAAGAAAGAAATAGAAGAATGTTTTGAAAGGCAAGAGGGGAAATAGTGTAACAGAGATTCAAACTGCCTGCCTGGTGCTTCGTAGGGTAACATGTATGGTTCAGTTAAAAGGGATTCATACTACATTGACTAATAGAGATATGACCTTTTTATTCTTCATCCAGTTTCCCTGTACTGCTTTTTTTTTAATTGACCATTCGATCTTACCAGATGTGTCCAACTGACTTCTGAATGACTTAAAATGAATAATAACTTAATAATTGACAATTGCATGGCTTGATTGAATTAACTTTACTTGATTATTCTGTCATCTGTCAGCCCGTGTGGCTGGATTGTTTTAAACATCATTTTGGTGTCCTAGATACATTGGTCGAAATGCTTCAGCATTATTACGAAAGAGCATTTGAGGTTTGAGTCTCCATTGTTTTGCTCACCTTCCATCTTCCGCAATATTGATAACATGACCTTGAACTCTAAAGTTCTACTACACCTTCCTTACTGTTATCAACTGATTGATGTCTTCAGCCCTTGCGAACATGTAGTGGTGTACCTCTTATCATGCTTAGTCTGCATGAAAGACCAGGATAATACACATTTGTCAACATTTCATGACTAACATAATCTAGAAGATACAAAAGGTCACTGTGATTGCTATCATCATTGCTCACAAGGCAGCTCATAAGAATTCCATATATGTGTACTTGATCTCAATTTAGTTTTACCAAGTAATCCTTGTTTCATATTCATCCTTTTAGTTGATGCATTGAAGTTTCTTGCAATCCTTGGGTGATGTTTCTCCTTCGAATATAACCAACCAAATATTGGTGTCCTTTTGTCTATGCTAATATTTATTCTTGTGTACAAATAATGCCAAAGGCGTAATCCAGACCTAGTCTGCCTCGGCATACTCGATTAATATGCTTGGCAGTGGCTTTTTTAGTGCACCTCAACGAATTTTCCTTGAGCCTTGATCCTCATGGTGTAAGAGTCATTTGCCTTAGCATACTTTGAGGTTTGAGGTTTCTTCCCTCTAGCCCATTTTGAAATATAGGAACACTTGATTCTTAGTAGAAAGTATAGCTCTTGGATGGAGTAATAATACATGCATTTAAATGGTGTATTTTCTCTTCTTCTTGTCATAAATTTTTACTGATAAGCAGAAGTTTGTTCTTTTGGTTTTCTATTTTCCTATTTTGTTGCTTCTAAGAATTCATGAAATTTAATTTAATTTTGTTTTATCTTGATTGTGTCATTTTGTTTCCTCGCTGGAGTGTTTGTCTTTGACCTTTTGTGATCTATGTTTGATTATTTACCAAAAGAAAAAGGAAAAAAAAGAAAGATCATCTTTTATTTTACCCATTCTATTATAGTTTTATGCATATGAAAAGAAGTTAGAATGAAGCTTTAGGTTAATCTTAAAAAACAAGATTTAAATAAAATTTTCTTTTAATTTTTTAGGTTAATATTTAGTAAGCTAGTAAATTTAAATTCCATGTTCATATTTTATTTTATTTTAAGAAGCTACTTCTTTTTTTTTTTTTTTTTTTCCCCTAAATATTAAGAAGCTCTACTTCTTATATTGTGATCTTCAATGGATTCTATGCTAACTTTTGCAACTCTTCTTCTCCTCGATATGAAGACATATAGAAACAGATGGTAACAGCAATGGTGCATTAAGTACCACAGTGGGAATGACAGAAACTAACAATCTTCAACCAGTTAAAGAAAATCATGATGTGAATTCATTTACTCCAGAACTCTATGTAGATTCATCAAATGGTCAAGTAGTGCAAGATGGTGTTCAAAGCTATTCAAATACACAAGTTGCAGAAGATTATACCCAGTTACTGAACCAATATTATGAGCTAGAGGAGCAGAGGCAAAAGATTCTACAGCAACTTTACCAGTTCGGCAGTTGGAATTACCAAGGTCCTGTATCTAATGTAGAAGGGGGTACCTGCTCTACTTCCCTGGAACACCAAGTCCCTACAACCGAAGGTTCTTACCCATCCGTCATCTGTTCTGGTTGCCCATATGGCTGTCAGTGTTTTGTGGCTCCATGTTCTTTGGGTGAGACTTGTGTTGGTAAAACTTGTGATGCTGCTTCAGCATTGGGTCGTGATCAGAAGTCATCTTCTCTTGAAGAAGGTGACATTGTCAAAACAGCGATGGGAGCTGCCGAAACAGCACTTTCTTCCTTGATGGCAAAAACTTCTGGTGATTCTAATTTACATAAAGGTGAGCATGGTTTTCCCAAGACTCTGTCTCTCTCTCTCACTCACTCTCTCTCTATATATAATATATCTTTTCCACCAGGATATCAATATGTGCAAAAATCTTGGTTACTGTTAGTTTGCAGTGTAGTGGCTAGGGTTTCTCTTATGCTCTAAATTTGACCTCTTGTGATAACCCAGATCAGCAATTTAATTTACTACAATTGTGCAAAAAGGGGGTAAAAACAAAAAAGAATGAAAAAAAAAAAACTCTGGTGATGGTTGTGCTCATCCAATTGTGTTTTCATGTTAATATTCTGCAGTATATATTTTGTTGGCTATGTAGGATGCACATATACCTTGGATTGTCTAGCTATGTGTCATGCAATGTCATCAGACTCATATTTTCCCTTGATTTTCTAGTTCTTTAGTAACATTGTTTCTTATTCATCTTGAGATTTTGTTAATTTGGTTATCTTAGTTGTATTTTTTGTGAGTTCAAGACATCCAGTTGTTTGCTTTTAGTAATTTCGTCTTAATGATTAAAATCATAGTATTCATGCTATAAGTTTCCTCAGATGGCCGCCTAACAAAAGAAATGTAAAAATAAGAGTTTCTTAAATGATGAGTTGTTCCCTTTAGATCCTCCAAACATCTTTCCCAGTTTTTAATATAACCAATTGTCTTATTCCATTTTGATGTTAGTTTCTTCATTTGAATTCTCTTCTTTTGTCTTTATTTGAGCTAGTAGTACTTTTTCTTCTTTCAAGCTCCACCAATAACTCGATATCTATCTCATCAAATTCATTTCTTACACGTCCTAATGAAAACAATCTACAGCACCAGCTTTTGTTGTGTTGTCAGGTGGTCCCTCAGTCTCGGTCTATATTACCTCTTTTACACATTGCTCATTCTGCTATTGCATTCGTCCCTCAGTCTATCTCCATATTTGTAACTCCCACATTCCTTTGTGCATTCACCATCATCTACTCGTACACAAAAATTTGAGTCTCTTGCTAAAATGTTTCTGTGTTGATAACAAATTGTAATGGTGCACAACTTAAAAAGTTAGTTAACCTTGAGGCAGCAGGGATCGGTCTTACTTCTATACTTTATCTTTGTTTGAATCATGGCAGACTGCCTAGAAAACTGAAATTCACGCACATGCACACTTGTTAACTTGTTTTCATGAATTGGTTGGAAATGATTGCCTCGGAATTTATTACAGTTGAAATTGCAAATAGATTAGAAAGAAATGCCAGACAACCTGGAAAGTGATCCACTGCAGCGGAAGCTTCACTATTTTACATCGTTATTTACGTTATGTGTCACTATACAGGACTTGGAAATTTAGAATTGCATTTGTAATGCATCAGCTTGTTGCAGCTTCTGTTGAATATTAGATTCCTGGCATCTAATGACACAAGTGCATATGGTGCAAGAGAGAGAAGAAGAAAAAGGGGGGAAAAGAGGAGGTGGACTAATTTATAAAATGCTGTAAATTGGAGTTCTCAGATAATAAAACAGTTATGCTTTCTTCCAAAAAATCTTCATTTCTTTCCTTCTTCTTCTTCCTTCTTTTCTCTCTCCAAAAGATCTGAGACAAATTAATAGAATGGGACAGTGTATTTCTACATAAGGCAAAGACTTATAGAGGAACTTTACCTCAAAAAGACACACATTAGTGAAGGATTGCTATCCTTTACATATCTCTAGACTGCAATATCTTGCACATCTTTCTTTATTTTATTGTTGTAAGTTAATGTTTGAAGAAATAAATTCTTCGACACACGGGTTTATTTGATCTATTCAATGTGGAGAAAGTTTTCTTTCCTGAAATTCGATCAGCTTCATGTAATCCTTCTCTTTGGGTTCTCTTGCCGTATAATATGTTTGTAGATAGGCTTCTTTAATGAAAAATAATAGAGATGTTTTTTTACTACTATGAGCATGGTTCTTGCATTTGCATGTGATATGTTTTTTTTTTTTTTTTTGTAAATTTTTTTTATTAAGTTATAAAATATGACATATATATATATATATATATATATATATGCTGAGCAGGACACGCAAAATATGGTGTCTTACTGTATCAAATATTTCTTTCCATGGATTGCAGGGGAAAAGGAAGAGACAAATGGAGGACAACTGGAACAAAGTGGCAGCTCTGGGACAGACCTGAGTGTTGTTTTGAATGCTTGGTATTCTGCTGGCTTCTACACTGGCAAGTAAGTTTTATTGTTTGCTCCTTTCTTCATTGTGATGAAACCTAAAAATATTTTATTCGAACAAGATAAAAAAAGCAAACATCCACTTCGATGCCATTTCTGTACCAGACAGGTTTATTATTTCTCACTTGGCACAGGAAATGGTCAAAACACTTGTGATTCCGTATTAATATTAAAGTCCACCAAGTAAATTGTTTTTTTTTTTTTTCCTTTTGTGGTCAGTTACATAATAAACTTTATCCTCACACCAGGTTCGTGAAGATTAGATTCAGATAAATTCGGCCAGATCAGTAATTCTAAATAAAAAGTAATGCATGGCAAATTCCCTAGTCAGGCTTGTTATTAATATCAAATTTGTCAAACCTTTGGTTTCTGATCCCATCAACCCATTTAATAATTTCATAACTGTCTCTACAGCGACCTTTAATGGTTTAATCAACAACCTCTATAAGACCCCCACCGCTGGGGTGGGGGGGTGTTATATATATATATATGAATCACCTAGTAACGAGTATGGATTTACATTACCAGATGAGGCACGTTGCATTGAATAATAGCTTTGTATTCTAGTTTTACCCATTCTTACAGATTAGAATCCTATGGATAATCAGATATGAAAAACTTAGTGGTAACCTTGAACCGGTCGGATTGACAAATCTATCAACAGAAGTGTCCAACAATCCTTGACACCAACAATTTTTTTTTTGCTCCTGTACACATCTATGTTATACTTAATATATGAATCCAATAGTGAACTTTTCTGTATTGATTCTAACATTAATTTAAATCATCATGTTGTAAGCTCTAATGATGAAACCATGCATTTTAGGTATCTTGTGGAGCAGTCTGTCGCCACTAAACGGCAGGGCTAGTTCAGCTACAATGTCCGACAAATGCTAAATGGTTTCAATGAAGGCGCAAATTTTGCTCTATATCAAAATCAATTGGTTCTGTATGTGTTGAATGGAGAGAATGTGTATTAGTATAGCTTTTTTGTTACAGTTTCATGAAAATTGAATCATGCTAGTGCGCTGTAGTTTCAACTGTTGGCTAATGTAATGTAGATCTGTTTCTGGAGCGCTCACTAAAAAAATTGGCAACCTTGTTCAGATAGTGATGTTTGTCAACAGATTTTTGTTTCACAACTCATCTAAGGTTTATGTTTTTTTCTCGACTGCATGCATTGGATTGCAACAGATATGTTATTGATAGGTTTTCACACTGAACAGAATAACAAGTTGCTGCCATGGATTGATGTCGTGTGTTTCATTTCTCTATTTTTTCTTTCTTTGATGGTGATTCTCTCTTTCCCATACTTTAAATTTCCAAAGTGCAACAAGATGAATGTAGAAACCTTCAATCCAAAAATCCTAGGGCACATTTTCACCATGTGATATCAACACTTGGAAGAGACCCTTAAATTCACCGGCTCTGCATTCTGGGTTGAATATTCATTTTTGAGGGGAATTTGGATGGTCATTGTAGTTGGTGCACGAGACTTGACTCCCGCTATGCAAGGTTTGAGGAGAGTTGGATGTAAGCAGCCTTCCAAGTGTGAAAAAGTTGGTTCCTATTTTTGGAGTGAAACAACTCTATCATACACGGTGAACTCAAACACAAGTGCAGTCCAAAATTTTAGTGCCAACTGCCAAGCAATCCTCCAAAAAAAATGGTCAACATGCACAGGCCTTTTAGGCGTTTGGACCAGAATGGCACACAATTCAAAATTATCACGCTAGCAACCGGATCTACGAGTATAACGGCAATTAAGTGAACCCAGAGGCCTTATATGGTGATAATATCAAACAGTTTGTACAAGCAGTTGAGGAACTTGTACAAATGTTGTAGTCTGTATTTACCCTTACAAAAGGCTGTCTAACCAGGCAATGGGGTCACTCAAACCTGGTGGCGACACCGATTATGACTAATTCTGTCATACCCTCACTTTAGCTGCAGCTTCCTTGATTTGCTCAATTGTGAAAATACCGAAGAAGTCATCATCTACCACTGCATTAATAGCTGCAAATGCAACATCGTCGACGCTAATAGGAGGGGCCAAGATTAGATCAGATGCAGGAAGAGAACTCAAAGGTTTGGTTAAGTTTTCAGTAGCACGCAGAATTTTCTCCAATGGTTCCCCTATCAAATCCAGAGGGATCTCGAAGCCATCCACCCTTCTTTTCCCATATATAAAACCTGGTCTTAGCACAGCACCTGCAGAAGTTTATATCGATAAACCTTTAACAACGTAACATAGCAGAGAAATAGTGCACAGATCATACAAATCTCCAAAAGGATATCCGTCTAATTGCACATTGAGAAAGAAATTGATGCATGCACGTGTGCACTAGTCTTCATGGGCAATGAAAATAGATTAAGATATATATATATATATATATATATATATAAAAAGAAGTTGATCTTAGAACACTGTTCTAAACTTCTAATTATGGTCTGTACAAGATTTTTGGAAGTTTATAGTACTTTGTGAGTAAGGTGAATTAAAAAACTCAACCACCAACACAAAACAGACAGTTATTTGTAATGCTTACTTGCTTCTTGTGCTATTTATTCAGACTAGAGGAATGCTAGTAACAAACAGTCTCAAGACAAAATAAAGATTTTGAACTTCACCACGACACATAAACTCCATTAAAGAGTAAGACTCTAAGAGTTAACGGGGTCCCAATTACCAACTGCAACCTAATTAAATTTTCAAAATGGGTATTAGAAATTGAAAGGGAGCTCTCTTTTTCAATACACTGACCCAAAATCTCCATCGATATACTGGTTTCTCCCTCATCTATCTCATCAACAACCTTTAGAGTTTAGACATATATCAACCAGAATAGGCCCTTATAGTGGAGAGACATTTGACAACAAACTCAATCACAAAGTCAGTAATCAGTTGTGATCTCTTAACCTCCCAACAGAGCTATATCATACCTCCATCTTCTCAACCATGAAGCCATGGCTATTGTCACCACCCACACTTTAAATGGCATTACCACTCCTCACCTCCTCATCTTCAACAACACAATCATTCCCAAACATCAATTTTGCAAACGCCTTTTTCCTTCTGCTGAAGTACAATCTCTGACCTTCACAGGCTCACACTGGAGGCCGAAATAGCCACTGATCTTAATCCACAATTTTAGTTCAGCGAAAGGGTTATCATTTTGTTCAAGAAAATTTGAAGCTCATTTGGGGGAAGTATCTCTATTAATCGAAGCAATCAGAAATTTATGTGGTGGATTTCAACGTGTTGAGGCGGACGTTTCGGCAAGTGGGGAGAGAATCCTTTCTACGTCTCCGCCGGAAAAGTGATGCCGGAGTATGTTTTTGTTGAGGATCAAAGAGTGGCCTTTAAGGTCAATTTGATTGAGGAAGTCACACCCCGCATCCTCTCGAAGTCTTATTTGGCGTTGGGGAGAGCCCCCACTTCCCGTATGTTGTAACGATCATCAAAGGGGGTCGCTGGAATTTACAGTTCCGTCAGGGCCTCAAAGGAAAAAGCCGATTGCATGCCCACGCACCTGAAGTGAGTAGAAAGGGCAGATCTAGGAGCCATGTCAATCATGCCCTAAGATCACCAACCACGTGGCTGAGATTGTGGCATTAATGGAGCCATTCATGCAATGGCCACTGCTGGGCCTAAGTATGGGCCCGAAGCACGTTCTGGGCTTTCTTTATCTAATGGGCTAACTCATCACAGCCATCAGGAGATGAAAAGGGCTGTTAATTTGGGCCAGCAACCAATTATCAATCTCTTTCCTGAACGAGAAGTCCAGCCCACATAATTTGCCAAAGCCCAACCATGAAGTTGAGAGGTTGTGTAATAGGTTACAACTGAGCAATCCAAAGAGAAAGGTTACGCCAGGGCCCAATAATATGATATCAACTTCTTTTCTTAATCCAAAGCCCAGCCCACCTATCTCTCATGATATTAGCACCTCGCAGAGTTGTCGTTTAAACAGCCTCCTTGCAACTATTTGGAACTCGCCGGAGAAAAGGAGATGGATGAATCTCTCTGTTGCCGCGGCTGGTGAGAGACCTGTCGATAAGGGGTTCCGTCATTCTCAGTGTTGTGCCAACATTTCTTCTACATTCTTTTCTGATAATTCACAGCCGAAGTGAAGTTCTAGATATCCGTCTCGAGATTCTTACAATAATCATCATGGAGTTCGATGGTCAAGAAAAGAAAAGCAGAAGTGGGTTCCTCCTAATGGTTCAGGTATGTCTTCAGATTTAATTCCTTGGAGCCCCTTTACTGTTCCATCCTCTTCTTCTACCCTTTCTTGTGAGGTGTTGCGGAGTGATGCAGATGTAATGGAGAAGAGGGGTGGGCTGTCATTTCTGAATACTGAATATGATGTTGGGTTGAATACGGAAGGAAAGGAAGTTTGTGAGTTTGCTTTTCCTGGGCAGTTGGATATCGCTGGTAGTGCAGTAAAGGATCTGTCTGAAGGAGTTACGGTCTGTGTGGGGAGAGATTTGCATTTTTAGCTATCCAATGATGAGGCTGTGGTTTTGTTCAAAGAGCTTTGATTAAATGTAGCGTTGAAAGGTCTTAAATGCATGCCTTTTGATAGACAGAGACTTTGATAGTTTCGTCGGATTGACAAAGAGACTTTGTTACAGATTCAGATTCTGTTTACGAGTATGACAGAGAGATTGACAAGGAAATGGTTGATGATTTGGGGTTTATCCAATAGGTCTGCTCTAATGAGCTTGCACCTTGGCTGGAGAATGATTCTGACATTTTAGTAGAGGAACCCCAGGATGTGGTGCGACCTGATGACGAGGTTACTGATTTGAGGAGAGATTGGGTAGTTGACAACATTGGAGCCACTAGTGAGCTGTCGGGAGTCTCATCCGAGGGTAATGACGATCAGACTTTATCTATTCTTTAAGCAATTGTGGAAAGAAAAGAGATCGCAGTCATCAATGAAGAAAGGGGTGGTGATGGAAAGGGGAAGGACTACTAGTAAGAGTTTAAATAAAGGGGGAGGGGTGTTAATCTTATCTGGTTTTTAATGAAGGTATGAATTATTACTTGGAATGTTCGTGGTCTCAATGACCCAAATAAGAGGAGGGTGGTGAAGGTAGCTTTAAGGAAATAGGGGCCCAGGTTGTTTGTTTGCAAGAAACCAAGATGTCATCCATTACTAACGGGCTGGTTATAAGTTTGTGGGGAGGAAGTTTTATGGAATGGGAGGCTTTGGATGCTACACGTTCTTCGGGTGGAATTTTAGTTATGTGGGACAATAGATGGTTATCTAGAATAGATGTGTGGAAGGGGAGATTTTCTGTCTCCTGTGAGTTTAAGATGGAAGATGATAACTTCAGCTGAGTCTTTTCTAGGGTTTATGGACTAGTTGTTGATAATGAGAGACCTATTTTATAGGAGGAGCTAAGTTATGTTCAAGGATTGTGTTCTCTCCCTTAGTGCTTGGGTGGGGATTTTAATTCAGTCAGGTCCTCGTCAAAAAGGTCTATTGGGGGAAGAAGGTCCTTAGATATGGATCAGTTTTCTGACTTCATTGATGAACATCTTCTCATTGATATACCAATGAAAGGTGCAGCCTATACTTGGTCTAATGGTAGGGATCCAATTACTCTCTCAGGACTGGACATATTTTTGATCTCTGGGGAGTGGGAAGAAAAATTCCCGGATGTTGTTTAGGTAGTATTAGAAAGGGTTACCTCTGATTATATTCCTTTGGTTTTGGATTGTGGAGGTTTAAGTTCTTGAAGAACCCCATTCCGTTTTGAGAATATGTGGTTGAGAGCGGAGGACTTCCAAGGGAAAGTTTGATCTTGGTGGGAGGGAGGGATTGTTACAGGTGCGCCCAGCTTCATATTAACACAGAAGTTAAGAGCTCTCAAACTCACTCTTAGGCTTTGTTCGTTAGGAAGGAAATAAATTAGATGGAAGGGAGAGAAGAAGGGAAGGATGAGACATCCTTAGGGAAGAGATTATGGACTTCTCTCATTTTGTTCGATTGGATGGAAGAGAAGAGAAGAACCTACCAAATTTCTTTATTCGTTACCAGAGGAGGGAAAAGAGAATTTATTTAGAATTTAAAAATGTTTTAAGGCATTGTATGGTTCTTTATGTAGATGTGTATTTTTTCTTCTTAATCTTTTTTTTACTAATAAGGAAATTATATAACAAACAATCCATATAATATATATATATATATATATATATATATAAGATCTAGATCTCGATCAAACATGGATTACAGAGGTCAGGTTCAAAGCAAGCATGGGGCACAAAAGCATCATGAGGGAAAGGTATATATATATATGTATGTGTATATACATATATATAAAATACCTGAATCAAACCTTCCTTAATAGGGTTTTACGTGAGATGAGATGTGTAGCGTTTAATTTTTAATATTTGGAAAAGATAATATTGTAATTTAATATTTTTATAATAGTTACA
>JAOTQH010000057.1:3267674-3283264 GCA_025631255.1 Cornus kousa | reverse complement strand
GTATAAGAGACAGCTAATACAATTTTATATCAAATATGTTTTTATGTTTTTGTTTTAAAAATCTTACAACAGACTTTATGAAACGTTGTTTCGATTACCGTTCAAAATATTTTACAACAAAATATTTATTTTTATTTTAGATTAAAACACTGCATAAAAAACAAAATGCTTAGCAAACATACTGTACTCTTTCTAATCCGTCTTCTAATTTTTTAGTTTTTTTTTTTTATATAAATAAACCCACCATCCAATTTCTATCATCAATTCATCATCCCTTCCTTTCAAGTCCTCTTTCCCTCTAAAGTTCCTCTCCCCTCCCTCAATTTTGCTTCCCCACTTCTCTCCCTACCAAACAATGCATAAACAGGGTGGATCCAAACCTAAAGCACTTTTTTAGGTTGTCCAGTCTGCACAAAATAATGAGTGCATGAATAAAGGAGTGAAATAAATTTGGCTTCACTCTGCAGCAAATTGTAATTATTTACCTTTTCCAAGTCCATTTCATTAGCATCACAAAACTACAAAAACAGTTCTTCGATTACTGAAATCTTCTACAATTCAACAAACAAATACTGTTACCTAAAATGACTTGTGTCACACAACATGTGAATATTAAAAAACTTTATATATATATATATATATATGTGCACAAGTTGTATACATAGAAGTCCCGACACTACCCAAAAATTATTTCTGAAAACGGCAGTGGGAGTGTGATATATATATATATATATATAACCCATGGAACTTGAGAAAAAGATGATAATCAATAAAGATAAAGGGAGGCGGTGGTAAATTTATTTTTTTATTTTTTATTTTTTTCAAATTACACAATCACCCTTTTAGATATGAAAGGATGTTTTCATCCGTCGTTGTGCCTTATACCTTTATGAAAATTAAAAATATAATTTTTTTTGGATAAATTTATAAAAATTAAAAATATAAACTTTTAAGATAAAATTATCTTTTTAACATTTTCTTATCATTCCCCTCTTATTCTCATCTCCTTAATTTTATCTTGAGAAAAAAGTCTTTTATAATTGCTTTTATTTTGAGTATATTTAATGTACATAAGAAAATATATTATTTTCTTTCTTTTTTTATTGTCAAAACATGTAACATTAGGGAAATGGATTATTTTATTTTATTTTTAATTATATTTTAGCTTTATATATGTGCTATATATAGCCAGTTATATATATATTATACATGAACATTGATAAAGTGAGGAGAGAAAATAAAAAACTTATAAAAAACTACTTATGTTTTTGAGAAACTTTTTGAGTAGGTTTATTTATTTATTTATTTTGAGTGAGTAAATTTTAGCAATCAGCAGGCCTATGGCCTAGCGGTACCAGGGATTCAAACCTTCACGGAGACATGTGTGTGAGTTTTTCCACATAGGAAAAAAAAAAACAACTTTTCTATTTTGGTTTTATTTAATATTTGGTAGTAGGATTGAGGAGGAAGTCTATATAGAGCCTTCTTTTGCATCGATCTTGTCTCTTCTTGGTAAGATAAAAGAACGATACAATAAAATATAATAATAAAATATAAGTAGGACTTAACTTTTGTAGTTAATCCATCCTTAGTCTAGGTAGGTTGACTTGTACATAATAAGGTTTGTAAGGAAACTCTTTGTTCAAAAGTTGTATTCATATGTGCTTAATGCCCAGTTGGATTACATATTCTTAAAATTAAGGCTATTACATTAATGAAATGAATTATTCATGTACAACTCAAGCTCGACTCGCTATACAACTAATTCAGTTCAGTCTGATGGTCCGATTTGTTGATTTACCGATTTTTTTGACATCCTAATAATAATAATCTCTTCAACTAAAACTATTGAACCCTACGAATGAATTTCTTCTTCTTCCCGAATCCTAACTATATATTAGCTGATGACTAAATATTAAATAAAACCAAAACAACTATAGAAAGTTTTTCAAAAACACAAATTCCATGCATCACATATATATTATAGGAATTTGAATCCATATAATGCACATTTATATAGTTAAAATATAATTAAAAATAAGGAAATAAATCCTTTCTCATAATGTTATTTGTTTTAAAATAATATATATATATATATATATATTTGTAATTTAGAATGTTATTATATGGGGGATAAAACTGAAAATTTATATTTTTAATTTTTATAAAGGCAGGAACAAAAAAAGTATCCAAATAAAAAAAAAAAAGAACAAAAAAAGATTTCTATGAAAAAATTACTCTCTAAAAACATATTCAAAATTAAGTTATAAAGTAAGTCAAGAAGGTAAAAGAAATAAAATTAAAGATTATTATAGGGGTATAAAAAAAAAATATATATATATATATATACACATATATAAGGATATGATGCATTAATGTAAGACCAGAAAGTGCAAATTGAATTGTCAATATCGCCTTCCAAAATAAAAATAATAAATGAAAAAACTTCACGTCACTCTTCAACTGTCGTCAATGAAACTATTCCATTGTGAGTATTTAAAGTTTAGGCACTGACCAAACTCCACAGTCCACACACCTCTCCCCACTGTACTCTCTCTCCTCTCTTTCTCTCTCTGACTTGCCACCCTCACACAACACAACACCACGCCACCACCTGCACACAAAAAACACACACACATAAACATGACTAAGATGACCTTCCACGGATTAAGCTAGACAACCAGAGACCAAACCCCTAAAGAAAAACACTTACCTCTCTCCAACTTCTACAACTCTCTCTCTCTCTCTCTCTCTAAACCCTTAAAAGCTCATTCCCCATTTCAACACCTACTCTGTTACCGACGTTTCTCTCTCTAAATCACACACAGAGAAAAGCGCTCTGTCTCTATCTGTAGATATATATATATATATATGTAGATATACACATGCATTCATGAGTTGGGTCTCCAGAGGCCTTCTCGGGGTGGTGAATGGGGTGTCTCGTCTCTCAACTGGCGGCGAAATTCGCCTTCTTCCCGCCGTCGCCGCCGACGTACGAGGTAAAGAAGCGCGGCGACGGCAAGCTCGTGGCGGTCTCGACGGCGCTGTCGGTGCCGCTGTCGAGCGCCGACGACAATTCCCTTGATGTCCTGTTGCTCGACACCAAGAGAGGCAACAAGATCGTTGCGTTCTATCTGAGAAACCCATACGCTCGCCTCACTCTGCTCTACTCTCACGGCAATGCTGCTGATCTGGGTCAGCTGTACGACCTCTTCCTTCAACTCAAGGCTAATCTCAGAGTCAACCTTATTGGGTATGTGTTTTTTGTTCTGATCTTCTTAATTTTCACCTGTAATCCCTTTCCTCTCACTCTATGTTTTGGGTTTCTCTCTCCTTCTGTAGCTATCTCTTTCTAATCTCAACTGGGTTTGTGATTTTATTTTTATTTTTGGCATGGTCGTGGTTCTAGATATGGTCAATCTCATTCGGTTGGTGTATTTGCTCTCATCTTCTCAATTTCAGTTCTAACCCCTTCTCTCTCCTCTCTCTCTATATATGTTTTGGGTTTTCTCTCTCCTTGTGTAGCTATCTATCTATCTATCTAATCTCAAGTGAGTTGGTGATTTTATTTTGATTTTTGGCTTGGTCTTTGTTCTAGATATAGTCAATCTCATAAATATTCTCATAAATATAGTGACTTCTGACTTGTCTCAATTGTGGGTCTCTCTCTCTACATTTTTATCTAATCTATGGGGCTAGTAAAATCTCATACTTTCCCCCTTTCTCCGTAGAGGGTTAATTACATGTTAACTTGTTTTCTGGGTTTCTCTCTCTACATTCTTTGGTTCTCTTCTTTCTGGGATTTTTTCAGGTCTGTCAAAAAATGTGATGGTTATTTGGGTTTTTGTTAAATTTTATTAATTTTAAATTTTTTAAAAACATTTTTACTATTTTTGTGCATGTTTATGTTTGGGCATAGATCTACGATTTTCTTAGTGTAAATTTTAGGTTTATGGCTAATGACTTTTGGTTCTAGGTATTCAGTGGCTAATGAGTTCTCATTTTCAGCAATAAAAAAGTAAAAGTAAAGTAGACTGGTTTTGGGTTTCTCTTGTTCTTATTACCAGTCTGTCTTTGTTACCTTTTCATGCTTTTCATTTTCGTCATGCTTTGTTTATAAAGTGATTTTTTACTGTTATGTTTGGGTAGAGGCACATTGCTGAGCGTGCTCTCTCTTTGGGGAATGTGCCTTTGGGCCGTTGTGAGATTTTTTTGTATTTTTCCATTTGCTACTGTTTTTGGCCGACTTGCTTTTTCATTGTCATTTCAGATGCAGTGTTTCTACAGGTTAGATCTTGGGGGAAAAAAAATAAAAATAAAAAATAATAATAATTTAACCATTTCAACTTCTTCTGAATCTGAGTTTTTGTAATTTCTTGAAAGTTATCTATTCTTCAACATTTTTTTTTTTTTTTCCCCTTTTTTCTTTTCTGGGTGAGTTATTCTTGACAAATTTGCTATGTGAGATGATTAGATCGACCATGTCCTTTGTTTTTAATTTTTCTTTCAATTGTTTCTTGCAATTGTTTTTCTTTGTTCACCAGTGGGCTCCCAATTTGTATATTACGCCATTCATTAGCTTTTTATTAGTCTTACCCTTCCCTAGTTGTTGGTACAACTCCATTATTTCCTGCTTCTGCCCTATAATGGCTTTAATCAGGTATCATTTTTGATATTCTTTATTTCAATTTCATTGTGCAGATATGACTATTCCGGTTATGGAGCCTCTACAGGCAAGGTAGACTGTAATTAGATTAAATTCTGCAGCTTCATTTTACTAGCTACTGTGTTCACATCGTGTGGCAATTTTTTAGTTTTATACCGGTGTCCACAAGGTAAAACGAGAGCCTAGTGTTAGGGGCCAGGGGATTGCCACCCAATTCAGAAGGGTGCTAGTGGGTGGTGCCGCTTATCTCACTTGTAAGTCCAGAACCTACCTTGTTCCTATCCGGGGGACCTGAATAGGGAAATAAGAGACTAGGTTTGTTGTGATATCTCTGACATGGCCCGACACTTGCCATCCGACCCAATAGTGCAAGCTATTAGGAGGCCATTACTCACCTTGTTCCTATCTGATGTGGGAAGTGACACTAGTCTTTGACCCTTGATTTATTTGGAAGTCTTATATCTCTAATTGGGAATTTTTAATTAGTATAACTTTTATATAATTGTTTGGGTGAACCATAGTTGCATACTATCTAGAAGAAACAACTCTTTAAATGGATTTCTCTAATATTGAATTATCTAATCAGATAGATGTTTTGCTTTGAAAAAGTTCATCCTTTGGTCCATGACAATTGTGGATTTCTGTTCCTTGTTGACTTGACAATCTAAAAAGGCTTACCAGCTGCAATACTTCTTTTAGCTCAGTTCCTTGGGTTACATTTCTTTTTCCAGAAAAAGCTTACTGTCTCATAGTATTGATTGCTTGAAGTGTGTTTCTTTTGATGTAATCTAGCCGAGTGAATTTGATACATATGCGGACATAGAGGCAGTATACGAGTGCCTTGAGACAGAATATGGAGTTAGCCAGGAGGACTTAATTCTGTACGGACAGTCGGTGGGAAGTGGACCGACCCTGCACTTAGCAGCTCAATTACCAAGGTTGAGAGGTGTAGTTCTACATAGTGCCATACTTTCTGGTCTTCGTGTGGTCTGCCATGTGAATTTCACGCTTTGTTTTGATATTTATAAGGTAAGTAGCCTCTCTTGTCTAATTCTGTTTGTTATCTGAGGTATATGTTACTGTTTTATTTTGGAAACAATCTGCAAAATTGCATATTAGTTGCAAAGTCATGCTTTGGATTGCTCCAAAATCTTTAAACCCTTTGTGCCACTAACTTCCTTTCTTCTAATTTTTGTGCTAGTTTTGGAATTAATAATCATGATGGTATGTGCTATATGCCCTTTGCGGTGCTAAATACTGAGTAGGAGAGAGTTTTTTTGGTTAGGTAAGTAACATATACATCCATACAATGACCCTTATGGGGCTGAACCCTCACCTTCTCTGTTGGAAGGAAAGGTAATACCTCTCGGGCCAATCGCCCGGTGGTTAATGAGAGAGATTTTCAATTCTGATAAGTAGATGGGTTTGAAATTTTGGCTTCTTGGGGCTGTTAGGGGAACAAATAGGATGAAATAATTTAGACGTGCAAATTTTGTTTAGAAAATTAGCAAATGTTTGAGGCTCAAAATTACATGCTCTGTTTTGAAGGGACCAAAAGAAAACTAGAAACAAATGTGGTTAGTTCCTGCTGGACAAGCAACCTAATTTTATATTCTGCCTTGTGTATGATGTAGACTGATATACTGATATACTTTGTTGGTATATTGTAGACGATATTTATCTTCTCAAAATGACTGATTACCTAATTTTGTGTATCCTATGCTTAGGTTTGTGCTTTTTTTGTTTCATTTCAAGCTAGTAATTGTTCTAGTTAATGCAGAATGTTGACAAAATTCGGAAGGTCAAGTGCCCTGTGCTAGTGATACATGTAAGTACTTCTTAATACCTTTAGTAATTTTGTGCTCATATTTTCCAATAATTCGACTTACCTTCTTATATTTGTTTGATTATAAACTAATAGCTTACAGCATATACATTAAATATTTGCTGTATTATTGAAAAAACTGTTGTATTCTTGATGTTCACTGAAGGAAAAATAAATTGTTTTTGCTCTCCTTCCATTTCAAAAGACTTGATTTTATTGTATCATTTCATTAATGCTTGGATCCTTCCATTGTTTAGCAGGATATGCTAACAAGTGGTTTACTTCTTCCTTCCCTACCACTCCAATTGAATGCTCCTAACTTTTCTAATCAACAACCTTTCTTGCGGCTCATTAAAATTATTGATGACAACGAGGAAGTAAAGAAGCTTATATGTGTTGGATGCCTTAGCATTCTAGTTTACGTCATAAATATTCAAGTTCCACTGGATTCTAACAGCTAAGCTGTTGAATTGGTTAGTTGTACTTGTTAACATGGCATTAAAGTAGGCAATGTTGTAGACTTGAATATCACTGCCAACTTGATAAGTATAAAAGTGAACATGTATAGCTCTCTAGCAGAAATGGAGTTCAGCTTCATGTGAGGGATTTTAAAGTTACATCCTATTCAACAACTTAAGCTTTTGGCATATCTAGTGGGAAATGAGACAATAGTTTTAATCTGACTCATGGCATGTCAGGTGCAACTATGTTAATGAGGGGATGTAAATGAAAGACCCTAAGTTCCTAAAAGATGCAGATATTGATTGTTTATCAGTTGGTGTTATTTTCTTTTGGTAATGTTGTATGGTCAATTCTTCTCTCCACCTTACATGTATGGATTCGTGATGATATGTAGATTTTAACAAATTTGTGTGTTCTGGTGATTTTCCATGTGGCAGTAGCTATTACCTTTTGCAGCATGAATGAATAATTAACCCTGAAACTATTCAAGGAAAAAATGTATCTCCTCCTGTCGTATACTTACTAAATCTGGCAATCTGCTCCATGGTAAAACATTAGCAGTGGCTTGGTTTAGTTGCTGGGGACAATGGTATAGATAAAAATGCTGGACTCTCCTGTCAAAAAAAGAAAGACAAGTAATAGTTTCATTATAATGCATTTCTACTTTCCACTTTGCCGATGAGGAGGAAAAAGTTTATAGTCTTAGTCCCACCATGTATCCCATAAGGTGGCTGCATGGCACCCCAGGAGTAAGCAGCTTGAACCTTATGTAGAGAGGATGAAACTTGGAGATAAAATAAGAGAAAACCGTTTAAGATGGTTTGGCCATGTGCAACAAAGACCAATAACTGCAGCAATGAAAAGAATGACGTGGTCCATTTTAAGAGTAATGCTAGGGAAGGGGACAGACAAAACTTAAATGGGTAACATGGTAAGGAAACATATAATAGCATGTGGCTTGAGGAAGTTTTATTGGTTTTTGAGTGGAATCGATCCCAAATAGATGGGGAAAAGGCTTTGTTGATTTTTAGGGTCTCAGGCAATTGAAGGTGGGTAGTTGTCTTAAAGTGTAGTGCGATATCATCTTTTGGTGAAGAAGTGAAGGGGTTCGATCATTGGATTTACAAGTGCTGCATTCATTTGGATGGTTGTGCTCCCATTTGGATTCTCTTTGCAACTGGCTATTGGAAACTTGACCGTGTTCTTTGGGCATTAGGATGTTAAAACCAGGAATTTTGCATACATGATACTTGTTTTTAAAATGCAAATGCAATTGCAGATTTAAAGAAATTTTTGGTGGAAATTGAGCCAATGTTATCATGTATTACTTAATTCGATGTTAAAATTCTTGCCCTTTTTGCCATTGAGCATAATTAGTGACAAGCTCAGGTGATGATCAATGTCTAAATAATCAGGATTTACCATGTGGTTGGGCCCATCAAGTAAATCAAGTGAACTGACCTATAGGTGATAGTTTTTGCGACATAATGCACTTCAAATTAATTTATGGTCGGTAAGAATTGTTTAAATGGGTAGATAATATGAGCTCTTGGCAATATAAAGGTGTCCCCAGAAAAATGTAGAGTGGTCAAGGGTGATGGAAGAGAAGGAAAGAAAGAAAGACCTATCAAAAAAAAAGAAAAAGAAAAGAAAAAGAAAGGAAGAATAGAATCCAGGCTTCTATTTGTGGGTATTGCACAAAGAATCAGAAGTTTATAAATGATTTCTTACCAAAGAAATAAAAGAACTAAAGCAAGGAATTCTACGAAAGACGAAAACAAAGGATCAGAAGTTTCCCTGGTGTGGAGGGAAAGGAGAAAAGGTTACAAATAGTCACGAAAAAGGCTTAGAAGTTCAAAACAAGCAGGAACCTATCTTATATATTGAGATATCTTAAACAACATAATGTGTGGACGTGGTCCTGTAGGTCTTTTGGCCCGCGTTCATGTCATAGCCTTGGATTGTCGATTGGGTATTATTGCATTAGATACATACATAATTTTCTTCGACGCGTGCCTTGGAAAAGAATGTGCGTTTTTTACAAGAAAATGTGAATTTCGAGTGCAACGAAAACAAAATTTATCTGCTAAGATATATTGTTGGATACATAATATATATAAACTATAGGGGCAATGTTTTGTGCTACCAAAACTAGGTAGCAATATCATATTGCAAATCTGCAATCCCTCAATCTTCAATATATTGTTCAATATGTTGCCAATATTCTTGATATTCGACAATCAAGTATAAACCTTCAAGTGGGATCAAGATAATTAACATTCCCTTCTTTTGTTGTGAACTTAACTCGCAACTTGCAATCAAGCTCACATGGTAGGCTATGTGTCTTTCTTTTCCACTGCTTCTTTATCTTCAACTTCATTTTAATGCATCATGCTTTCTAGCAAATTTAAAGAGTCTTTGGTTCATTCAATATGTCACAAATATTCGTGATATTCTGTGATGATTAAGAATAACACCGTTGAAAGCATTAAAGCAATTAGCATCATCAATCTTCCCGTGTGAACTTAAGCTCCCAAGTTGTAACAAGCCTCAAATTGTGGGCTATGATCTTTCTTTTTGCTGCCTCTTTATCTTTAAATTCATTTTGAAGCATCATGATTTTGAGCAAATCAATAGATTCTTTGGGTTGTTACTGGACACTTGATAGTATATGGGCCAGGAGGGTGAGGCTGATAAATCTTGAAATGCAAAGAAAGAGAAAAGCCACTGTATTCCATCTGTTGAACCCCCTAAAATATACCAGTATTCCTTTCGAGTCCGCAAGGAGAGGAGATATTTTGAAATTTTACTAAAAAAAAAAAAAAAAAAAAAATTATCAACCCAATTTTCCATGATAAAGCCTACTTTTAGATTTGTAAAAATTTAAGTCACAAGTAGTAATTTTCTTGGAGTCAATACACCATGAAAGCATGAAGCTATGGGCTGTCCTCCTGGTTTTCATACTTGGAGCACCAAAAAATGCATGTGCCACACCATTATGTAGCCCAAATTTATCGTGGGGCTTGTGGCGCGAGGGAAATAAGAGATCCTTTGATGGAGAGGAGACTCCTATTTGGCCTCTTAAATACAATATATTAAGTTCTATATTCTTTTGGGTTGATGGGAGGAATTGTAAATCTGAGGGAGATTTTGTAGATTTTGTTGATAGTTTGAAAATTATAGTGGGCTGTTTTCTGCTTCTTTGTATATCTCCTTCGGAGCGCTGCGCCTTTTAGTGAAACGTTACTCAACAAAAAAATTATGTAGTCCATATTGAAATGATGTACTAAAAATGGGTCCTATCAAAATACATTAAAATGATATCATAGTTGTCATGGAAAGATGACAGTTCAGCTTGGTCAAATTGCTCAAACATAAAGAAGTTTAAAGTATGATTGGAGTGTTGACCTGTTTTAAATGAATTTCGATATGAAAATTTGATGATTCACTCCTATTATCATTTATTTAATGGTCATGTGCATATCTTGATATTTATTCACCATCGGGCCAAAAACTTGACAGTTCATAAAAAAATTACATAAAGTTGCCTTAATTGTAGAATTTTCCATATTGTAAAATTCATCCTAACTAATATTATGGCCAATAAGAATAATTGACTAATAGAACCTTGAAAACTACTAAATAAGAATTAAATCTATACTCATAAATGAAATATACAAAAATGAAATCCAAAAACATCAACAAATTATAGTTGCTAAAGTTTTACTACATCAAAGCCCTTTCTGCAAAAATGGGGGAAAAAAAAAACTCAATTTGGACTCTTTTTTCTTCTTATTAATCTTGAATAACTTCTTCTCAAAGAAAATGATAGTTGGAATATATTACTACTTCAACTTATTCCAAAGTTATCTTATCGAAATTGTACTCTTGAGAATTCTTACCCTGGATTTTCAGCCAAGCATTAGCTCATGGGATGGAAATCATACTAAGATTCTCAACATTGGTATAATCAATCCATATGGATATTGCTCAAACAATTACCAACATCAATATAATCAATCCATGGGATAATGACAAAGTCCACTTGCCTTGGTTTTCTTAAACATCCTCATTAATCAAATCAACATAATTTATCGTCTCATTTGATTGATTCTTTGGTATAAATTCTTTGTTAGGAACTAATCCCCCCAAGATCTCACACAACAAATATACAATTTCTCTCTTTCTTTTCTCCATGCTTCTCTTCAATCGCTTGCACACATTTATATAGAGAAATTTACCGCCTATCGCCTTCACACTTTGGCGCCGCAAACCCATCACACACTCTTTTTTGCTGAGATGCACTCACCTTCACTTTTCCTTCCTCATTCATTGCAATGACACATTAATTCACTAACACTCATTTTGCTTTTCTTTTCTTCATTCATGTCTTGTACTACACACACTTCACTGCTATATGTAATATATATAATATACACACCACTCACACACACACACACACACACACACACACACACACACACACATTACAAAATAATAATCACTTTAACCAATGAATTAGAACCAACTCTACAAATATCTTGATAACAAATTTATCCTTGCCACTTAATTTAACACCAACATTAGATAAGCCATTAATAATCTTCTTGAACCATCAAGATGGTCATGCAAGTCATGTCTTCTTTTCTTCGAAAGGAGTATAGCTCTTGCTTCAAGCAATTGGAAGCCTATCATGGAGCGGTGTGTAACTATTGTGGACAAAAGGACATGGTATGTAATCGTCCTAAAAATAAAGAGAGCGATTCCCGTATTGCTGATGTGTCCAAGCCCCAAGGCTACTAATGCAAAAGATGACGTTCTTGAATTCCTTTCAATGATTGACAGCGAGATAGAAGCAAAAGAGTAGATACTTGATTCTGCTTGTTCCCATCATGCGTGTCCTTGTAAAACAGTGGTTTACCTCCTACAAGCCTGTAGTTGGTAAAGTCTTTATGGGGATCAATTCTTCTTGTGAAGTTGTGGGGATTGGGACAATCAACATCAAGACCACAAATGGATTGGTGAGGACTTAGACTGATGTGCATCATGTTCCAAATGTTAGAAGGAATGTGATTTCTTTGGGTGCCTTGGATTCAAAAGGATGTTGGTTTCAAGTAAAGCATGGGCTGATGAAGGTTAGAAGAGGTCTATGTATCATGCTCATGGGAAAGGAGGCTGAGAATCTATATGTTCTATTGGGGAATACTTTGTTAGGTAGAGTTGTCAAGACAAAAACGTAAGCCCGTTTTGAGATTAACTACAGTGGTGGAGGATTAGGAAGGAGGAAGTCTAGGCAATCACAACAGCACAAAACTTCGTTCTAAAATTAAAGAAATTTTAGTTCGGTGGTGTGAGATCGTTTCCCAAGCAAAGAAAAAATTAAATTGGTGATCTTTAGTCAATGTGGAGAATTTTCGCCAAGGTGGAGATTTGTATAGTTGACTCAAATTAATTGGTTAAAGTGATTATTGTTGTGTGATATATATATATATACTCATGTATATTATATATGGCAGTGAAGACCTGAATGAAGAAAAGAAAAGCAAAATGAGTGTTTGTGCATTAACGAGTGTCACCACAATAAATGAGTAACGAATAGTGAAGGTGAGTGCATCCTGGCAAATAAGAATATGTGATGGGCTTGTGACACTGTAGTGTGAAGGTGGTGAATTTCTCTCTATATATGTTTTAGTGATTGAAGAGAAGGGTGGAGAAAGAGAGAGGGAAAGTAAAACTTTCTTATTTTGAATAAAGGTTAGTCGTTCTACGCCTATGGACGTAGGCAATTTGTCGAACCTCATAAATCTTGTCTTTATTTCCATCTTGTTTCTTTTGTTGCCATTGCATATTTTTTTGTTTGAGATCTTGGGTTGGTTTTAAAGAAACAACAATTTCTGAGTGCTTATTTCTTATCCATAATATTGTATATTATGATTCTGTGAGAATCTTCTTCTTTAGTAACCCTCATGTTACCTCAAAATATGTATTTGTGATGTTGTGGCCCGAATTTGGTAGCGACCCGAAGAGCCGGTTGATGAGCTTTGTGTGGGCCCAGACCCACCAAAATTTTGACCTGTTTTTTGCTCATGTGTCGTGGACCCTAATTAGTACTCTCTTGTAGCCCCCTATATAAGGGCGTTTAGGGTTTGGAGTGGGTGGAAGAGAGACTGAAATTCGTACAATATTGAGAGTGAGGGGCTGAAAGTTGTAATCTCCTATTTTACACATAGTGAAGACTTTCGCCGGATCTCCGCTGTGGACATAGGCTTTGCCGAACCACGTATAAATCTTTGTGTTATTTGCTTGGCGTGTTTATTTTTCTGCTGTGAAATTTCGTAATTGTTGCTTGGTTTTTGTCATAACAGTGTCAAACTTTCACAGTTCTTGGGTACTTCCTCTGTTTTTGACTAATGTAGCGCACGGGCTAAGATTTTACTATTAAAACCTTAGAAACTACTGAAAATAAACACATACAACCTATTCTCTTGAAGAATGAGTAGTACATAAAAACTGGTGTTCCTAGTTCCTTGGTGTCTTAATATGATTTAATTGTGCATATTGGTTATTTTTACTTTGATTTATGATCGATCCCAATTCCCAACCTCATTAAAATTGGGGATTCAGGTAGAGCCTATAAGCCCTTAGGATGCTCTGGAAAAACACACACACACGCAGAGGGAACATGTATCTCCTGGAGGAATAGAAAAGATTCACTTCTGACCACATAAAGTACAAGGTTGAAGGGGGATCTCTCATTAAAAGAAAGTTTCCCAAATGAAGATTGTAGAGTACAACATCCACCATGCCTCCCTTTCTGGAAGTGATTTCTCAATAATGATAAATTTCTTGTCTAAAAGTTACTTCACTCTTCAATGAACTCATAAAGTTTGCAAGTTGCTTTCCTCTTTATTCATAGGAGAATCCCATGACTCCCATGAAAGCTGTTCATGGGATTCGTTGAAATTATTAATAGAAAGTTCAATGTTCTTGTCTCATATCTTACTCATGTTTTATTTGTTCATCCTTCAAATAGGAATTATTCATTGCAAGGGATATTAAGAGAAAAATTCAACAAAGGAGATATACTTCTTTAGCCTCTCCCACAAAAGGAAAAAACAAATGTTGATCATGAGCAACATTTAATTATTGAAGGCTATCATGGAATCTGTCCATGAATCTCCCTAATTAATTCTCATTAACGTATACCTCCGGTTCATGGATAAACCTCACATCAGCAAATTAGACTAGGTGAAAGATGGAACTAACTTGTGCATCATAGATAATCCTCACATCAGCATTGGGCATTGTATTTATCCTTACCCATCCCCTCTATGTAGACCTCTACTTCACATTCACTAGGGACCTGAAACTGTAAGACCTGGGGAACCTTCTAGCATGCTTAGGACCCTCTTAAAGAGCCTTAGAAACATTAGGTAGACCTCGATCATTTAGGCTTGAAAACTGACCTTGGACAAGACAAGGCTGTTACCTCGGGCGGAGGATATGCTAACCTCGATGCTGCTAATCTCTCTTTCACCTCTACATACCAGTCCCAACTTCCAACTGACCCAGTCTGTTTGGAACTTCCATCATATCATGTGTAATATCTTCCCTTCCTAGTCCTCCAAAAGAAGCCACACTCTATTCCAGCCAAGCAGATCCTCGCTGATTTGTGATGGTGTATGGTTTTCCATATGTGATGTCTTTATTTTTGTTTTCATTTCATCCGTTGGTTGTTGACAACCAGTTGTTGAAATCTTGTTTGAACCAGTCTGATATGTGTCTGGGATTCTTATATCGTCCTTCATTAGCTGTTTTAGATTTGTCAGCGATATGCAATCATACAATCTATTATGACGTCAGCAGGCAAGCCACCTGAACTGCTGTTTTTGCCATCACTTTTGACGTTTATCGTGTTAGTCTTCATCCTGGCTTGCTATTGCTTGTTGCAGTGGTAAATGCTCTGGTTGTCAGTGTAAGGACACGGTTCGAATCCTTAGAGCAGCCACTTTGTGCAAATAATTCCAAATGTTAGGTTTGTATATAATGTGCCCAACCCAGCACCCTCAATTAATGGTACCACACTGGATAATGATCCTTTTAACCATAATAAAGGTTTGAAAAGAAAAAAAAAAAAGGTTGGATTCATGCGGCTTTCTAATGTTTGTCACCTCATTGATTGATTGGGAATATTGAGAGTAAGGATCATAATTACGTTCTTAATTTGGTTTGGTTATATTGATTGAATTAGATTAGGTGCGAGTGTATTTGCTGATCTCTAAAAAAGTTGTTTCCTTTTAATAAGAATTGAAGGCATTCACATGGGCATGTTCTCTTCTTATTCCAAGTCTAAACTCTTTTTCTTTCATTTTCACACCAATTCATTACCTTTTGTGGCCAATCAACATATCCTTCACCTAGTAGGTTGTATTGAATATCTAGAAGCTCTCTGGAGAGTCATGATGTTGTTGCGTATTAACAGAGTCATGCCTTTTACAATTAGGGGTGCACAAAAGAACCGGAACCATTTTTTTCGGTTCTCACGGTTCCGGTTCTAAAAATTTGGAACCGTGCTTTACGGTTCCGGTTCCGGTTCCAGACCCGTGGAACCGAGTCGGAACCGGAACCGTATATATA
>JAOTQH010000057.1:3238744-3259296 GCA_025631255.1 Cornus kousa | reverse complement strand
GAATCCTCCCAATGTGATTGCCCCTTCTATAAGCATTGGCAAGACGATGAAAATTTTGTGTTATTGTCACCTTCCTTAAGCCACAAAGCTCTAGATTTTTGCCTCCACGAGATCTCCATGAAAGCAATCTCAGCAAACTCCGCCTAACACTCCACCCTCCTAAGTTCCAAGGAATCTGTCAATAACCCCTGACCCTCCATTCTATCAATATCTGCAATCTCAGAGAAAACCCGATTCTTCCTCCAAACCAGATTTCCGAAGACCTCCTTGTTCCAAACTTTCAGATCATTCTTTAAAAAACGCAGCTTACCAGCAAGGGAATGACTTGGGGAACCAACCACTCCATACCCCACCCACCAGGATCAGACTCGCTCCAGAAAACCCTCAGCCCGAAGCCACATATTCTCAAATCTGAATGGAGATCTTCGACTACGCAACCCACCACAATCCAACATCAATGGAACATGGTCAGATAACGGACGAGCCAAAGTGGCCTAAACAACATCTGAAAAATGTTCCTCCCAATCACTCGACACTAGGAACCTATCAAGTCGAGAGAGAGTAGGAGGAGAGCGATCACTGGACCAAGTACAGGGCCCACCAACCAAAGGCAAATAAATCAACCTAAACACATCAATGAACTCCGAAAAAGACTTCATCTCAGCCGTCCACTTGCCCCCTGAAGACCTCTCAAAAGGAGATCGCACAACATTGAAATCCCCTAAAATACACTAAGGCAACGATCATCTCCTACGGACCTCACCCAGCTCTTCCCAAAGCAAATGACGAACACTATCCTCTGTAGGACCATAAATACCAGAAAAAACCCACCGAAAATCATCATCCATCACAGAGAAGATACATGAAGCAGAACAAATCCCAACCTGAGACACAAACATAGAAACCCACCGGTTATCCCACATAACAAGAACACCACCCGAAGAGCCAACCGCATCCAAAGCAAACCATTCCACAAATCCCCCCCTCCCCCCCTAATCAAATCCGTCGTCTTCGCAATTTTTGTGTCTTGAAGACACACAATATGCCCACCCCTTTTCCGAATCACCGACTTCACTTTTCTTCAAACCGGGTCATTGAGACCTCTAACATTCCATAAAAGAATTTGTAGCTTCATAAGGAAACAATTAGGTTAACATTCTCTCCCCTCTCTCCACAATCCCTCTCCCTAGATCCCTTATTTCTCCTTTCATAAGTGACAAGAGTCATTGGGCTCAAAAGCCCCCTCTCATCCACCCCCATTGGAAAACCTCCTCTACTCCCCCTACACCCAATTCTCTCCATGTGCTGAGAATTAAGAACTTCAAGAAACAAATTTGTCGCCTCCTCTATACGACTGTCGAAAGAAACTCCCAACCGAGAGCCCACCTCAACCCCCTTTTCTCTCAACCAAACATCTTCCACATCAGCCACTCTTGTAGCAAAACCATCCCCATCCGCCCCCTCCTCATCAGGTCTAACAACAGCTAAAGGAGTAATAAAATCAAAATCAGTCTCACCCCCATTCCATTGAACCAACCCCAATTCCTTAAGGAGAGAAGAACACAACCCATCCCCTCCCTCCTCGGGAACCGCCGAACATGGTAATCTGCAAGCAAGTGGATTTCCACAAACCTCTGCAGCCACAGGATCACTCGGCTCACTTTAAAGGCCTTTCAAGACTAAATGAGACCGCAAATCACTCAACAATACAACAGCAGTAGCATCATCCAAACAAATCTTCACATCCCTGCCCACACACACTGTAACGCTCTCCCCTTCCTGAACAACAGATCTTGAGGGTCCCAACCCATCAACTAAAGAACCCCCACCCATCACCTTCAATCCGCTCTCCAACTCATTCTCAAAAACCGCGGCCAAGTTTCTAGAAATCGAGCCCTTCAACGACTCTCCAGAAGAGAGAGACGGGGGAACAAAAGAGGAAAAAGATGGCGAAGAGCAATGCAAAGAAACATTCTTACCCGGGTCAAAGGCAACACGAGGAACCCATTTTTGTTTCTCCTTACGAGTCCACCTTCTCGTTAGTGGCGCACATGCAACTGAGATGGATAAACCAAAGAGAGTGGGGCAAACCGGTTGTTCACCACAAGATCAGAACAAGACAGCCCAAAAACAACCGGCTCGGAGACTGCCCAGTCAAAAATCCGCAGCCCAGCTCAGCAGATGAAACTTCTGTGCACACAGGCACCTTAGATTGGACCACATTACCTTTATCCAACCCACACAAAACATGGTCATGCACTTCATTGAAAATAGGCCCAGAAACTGAAAAAGTGCCATAACTCCTCTCCACCATGGGCCCATTCACTAGCCAATACCAAGCCCCATCTCCTACCGAATCCATCTTAGCCTTCCTCGTCCATTTGAAAAGATTCAAATTAGAGACAGCTGGAATCCACTTTGAACTACTCTCTCCCCTGCACCAACCACATGGATGATCACCTCTGCTCCCCCACCCACGCACTGGATGTGCGTGAACCACATCGTTCCCATCCCTATAAAAAGCCTGATGGCCAAACTCCAAACCTCCACCCCTCTGAAAATCCCGCCGACCAAAGTTCCGGCCACCAACCATCGAAGAGACAGTACTCACCCTCCTTTGCTGAGTGAAAATCCTTCTGAAGCAAGCTGTGTTCCGTTCCCAAAGCTTACCCCTCCACTCCTTCCACCTCTGAAATTCCTCCATCCCTTTCTTACCCATGGATTCCCATCTCAACCACTTCTCCTTAAGCAGGTGAGACACATCTCCCCCTTCCAAGCTGTCAGTCGTCGGAACGAGCTGAGGATGTGTCTCCTCCCAAACAGCTACCTTGTAACAAAAACGATCATGATGAACAAAAATGAACTGCGGGCAAGCACAGCCGTCCGACACAGTGATGCGAACCTTCTCAGCATCAATAGAATCATCAGCGTCAACCCAAATGAAACCTCCACACAAATACCCAACCCCATTCAAGCTCTTCTCAAAAGAGCCCCGAGCGTGGAAAGCATGAAAAGTGCCCATCGCTTCCCCTTTGACCACCTCCCAGCACTCCAAAAGAAATCTCATAGTAAACCCATCAGGACCTGAGCTTTATCCCCGTTACAACTCTTCAAAGCAACCAACACTTTCTCTTCAAAAAAAAGCTCCTCCAAACCATAGCCCTCCTCACTAGAGATAGAATCAAGCTGACGCCCCTCAAGCAAAGGTCTCCACCCAACAAACTCTGTGAAAAGCTTTGCATAGAACTCAACAATTCCCTTGCAAATGTCATCCTCCTTGCACAATAACTCCCCTTCCACCCAAATCCTTCCAATATGATTGCCCTTTCTATAGGCGTTGGCCAAACGATGGAAAAACTTCGTGTTCCTGTCACCTTCCTTGAGCCACAAAGCACGAGACTTTTGTCTCCACGAAATCTCTTCCATGATAGCAATCTTAGCAAACTCCGCCTGACATTCCCACCCTCCTAGCCTTCAAGGAGTCCACCAGGACCCCTGACCCTCCATCTGGTCAATATCAGCAATCTCAAATAAGACCTGATTCTTCCTCCAAACAAGATTCCTGAAGACCTCCTTGTTCCAAATTTGATATCTTCCTTAAAAAGACGCAAGTGAGCTGCGAGCAAATGACTTGGGCTACCGACCCCTCCAAACCCATCCCACCATAATCGGACCCATGAAGCCACATATTCTCGAATCTGAATGGAGATCGCCTTCTACGCAAACTACCACAGTCCAACATCAATGGAACATGATCAAAGATAAGGCGAGCCAAGGTAGCCTGAACATCAGAAAACTTCTCCTCCCAGTCTCCCGACACAAGGAATCTATCAAGCCGAGAAAGTGTAGGAGGAGAACGTCCACTAGACCAAGTAAAAGGCCTTCCCTCCAAAGGCAAATCGACCAGCCTAAAATAATCAATGAAAGCTGAAAGGACTCCATATTAAAAGTCCACCTTCCCCCCGTCGATCTCTTAAATGGAGAGCGAACAACATTGAAATCCCCTCCAATACACCACGACAGCAACCAACGCCTACCACAATCCCCCAACTCCTCCAAAAACAACTGCCTCGTCAAATCCTCCGTAGGCCCATACACACCCGAAAATACCCAATGGAAACCATCCTCCACCATAGAGAACACACATGAAGCAAAGAAACTCCCAATACGAGAATCCACCAAAGACACCCATTTGCTGTCCCACAAAACAAGAATACCACCCAAAGAACCAGTGGCATCCAAAGCACACCACTCCACAAATCTCCCACCCCCAAGGCTTCGCACAATCAAATCCATCATCGAAGCAATCTTGGTTTCTTGCAAACACACCACATGACCTCCCCCTTTACGAACGACCGACTTCACCACTTTCCTTCTTTAGACCTCGGCACATTCGATAACATAATTTGTAGCTTCATAGGGAAAGAGTAGCAAAATCAGTCCCTCTCCTCCTCCCACTGTCCCTTTCCCTGCACCCCTATTCCGTCTTTCATAAGTAACAAGGTCCGCAGATCTCCGCACCTCCCTCTCACTTGCCCCATCCTGAACACCACCCCTACATCCCATCCTTTCCAAAAACTGTGAATTGAGGATATCATGGAATATACTTAACGCCTCTTCCATGCTTCCCTCAAAAGACACTCCCAAAAGAGAGCCCTCCCTCCCCTCCCCATCCCCCTCCCTCCCCTTTTTCTCTAAACCACTCCTCCAAACCTTCTCCTTCTCCCTCTCCCTTTTTTTCTCTAAACCACTCCTCCACCAAACCTTCCTTTCTTACAACATCAGCAACACCTTCCAAACACTCCTCTTCCAGTCAAATGACAGCCAAAGGAACACACGTCTCCACAACTTGCTTAGCTCCTTCCCACTGAATCAACCCTAGCTCCCCATCAAGAGAAGAACACGAAACCCCCTCCCAATCCTCAAAAACAGAGGTGGAGGCTGCGCAGCCAGCCATCGGAGTCCCAAATTTCTCATTAGAAAGAAAAAAAAAACCCTGGCTCAGTTTGAAAACCTTTCAACGCCGAGTGAACCTGTAGTTCCTTGATCAAAGCAGCAGCAGAAACATCATCCAAACTTATCTGCACATCCTGTCCCACACAAACAGTGACACCCTCCCGCTTCTTGTCTAGAGACCCCAAGGAAGCCAACAAATAACCCTGACTTTCACCTTTCCGATCATTCAAACTCGTCTCCGAAGCTATCTCAAACACCGGAGACAACCTTTTGGAAAAAGAGGACATCCCTTCCTTCTCTAGTCCAGAACACCGCTTCGACACCCCCACAAGGAGTAGAAGAAGAAGAGGGATGGAGAAGAGAGCTTCTCAGCTGAGAGGTGAACTTACCCGGAAAGGAAACGAAATTGTTATTCGACACCCATTTATGCTTCTCCTTGCATGACCATCTCCTTCGGAATGCAAGAAGAAAAATCTTTTTCTTATTTCTCAGCCGGCAACCTTGCAGAGGGAGCACCTCACGCAGTTTGTCCCTTTTAAAACCAGAAGTCTTAAGAGCTGGTCCATCAACTGAAGAAAGAGGCCGGGACTTGTTGGCCACCTTCAACCCAGAGTAAACAAAAACAAAATGCGGCCCACCGTTCATATCGTAGCCCAAATTAGAAGGAACATAGAAATCCTTGACAACCTGGGCCTTTCTATCACAAACCGGACCACTACGAATTATGTCTGGGCCTTGACCCACCATAGGCCCATGAGGAGACAAACCATCAAAACAAGGCACAATGGCCCCAACCACCGGCCTAACCAAGGGCTCATCAGAACAGGAGGACTGCATTGTCTTACGAGGTCCAACATTTGAATCATTTTACACAAATGTGGATACAACTGTATCCCACCGCGAACGGCCAACTCCAGAGCGCCAACCACGTGTCTGGTCCCCATCTCTTCCCCACCCACACACTGGAGGCGCGTGGAAGCCACCTCGGTTTCTTCTCCGATCCCCAACATGAAAAACCGACAGACGGTCATGACCTCCAAAACCACCCCTCTGAGAATTCCATCGAAAAACATGCTTGCCACGATTAAACGAAGAAGAAGAACCTTCATTCCTTTTCTAAGTGAAGAGTCTTCCACGCCTTCCATTTCTGAAATTCAACCTTCCCCTTCTGTCCCATGGACTCCGATCTCAGCCAATCAACTTCCTTTAGCAGATGCAAGCCATCTCCTCCTTCCAAGCTGTCCGTCGTCAGAACAAGAACAGGGTACTTCTCCTCCCAAACAGCCACTTTATAGCAGAAGTGATCATCATGAACGAAGACAAAAGGAGGGCAAGCACGACCCACCAAGACCGTGATACGGACTCTTTCAACATCCTTGGATTCATCCGCATCAACCCAAATAAAGCCACCGCAGAGGTCGCCGACCGTCAAACAGAGCATGGCTCCAGAGGTGAAGAGGGAGACCATAAAGCGTAACTTTCTTCAGCCCTTTCTCCTTCGAAACCTCAGAGCAACCCACTCTGAAATTCCAAAACTCCACTCGAAGAGTGGCCTTGCCACAGTCCCGACGACCCTCCTTGAGCACACAATCTACCTCCAACGAATCCAGCAAAGGCGAAACCACCACTTGAGCTGAGACCTTCCAACCCTGCGTTGCCCGAGCGGCAATCTGAGCCAAATCACCTACTTCCTTGTCAAAGTGACCCACCAAACACAATCGCAGGTCCTCTTTCCTCCTACCAACCAAATCATCATCCAAGAAAATCGAAGGATCTCTGTACGTGTTTGCAAATCTAGCAAACCCACCTTGAAAGAGACGAGGTAAACAAGCAACCTCCAAGAAAAACGCATAATAAGAAATTAGCAACCTGGAAGAAATTCCTTCCTAAACAAGCAACACAGTTACTCAAAGCCTGAGACGCACAGACACTTCTAAGGAGCCATACCCTAGTTGTACACGTGTCAAACACGCACAGTTCCGATAGATTTGGACATGTGTCCAACACATCTTGGACGTGTCTATAATTAAAGAAAAAATTCTTAATTTCAGACACAATGCCAACACTTCCTGAAAATGTGCTAAAATGCGAGTGATAAATATTGAATGTTTGATAAAACTTTCTTTTAACACAAAACAACATATAGTCATTGGAAAAGTCAAATTAAAGGTCTATACAAATTAACATAACGTTTGACCACATTTTTAAAATAGAAGAAAGGTTTTATAAAAGAAGCAGGGGAATAGGAGAGGAGTCATCAAATTATGTGTCTTTAACAACACATGATAGATGCATGCCATTAACCACTATATCTTTCTTTGTGCAACACAGGTGATTATAATCATGTGATTGGCAAGCTGCAAATTACATGTTGCAGTCATAGAATATTTATTTGCTATAAATAATATAGTTTTTATATAGAAATCTATGTTTTATTGATGTGTTCTCACAATCTGTATCCTACCTTTCAGAGATCTGTTCATGTCTGTATGATGTCGTATCCATGTTCAGCGTCTGTATCCATACTTCTCAAGCTCAAAGCAAAAATTAAATTACTTAATCAATTTCTGTTGAAGGACAACATTATTGTAACAAGGACCAAACTATCCATGATCCATGACAAACATCGCTAATTACAGTCGAATGGAAGTCACAGATAGGAGGTGATGGAGAATGAGTCATGATTGGCACACGAGTTGCACGTGTTTCACTGTTACTTTTGGAGAATAGGCAAAGATAGATGTAATTAGGGTTAATTTTATTAATTTTCTTATTTTGGCATTGTTTTAGCTTTAGGGTTATTTTGGTATTTTCATACTTTTGGGTTTATTAGGGTTTGCCTATATAAGGGCTCCTATGTAAACAAACAATTTAGCTTTTGATTTTTTACTATTATCGTGAGTTTGAGAACTGTCCATGTCTTTTCTCCCACACTGTTCTTGCTTTTCCCCATCCCTCAGTCTCTCTAGCCTTCTCAATTTGCTTTCTCATCCCCTTTGTCTATCTTCTCTCCACCTCTTCTTCTAGCCTCATCTCATCTTCTCATTCTTATATATTTCTTATTTCTGGTTCTAAATCTATATCACAACAAGTCTACCCATTCTACATCAAGAGGCAAGCAAATTCTTCTTAATTTGTGATTTGTTTGGAAAGCTTTAATATTTTTCTCTCTTTTATAGCACTGGTTGTAACATAAATTTGAAGCGGTAAATTTAAAGTGGAAACATTGACAAAAGAGTTCATAGATAAGTCAGTCAAGTGCAATGAGCAAGAACGATAGCACCAATATGCTGATTTAATCAGAGTTTAAATCACTATATTAGAAGATGAAGGCCCTGTTGGAGGGTCAAGTATATGAGAGCAGAGAAACATGGTGAAAACAATTTATGTAGCTGACCTGAAGCAGTTGGTAACAGACTTCTGAGTGAGGTGTTTATGTGAGGAGTTGGTACATAAACATGTTTACACCATCTGTTAACCATAGACCAATACTCCATTAATTCTCTTTAAAATTCTTATCCTGTTATCTGCCCTGAAACAAACCTTAGCCATAGCCTATAACCATAAATCATTTTTGTTGTAAAGCTACCACTAAGTCGCTCAAAAGCCTTACCCTACAGTATCTTCTACTGATTTTGGATGTCACAAGTTTCAACTGCTGGAAGTGCCATCAGATTTCTGTGGTCCAAACAAAAAATTAAATTAAAGAATCTCTTGGTTTTCTCACTTAAAAGAATATTTGTACTATTAACCTCCTAATAGAGACGAAAATGAGTAATAAACCTTACATAGGTAAACAAGTCAAATAAAAAATAAAAAGAAAGAGGAAATGCTTACAAATTGGTGAATAAAAAATAATATTTGTAGGACCTTAGAACATATTTATGGAGGTGTGGAGAGCTATAGGACATTTCAAAAATGAGTATTGAACCTAACACAGGTAAACAAGTCAAATAAAAAATAGAGGAAGAGGAAATACTAAAAAATAAATAGTGAATAAAAGCGTTGTACGAAATAAGAACATATGTATAGAAGCGTAAAGAACTCTAGAAAATGTAAAAATAAATAAATAAATAAAGGAATGGTTAACAAATTTATTCACAAAAATTGAAGGAGAAAAGAAGTAAACGAGATGGACGGAGAAAAAGTACTATAGTACCAATTTAAAGCGAGTAAACAAAATTCCATACTCGATCTCATAAATACATGTAGAATTGTGTGGAAAGTTATATTCGATGAAAGTCGTACGTACGGATTGGAGGTGTACAAACAAGATATCCAGCAACAAGAAGAAGAAAAGGGATTGAAAAGATTCTTTCAACGAAGATGCCCAAGGCAGAATTGGTCGATGAAATATGAACCAGAGACTGAACCGAAATTAGGTAGATATGAAATTAGGTAGATATACAAAACCATGACAACTATAGAGGAATTACATTAATGGCTCATACATTGGAACTATGGGGAAAGTAAAGATTAAAGAAAGAATAAACAATGTCAGATAGCGAGTTCAAATTTATACCAATTAAATCCACAATGGAGTCGTTTACATGGTAAGAACAATAATGAAATATTACAAAAAGGAAAAGGAAAGATTTGCACGCGAGAATAAATATGATAAGAGTACCGAGAGACTAAATTTGTTGATACCTACAAAGAAATGGAATTCCTATAAACTTTATTCAAACTATTTAGGATATGCATATCAACAAGAGGTCCAAAGTTTGTAATTTGAACCACATGTGAAAAAATTAACGATTTTCTTATAGAGCAAGATTACACCAAGTATCAGCACTAAACATGATCAGTTCACAACAGCTTTTCCATGGTGCATGACATATGATGATGGCATAGTTCTTTTGCACAAATATAAGAAATCCCCAATACTAGAAATGGAAAATTGAAGCGACACAATAGACTTGAAGCCTTTCAAAATTAGTGCAACTAAAACAATATATATGAAATGCAAATTATAATGATAATAATTCAAGATCAAAGGATCACTCAATGTAACAATTTTTTTATATTAAGGATCAATAGTACAAAAGAATTCAACAAAATGAAGACAAGCTTGTTGCATTCTGGCATAGTACACGTAGATGCATCAATGAGAAAAGGAAGACTAGTTACAATAGGAAATAAGAGATAAAATGACAGACCAAAGCTAACATCTAATGAAGTGATACGAAAAATCCTTAAGAAAATAGATTTTACAATTGAAGGGGCACTTGAGAAAGTATATCTAAAAGTAAAGAGAAACGAGGAAACAGTTACAGTTTATATTGTTGCTGGCTCAAACTGAAAGATCCATAAAGTATGCTTCAACCCCCAGTAATAATGCAAGTATAGGTTTTGTTGTTCTTCATGGACAGAAGAAAGTATGAGCAATTACATCCTAAAACTACATAAACATGGCTTGGGGTTGGCAATACATGGAAGCCAAATATGGAATAAAAACTAATAGACAAGGACTGGTTTATGTGCCAATGCCAACTAATACTCAAACCCTAAACTCCAACTGAATGAACAAAATGCAGCAAGTGATAAGAAAATATCAGTTTCAGAATTTGTTGTTGACTGGAACATGTTAACATAATTAATTTTCAATATACACCAACATCCTCCCTTTATTGACAAAATCAATAGAGAATCACCTCTCCTCTCTAAATAACTGCATAGAGTTGCATCTTATGCCATCATGCATGCCACCCCTCAAGTGGTTTAATAAAAGGCAGAAAATGGTCTGTATGAAAAGAAGTAGTCATTTGCACAATTCAAAATAAAGATTCTATGTGCCATAATCCAAAAGGAGAGAGAAATAGAGAGGGAAATAGAAACTAAGATGGCCTTAAAACCAAACCATCAATGTAATTATAAAAAGTCAGGTACATATTGATCTTAAACAGATCTAATCCAGTAAGAAACGTGACGTGAGGGGAAAACAACTGAATTTAAATTGTATTCGAAAAGCATGGTCTGAGAAGGAGAAAAACAAAAAGAAAGAGAACCTGTAGCCAAAGCTGTGATTGAACACTTTCCCGTGATCCAGCAGTGACCATTCCCCCTGCAACTGGAGCAGAAGATACCTTTCCACGCAGAGCAGGAAGAGTGGGTGAAGTTGCAGCACCCCAGTAGTCCATACCAATATTCAAGTTTGTGGCGGGACCAGAAACACCTGCTGGCACGATGGACATTGTTTGGTTCAACATCGTATGAGGTATGTTCGGACCTCCATTCTGAGAACCATGCCCAGCACTGCCATTTTGTGATGTTTCGGCTGTAATATAGACATCACTGATACTTTTCATTAATATCAAGGAACACTCAATATAATTACCGCATATGGAAAGAACAATTTTACAAACAAACCTTCCAAAGAATCTTGCCTGCATCCTGATTTCATTTGCGAGTCCTGCATAAAATAAATAAAAACAAGATTATATAATTATCCGGTAAGAAAGATAAGAGCAGCACAGGAGAGCTTAGTTACTAAAAGACATTGTATACTTCCATGGTACATATGATTGACACCCAAATTGAACTAAACCAATTTATGAATGATCATCTCTGAAATAAGAGATTGCCTTTATATGTACTGCAATCAAATTGTTGATGAAAGCTTATAAAATAAAGGTCATTACCCATTTTTGATCCCTCAAAAGAGGGGAAGGCTTAGAAGCATGGTTTGCCAAACCGGCCGGTTCATGATGGGCTCGGCACTTGGCGAACCAGCAGGTACTGCTGGCGAATCAGCCCGCAATTGGTTCGGATCAAATACTCAATACTCAGGCTCATTGCATAAAATGCTTGCTTAAAACGTTAGAAGTGCAACAAACAGGCTTTGAACTTGAGAGCAAGTGAAAAAAATAAAGAGTTTTAACCACCACGCCCTTGCGTCTTTTTATCATTCTTTGCACAATTATTTTATTTATTATATGTTATCAACTGTTTGCACCTTTATCTACATATATAACCTTGTAATGCTTAAAATCTTATATATAATCAATTAATATAATAATATATGATTGAAATAAATTATCTGTATTCAACAAATAAACTTTGTGGAGAGGCTCCCACTTTCAAAAATATTTATTTTCTATTATTTTAATTTTCACTTATAAATGGTAACTTTGTTGTGATGTAAAATGTTATGGTTCATAATTTCTTGATACTTTGAACTTGTATTCTACTTTTCATTATGCTAATTTTCAGATTTATTTTTATTTTACTAAGACTTATGTGTGAGATCTTAAAAAATTCACAATTGCAAAGTTAATAACCGATTCCATTACGCCGATTTTGGACCAAGTCCGTTACACCGTGTCCACGACTGAGAACCATGTTTGGAAGAGTTTTGACCTTTGGAATTGTTTTACACAAAATAATTGCTTAGATTCGAACCCACATCCTCATGCTTGTCAGCTCAAGCTTTTACTACTGCATCAAACAATGGTTCCTTACTGATCAAAGCTACTAAAGAAGACATGGAGGGCTTTTTCACACATGCAGTATTATTTATGCAGCATGACACTTTCTAGAAGGAACCATGTTATCATCCAAACCAGACACCAAACTCATAGAAAATTCCCGTAAACATGTTCAAAGCACCCCATATCCAAAATTTACAACCAACATATAGTAAACATGCAGAAACAGGTAACTATGTAGCCTACACTTTTTAATACAAATTAAGAGTATAGATGGAGAAAGATATATTCAGCCAGACATATATACTACACGACAACTATTTATGTCACAATTATGAGTTTCATCTTCCAATTTATGCAATACACCAAAGTACATATGAGTTTCAAAATCATATGTCTACCCAAAATATAAGTATATGCATTAAATATTTGTTTTGTCATGGATTCGGTTAATGTTTTCAAATTTTGCACCGTCAACACATCCAAGTTCCATGTCTGTATTTGTGGAATATAAGCGTAATAAATAAAGGATTGTGTGTGGTGCATGTGTGTATCTGTGTATTATGTCCAGGGTTTAAGTTTTAGTTGGTTTTCAAAAGTGCTTGTTTAAAATGAGATGCAACTTTCTGCACCATATGGCAAAAAAGAAAGAAAAAATAATAATAATAATAATAAATATTCAACTTAATTGAGAAACTTATTATATCTTTATATAAATCTGAAATTTCCATTTTTTGTAAAAAAATTACAGAAATCATGACTAAAATATGCAACAATTAAGTCCCTCATTCGGAGTTCTTAACAAAAAATAAAAAGTTTTTATATTTTTCAAGTTGCTGCACAATCTCAATGGAAGTCATTGCAAAATTCTGCAAGATTTTTGAAACGCCTACTCGATCTCAACTTTGAACGACCACTTATGTAGAACTAATTATCTCTATTTTCATTATTCTCTTTTCCAATTCTGACATATTCTGAATACTGATTGCTTCTCCTACTGCATTATTGTTGCATTATTCTTCAGCGAGACCCTCATGTTGCAGAACATTCCCAAATCCTTCTTTAATGAATCTGAATCCTTGCACTTTGAATTCTAAGAAACCTAAGGTTTTTTTCCCCCTGGATGAAACCTTAAGTTTGCCATGATCTTTACTCTGACAACCCTAAACATGTGTTTTTACAATGTAAAGTTTGATGTACAAGCAAGGACCCATTAAAAATTTACAAATTAACCTCTGGTAACACAAATAAATAAATAGGATAATAATATATCCTTGCTCATACTAATAAGACTGATCTTACTCCAGTCAGACACTAGTTTTGTTCCTATATTTGCACCACAAGATGCTTGATTTAAACTAAATGACATTATTTTTGTCCTCTTTAATTTATACGTGTCTCTTGACAAAATAACTAGGGGAAGTATCCTAATTGATATAAATTTTCCATTATTTTTCAACAAGCATTAGAAACTCCTTAAAATGAGAAACTACTGACAAATATACCCAAAATAATTCAGTTATTTTACAGTACATTTATTTTTTAAAAAAAGACACCTACATCAGGTAACCAACCAGTTACCTAAGTGACCCCATCGAGTTAGTAGATGCACCAAAGCACATTAAGAACCATGATACTTGGTATGAAACAGATTTTTAACAAGGTGATCCCAGAAGGCCATTTTTCTTGTCCAAGTAATTCTGAACTGAATTAGGCTGATCATTGAGTACTACAGTCAAAAGCTAGGCCACCACAACATCTAAAACTACTGAAATACAAACGCTTCTCTACTTAACAAGTGATTTTAGTCCCCCATGACAACTCTTCCATGAAATTCCTCATTGAGAATAAAAATCAAGGCAAAAAAGGGAAGGAAAAAACACCAGAACATCCTATAAGGCAAGCACATAAGGAGTTGTGAGAACCAAATGTAATTAATAGCGCTCCTACACAAGTAATTATAACATGACAAGGACCATTTTTTTTTTTTTTTGATAAGTAACATGACAAGGACCTTTTTGGGTAAATGAAAAACTTATAAGAAGCGTTACATTAGAAATAAAATAAAATGTTGCATAATACCTACATTTTGAGAATTTGCATCACTTCCTTCGCTTGACCCGTCACTTGCACTTTCAGCACTGCAGATCCCAACATCGTCAAAAGTAGTCAACACCAATTGATTGGTAGTGAAGACAAAGCAGGTTGTCATTAGATTCGAACGCAACAAGTGGCATATAAGCAACATGGACTTCTCGGTCCCCGAAACAAGAAGCATAACATAACTAAATTTAGAAAATACAATATAATGGGTAAAGAAAAGATTATCACCAAGTGTGGTTTTCAGTAATCAATGGTGCTGAACCTGGGAGGGGCAGATTGGATACAAACCGAAACTTCAGAATTATTTGTACAAAGTGACTTCTCTCATGATTCAAATAAGGGTTCTCACAATAAAATTATTTTGACAGTTTTTTCAACTTTTATTAAGATGTCCACACTTTTAAGATGGAAATAATAAAGGTGAAAATCGTAAAAACCCTGATTGGAGAAGACTTCCATAACCTGCTGCTCCTTTGCCTTCCCAGTGAACCTCTTCCAATTCCAATTGCTTTTTTTGACCTTTGTACCATCTCAAGAAATCCCATTGAGAATAAATAGTTCAATAAATAGATTCTTGAACTCCCAATGAACAGACCAAATGTCCTCATCTCTTAGACTGAGGAATGGGTATGGACTAACTAAAATGGGCCCTACACCAGTGCTGGTCCCATCAATAAGAGGTGTTGGGAGAGTCTAGACCCGGTCTCGGGTACAAACTTAACCTTTGGAATCAATTACACAAAGTGGCTGCCCACAGAACTTGAACACCCAATTCGTGTCTGACAATAAAAGTTTTAACCAATGCACCAATCAACAGTCCTTTAAGCTTATCCATGTTCATGCAATTTATCCAATAAACTCCAGCTTACCTTTTAGAATAGACCCCATTACCAGATGCACCTGAGGTTTTGCCCAGTTCATTATCTTTGCCAGTAATCATATTCAAACTGCCCAAACTTCCTTTAGATCTCTTGATGGGCAGTTTTTCCTTCCCCTCAGATAACTTGGCATCCATTTCCATGCTGCCAGGTGCACTAACCTGCATTCAAACTTGTGTATTATTCTTCAAGTAACACATATGGCCAAAGACATGTTCAATCAGCAGCAAATCATAACATTATGGTACAGGTATACAAATAACTCACAGAAGCATCGGCAATGCCATTAGGAGAAGGCATAGCAAAAGGACTGAAAGGATAAGATCCCTGTTTAAGATTGGAACACATCATACAGAGTAAATGTCACTCAAAGAATGGGGACACAATTTTAAAAAACAACTAAAGAATGATCACAGAACTCACTGGAGGCATAGATGGGTGAGCATACATCCCACCATGGGGATACATTGCAATATATGGGTGTGGCGGCGTACCATAGGGCGGCATAAGATGCTGTATAAAAATTTGAAAAATAAAATTAGAATAGCACCACCAACCAAGTAGAAATTTAGATTATATAAATAAAATAAGGTTATGATTTATGAATTAAGTTTAGCCAAAATATTTGAGGTACTCAACAAGCCCCATCACCCAAGCTTTCCCTTTTCCTAACATAGAGAATAAACTACCACTATGAACCACGTAAAAGGAGAAAGCAAGGACACAAGGACTTCCAAATGCATGAAATCCTTATAAAAAAAAGGCACGACATGTATGGTCGCTCGTGCACCAATGGAACTAAGTTACCCACAAGTAACCGAGTCCAAGACATCATGATCTAGGCCCGCTCACCAACAACGTTAACGCTCAATTTTACAGGACACCAACTTTTACAAACCAAGCTCAGATCATTAACGCTTACGAAGTTATGGTAGTTGTCATGAGTCTAACGTAACTACTCAAAGTACCCAAAAAAATAAAAGAAAACTCCACAAATGATAAGAATATAAGGACACGGGTAAGCTACCCAAAAAAAAAGTACAAGGACAGTTTTTAAGACGTAGATTTATAAAAATTTAGCCAAATGAATGTTGAAGTATACTTATGAACAAGCTAGGTTGAGCAAATGAACAAGCTTTAACAAGCTAGTTAACAAACAACTGAGTTTGGCTCTTGGAATGCTAAGGAATTAACATAATTTGGAAGAGTTTAACATGTGAAGGAGATCAAATGGTGCAGCATCCAGACTCCCACTTTATGCAACATCCCCATTCTTAGAAATCCAAAAGTAAATTCTCTCTGCTTTGTTTTTACCCACAATAAAATAAATTTAAAATTAACTAATTTGAAACATCATTATCATGTGCTAAGATAAATCATCCTAATCCCACTCAAGAAACAAAACTACTACACAGACATATATACCTGAACTCCCCACATGTAGGGGTGGGCTTGAGGACTCGATGCCAAGAACCCATGGGGAGGCATAGGAGAGTATGCCTGTTTCCAACACATTCCAGGCCAGAAAAATGTTAAAATAAATTTTGAATTTTCTTTTTTTAAAAAAATAATAATAATAATAATAAATAAAAAAAAGTGGGGGGAAGGCTTTGATTGTAGCACCTGGAAACCAGACCACTCTGGATTAACAGTGCCAGTGCTTGTAGTCGAAGACTGCTCCTGAACAATACACCAAAGAACAGAAAAAGGCATTTATAAATTCTCAAAGGCAATGGAAATATATATGACTTGAAATATATAAATTCAACAGAACACACAGATTTACCTGTGTTGTAGGTGTCTTCGACTCCTTTGTCTCCTTCATCTCTTTCGTGGATTTGTCCATCTCACCACTTCCCATGATTCAATTACACCACCAACTCAAAAATTCATCAAACCATCCTGCAATATGAAAACCGTACTAATATAATGCATTTGAAGCAATTTTAACGCATATATATATATATATATATATATATATATATATATATAAAATATGTTTCCACATGAAAATGGTTATAAACCAAAAACTACAAAAAGAAATAAATAAAATCCCAAACCATCTTGTAATATAAACACTGTTTTATTATTACAACCTTTGAATTGATTTTAATGAAAACAATTGTCTCCCATTCACTTCCACAAAACATATAGCATAATAACTACATCCATAAAAATAAAAAATAAGCCTTTCATATATTATGAAAACACATACAATTAGAGCTACATCCATTCCAATAGATAAATTTTGTGCAAAAATAAATAATAATCAAAACCCTAAAAGTGGACAATTTGATAAATATTGAAAGATAATGAGTATAAATACATAAATCTTTCAACTTGATGACCTCAATTACCACAAAAGACGACATGAACTCGCTGAAGTAAACCGAAATCTGAATCACTGAGTCGACCCAGAGCTTGCACAGCTACTAAAACACTGATTCAGAGGCGATGCCGAATAACGATTACAGAGACTTCGATCAATCCGGTGACAATCCTAGGGGCGAATTGAGAAATTCACAGACGAAATTTTCAAAAATGCCAAAGTTTAGAGAGAGAAAGTTAGGGATTTCGGAGGCTGTGAGATCGTCGTAAGGTGCGTCGCTGTCTGGATGATTTGCACAGAGAGTGGAAAAAAAATCCCCAATCAGTTCCGAAGACCAAATCTCGTGGTTTTCAATTCATTGATGATTGAATTGTCGACTCTGACGGCTGTGATGCACTGACACGTATGGTTTTATGTATAGGAGGAGTATATTATGCTTTCTAGATTCGGAGCTGGGTCGGATCAATGGTTTGACCTATCGGGCCAGACTTTTGTGAATTTTTATATGCCGGGGGAATTTTATAAATAAGAAAATAAAAAGGATAATAAAAATAGGTTAAAATGTATATATATATACATTTATTTTTAGCACGGCTAAAAATATATTGAACTCCTTCTCTTACACCTCCCCAAGTTTGAGTGCTCAACAAGACTTTTTCTTGGTCTCTAAGTCCAGCCCATTTAGTAGTCCAAGAAAAGTCCAAAAAAAGTGATTTTGCCTGAGTAAATAAGTTCAATTTTGTAACATAACACTTTGGCAAAATTTAAGGACCTAGTCCGTGACATTAGGCTGCCTTCATTGCCTTCTCATGATCTTCTATGCCAAAATGTTCCTTTATTTTTAATTTCATAAATTCAATTTTATTATTGTTATTTTTTTTTTTTGGTAAAGTAAGGAGAGGAGAAACTAAAACATGGGCATATCCATTTAGAAATTTGGGAGCTTTACCCATTATTTCGTTTGATATTGTCCCAATATTTTATAAATCATCCACTTGAATTTGTATACATTTAAATTCATGTTAACTTTAACTAAAAAATAAATAAAATAAAAAATCATGATAACTTCTCGTTCATATAATAAATGTTGAGAAATTATAACAATCCTCGTCTCTTATAACTTTTTTGTTTATTTTATTACTTAGTAATTGTCCTGGTTATAAGAAATATCCCAATTAATTCTTAAAATAATATGGTAGTCTGAAAGTATTATGTGTGTGTGTGTATATATTTACAAATAAGTTTTATATATACTAGTATAACTTATATGTGACCACGACGATGATGTTTTATTTGGTTGGAACACGTTTGGGACCTGACAATTTTAGGCATGTGTATGATTACATTCGTGGAACATTAAAGACTAATTTTTATTTTCTTTTTAAGTCGAACGAAATAAATGAATTTGGTAATCGAAAATTTATCATGTATCCAATAGATAAATTAATAATGATAATATAAAATAAATTTGGTTACCAAACTCAGCGCTATGGATAAAATTGAAAATTATACTAAAATTTTAAGTTGATAATTGAAAATATATATTTTTTTAAATTTTTAGCATTCAACATTCAATAAGTGATATTTCTATCATTTAAAATTTTACCCCACTTTAAAATTCAACATTCAAAATTGCGTTATCAAATACACTTAATTAAATAAATACTTAATCCATTTAGCATTAAGTTCAGAATTGAGTTATCAAAACTACGCTTATCAATTCTGATTTTGAGCAGTGATATATTTTGATATAGATTAAATTTCAAATTGCGAAAAAAAGTTAATATGCAAACTTGAAATTTCGATTTTTTTACTTTAGAAAGCGAGGAAGTACCGTTAGATTATAACAATTGTTTCTTAACGATACCTCGTTATGCAACTTCATAACATTTGTGTGTTGACAAATTTGTACTACAAATTTCTTTTTTCTTTTCTTTTCTTTTATTTTTTTTTTTTAAGTTAAGCAAATTGGTAATTAAAACTTGTTCATTGAGTTATAATTTTTGTTTCTCTATTTCATTTCAAAAGCTTAATATTCATAGTCTCATCACAAATTCAAGTCTATACAATTTTGATTGAAATGTCAAGGATTCGATTGAATTGTGTTGGTTTTATGAAATGGCCTTTTATAAACCGACCAATAGTTATTTATTTATTTAGCCTAATGTGAGATTGAGATTAAATAATCCATTATAGTTACGAGAAAGGCTTTTTATAATTGTCTACCCTTTATGCATGGGTCAATAGGAAAGAAAAAATTGGATGGGAATGATAAAATAGGTGATGGATGTGGGACACCCTAGAAAAGAGATTGTATCATATGGAACAAAAGAGAATAAGATTACAATTTACTTGTCTACGTTAGGAAAAAAAAAAAGAAGGAAAGATTTAATTAAAGATAGTAGTAATTTATAGTGTTTGTATAAGTTAGGATAATAGTAATTTAAAATTTTTATAATAACCCCACTTGTTTTTTTTCATTGACTTTAACAAACAAAAAAAAAAATTATTTCTTTTTTCCTATTCTCCCTGCACACATCTTTTTTCCTTCTTACTAAACAAAGCTTTACTTTCGATAGTATGCCAAATTAACTAAAATCCAAGAGAATGGTAAAACTACTATAACGAATTGTAAAATTTGAAAAAAAATCGATTAGTGGGAACTCATATAACCTATTTGATTCATTTTACATGAATTGGTTTTACAAATTAGGCTTTATAAACAGCCCAGTAGATTCGTAAAATTTGTGTGGGGCGTGCCTCTTGACGAGCCCCATAACAGTGCTTTATGCTTCTATGGAGGAGCATACCAAATGGTCTAAAAAAAATCAAATTGAACCCTACGAATCGAGTTAGATT
>JAOTQH010000057.1:3177867-3192963 GCA_025631255.1 Cornus kousa | reverse complement strand
AAATAAGTGGTGTAAACTTCAATGAAATACATGTCTACTTCTTCCCATTTTGGCTTGTATGAGGGTTGACCACCACTTTAAAATAAGTCTCTATCTATGTGTATATATATAAAAAATAAGTATCTATTTATGTATGTATTTATGTAAAGATTTTTAGTCCAATGTTTATTAATGGACATCCGTATATACGAGATAAATATAAAGATGATAATTTGTAACAAAACACGATATCTTATATCATGACGTAACATTCATTACATTAAAAGTTCAACACACAAAACACTATTACATAACACTATTACACTGAGAAAGTTATGCGCGTAACATTAAGAATGTAAAATCACTATATCGAAAAAAGCTGCATTCTTGATGAAATGACATTGCGCGATAATGTTGTAAATATTGCTTCTCAATGTAATGATGTTACTTTCTCAACTTAATGGTGCTGCGTTGTGTTGAGTTTTTTGATGTCATAAAAATATGTTGTTTTGACGGAAGATATTATGTGCATATCAAATCAGTGTTGTTTTGATGCATTTAAAAATATAAGATATGTGGTTGTAAACGGAGATGATCTTGATTCTTTCAAGTAAAGTTACATTCATTATCACGTTAAGATAGATGGCCATACATCGTAATATTAACTTTATTTTGACACATAATTGCAGTTTTTAGTGGCAAATAATTCTTTTTAGTCATGACAATTAACTCCTATAATAAAGAGCTTGTAGACCAATGTTTTGAATGCTTGTTTTCCAATCTACTTACCCTGGTTTGACCCTTATTTACCTCTTAATTACAACCATGATGATACTTATATTTCATGAACATAATTAGGTATGATATAATCTCATTATATTTTAATTCTTTTTTTTTTTTTTGAACAAAGGTCAAGTATTTTGTTCCCTTTGCTATGATTTTTTAACGATTATACTATGATATGATGTTATAACTAAAGACGTTAAATATTATTCTTCGAGCAAGAAGCACATGATATGTAAACAAAGTTTTTAAAAAGTATCAAATATGTATTTGAAATTTTAAAAACAAAAAACAAAAGAAAAAATCTCTTTTATATTTTATTATTTGTGTTTCATAGCGGCCCCCATAAAAGTTGTTTAATGGGATTATAAAACATGTTTCTCTTTTTGTTTTTCTTTTCCAACAACCCTATGATCATCCTTTTGGGGAGTCTACAAATTAATTTGACCCAAGAGGATTAGTATCGGGTTGTTGAAAAGGATTATAGTAGTTCTTATATCAAATTGGCCCTTAGTTAACTTCAATCAAACGGCTGGTATTAAATTTGATAACTTGACCAATTAAATAAATGATAATAATTGAACTAAGCAAGCTGTTGATGTGGTCATCCATGACCTAAGTGGTCATAAATATGGCCTAGGAAGCATGAATCTGGTAGCTTTGATCAAATGCAGACACAAAAATAATGATAAACTTAAAGACTTGTGAAACAAACCATACCAATTACTTCAGGTGCACTAAATATCTTTTTTCCTAGTTGCACTATAAGGCACATGACCCACATTCATGACCAGATCCACTTTTTGCTAAACTCACACCATCACTGGGTCAGGACAGATTAAATACAATACAGTTCTTTTAAACAGTTGCTGCTCTCACGTCCTTGCGCTAATTCCATCTCAATTTATATAATTCTTTTAAACAGTTGCTGATCTCACGTTCCCTGTGCCTCACGCTCCCACTCCGCGCGCACTTTCACTCCCACTCACTCCATCATTGGGTCTGGACAAATTAGGTCGAATTCCATCCTAAGTCATGCAGCTCTGCTAAACAGTTGCCGCTCTCACGTCCCTTGCGCCTCACGCTCCGCGCGCACTTTCATTCCCACTCCAAACTCCAAATGACATAAATTTTGTCGCTTTCACGTTTCCGCTCTATGTGACTTAAGTTCCATCCGTAGCACTCCATAAGCAAAGAATACACTTAATAATGGCCTTAAACAGCTGCTATCTTAGTAGACTAATGTTTCTTGCTTAATGTGAGAGAGAGTGAGAGAGAGCCTGGAGAAGGTGAACGGAGCCCGAAATGACAACCAGCCCATTGATTCAAAGAAAATCTCAGATATGCAACCCATTCTAAATGTATTAACTTTGTTCTTTTTTCTGTTTAGTAAAATAGATGTCAGTACAGTCTTCTACAGAACAGGAAACCCCTAAAATTCTGGTTTTCTGTAGCCATTTTCTAACCCTTTGATTGTTATACAAGAACACGTACAAAAGATTATAGTTAACCTTCAACGACGAAAGCAACTTTGAATGCAACAGTATTTGCAGATGGCCGTGCAAACATATTTGCCGTGGTTTTCGGTGCAGTCACATATTCCCGAATAACCAAGAGAAGCAGAATGATCAGATAGCGATGAGTACATTGCAAAAGGCTTCTCCACAGTAAATAGCATTGTAGTAGATCTGTCATCTCAGACTTTTTTAGTAGATAGCTTTCTTATCTTTCTGTCATGGTTGAGCATGGAACTTACACTCTCCACCACCAAAATAATCTGCACAAAAAACCAAAGCTTACGTTGAGAGACACAAGTATATCCCAAGTAATCCGCAGATACATCAGCTAATTTGTGCAAGATGGCATCTATCATGTTCAAAGTTATTCCACACCATATGCAGATCTCCTCATAAGTGGAGGAGGACAAACTTTCTTCTGATATGGTCCTGGTGCACTTTCGTTCAGCTTAGGAAAAAGAAAAGTGTCTTCTACATGGAAAGAGGCAAATCTCAGAATTGTAATTAGACTAACAGCTTCCTTCACACGTTTACTTGAAATTTTCCAAAATTTTAAGTTATTTTAGATCGAAGACCAAAATTCTGCCTATGGAGGAAAGAAACAAAAAATGTTACTTTCCAAGTTATCGCATTAACGTCAATCGGTCAATAACAGCCAATCTTAGAGCAGCAATCTCTTCATTGTTCAAAGATTATGGACTGGTCTAAATACTTTCACGAGAATTAAGCACCGAATCCTTACCAATTGCAAATACTAATAATAAAATAAACATTTAGCCATGTATCCATCATCAAATAAAACTTAATTGAGGCTTGTTTTAATTTTATTACAATTTAAAAGAACTTAAAATTAGAAGGGAAAAAAATCATTGTTAATGCAGTAATGTTTAATTTAATTCCAAACAAATACCAACTTTTACCACTGCATATGATTGAAAGCACCAAAAGCAAAAGGAAAAGGCTAAAGCTTAAAACCAGAGAAGTTTGGAACTGCATGTAGACATGCTTTTTGCACCTTCTTGGCAAATTTTCATTAAAAATTAGAATCATCTGATGCTCAAGCTAAAAAATAAAGGGAAAAGAAGCAAATATATTTTCATTTATAATTAATTAGCTAAAAGTAACAAACCTGCAAGCAAGCATAAGCAATTGCAGTTGCGAAGTAAAAGTTCGCATTGCCAGTACCCTGCAAATTTCATATTATAAGATCAAATGCTGTCACCTTCGATTGTGTGGGTATGTGTGTGAGCTTCAACAAAAACATACCCTCCATATCCATAGGTTGTGCATCACAGGGCTAAGGAGAGAAACTCCCACATATCCGGAAAAGAGAAAGAAAGAGAACTGCATCTCTGCACGACATGGTTGATAGAAATTGTAAGATGCCAATCCATGTTAAACCCTTCAAAAACAATAGTGATCTTACTAACTTGCCTGCTAGTTCATTGACAAACAAGCCCAACAAACCCAGGTACAGAGCTGAGTCTCCAACCTGATCCATTTTAAATCATACAACAGAAAACAAGGTTAAAATTTTGAATCACAAAGTTATATATATTTGATAACAGATTCAAGATAAAAAAGTAAATCCCAACCAAGTTCTTACTTCCATGGCTTGTTCTGGTGATTACTAAAAGGATGCCATTAGAAGAAAAATTAGAAAATTTTAAATTTAACCCGAGATTATTTGGAAGATTGCAGTTGCATGTTAACATTAGCTGGCTATAGGCTGGAAGATAATTAAGCAGGCAAGAAGAAAGACCGCTCTTCCAGCTTGTTTAAACAATTACTTTAAACTAGTGTAAGAAATTTTGGCATCTAGGAGAAGTCACCAAAAATTTTAGTATGGAGATTCATTTCCACAGACCCAAGTGTTAATTTTTTCTTATAAGATTTATTTTAACACACTGTAATCAATTGGTATTTATAAAACAATATACATGATGAAAGTAAACCAAAAGAGCCCAAGGGAATGAAGATACAGCAATCAAAGGATGCAATCCTGGACCAATGGAAAATCTGAAACTAAATAAACAAAAAAATCTATACTGAAGTTTTAAACACCAAGACACTTCACTGAATATTCCATTATCCTTAACAACCATCAAATTATCAACCCTAATTTAATTTTCTAATCTATTCCTATCTCAAAGCAGATAACGGTAGAAAAAGATACTACCAATAAAGAACAGAGTAAAATAATTTAAAACTAATTCAGATTAGTTTAACATGAAGCATGTCTAGTACAAACCTACTTCTCTTTACAGGTAATGAATGAACAACAGTGAACAACAGTAAGGAGTTTTCCCAAGGCTACGTCCCAAGAAAAATGTGGGGTGGAAGCTTAAATAGTGAAGGGCCATACAAATGAATGTAGCTGGGAAGAGGCAATCTCTCTCCCCAACCATTGACTCTGTAGAACAAGCTCAACAAGTATAACACAGACTTTTAGAGTAGACATATCCTCGAACGGTCAACATTTATTATGCAGCTGTGGCTAAATGGAATTTCAAGACAGTTCCCAATAAATTAACACCCTTAATGCATTTTTTTTGGCTATTCTGATTGACTGAAATTCCTATTTTTTGTTTGTTGGAGTGGGAGAATGGAGGTTAGGGGTAAAGGTTTAGGTTATATGGTCTTCTGCATTTTGAAGAGAATGCATACCAGTGATATTTATTTAATCAAGTGTCATTTGGTGGTCAAGAATAAAGGTTTAGGTTATATCATATATGGTCTTCTGCATTTTGAAGAGAATGCACATCTGTGATATTTATTTAATCAAGTGTCATTTAGTGGTCAGGACCTACATCAAGCTTTTCGTATTTGTTACATTCCCAAATATAAATGCACCTCATTGGATTGCATGAAGTTCCAAATAATGGTATGACTTCGCTTTTCAATTTAAAGGGAGAACTGTTGAGGAGATTGCCGGGGACGTATGGTGGGAAGTCATGCCACTTTCAGACATGGATATGGGGGAATTCAACTCCCATCTTGTACCAAATTGAGTTGATTGATCAGGCTTTACCCTATGTATTTTCTGATTTTTGTTTTGTTGCTAGTCTGCTGACAGTTGTTATCCAAGGGAATGCCCTTGTTGCTATTTGTACTACTTTGTTATATTTATAAAATTCTCCACATTTACCCAGGAAAAAAAAAAAAAATTAAGGGAGAATTTACGTTAGATGTATTTGCAAGCAACAATTACCAGTATAAGAAGTTTCTTCCTATTAATAAAACACTGTTATTTATTGGGGGGTAAATAGATAGTACTGAAGGTTATAAAAACAAAGTTAAGTTCAAAAGACAAGTTATATATGCCAGGTGGAAAATTAAAGAGCAATCCATTACATATCCATGGTTAAATCACAGAAAAAAAACTCCAATCCTGACAAAGATAGATTAGGGAAGGATGGGGAACTTACTGAAGGATAAGATTTGAGTATTGAAGAAATTGTAAGGTACACAAAAGCAAGAAAGCAGGGCCTGTGCTTTAGCCTTATTGCTAATGGCAATATCATGAATAAAATATTCACATGGAAAACTATCAGAAAGAAATTTCTGAAAAAATCAAAAACTTCAGCAAAGAAGTACCTGCATTTAAATACAAAAGGAGATTACATAAGTGAGGAACACAAAATAAATCACTCCAGAATCGATGTACAACACATCTAGCTTTGCACTCACCATAAGACACCAATATTTGGAGATAAGTCCTCCACAGTGAGAATAAACCCATATGTTCTGCACAATTGATCCATGCATGTAGTATGTTAACAGTCTGTATGTATGTAAGCAACATAATTTAATAATATATAGAGCAATAGATCTTCTTCTTTAAAGAAGTGGGAGACATTCAGTGATTAAAATACTGAAAATACATAAGTGATCAAATTCATTGTCCTTTCATAACCCGCGTTGTAAATTTTTACAACGTGGATAAAATGAGGCTTTAAGAATTAGTATGTGTTGGAGCATTAATTCTTAAAAGGGGATTTAACGCATTATAAAAAGCAAAGAGAACGGGTTTAACAAGTAAATGATGGTGTATGCAGAAAAAAATTGGTTAAACATACATAATCAGCATGTGTTGGTAGAATAGATTGAAGATGCAATGCATCTATGTTTGTGAGAGATGAAAAAAAAAAAATAATAATAATAATAATAATTTGTTAAACATCAAAAAAGTGACTTTAATTTACAAACAAATATTAAAAAAACATACGCGCACACACTTTCTTTGAGTTTTAGCATCTATCAAAAAGGGTGAGATTTTTGGCTATCAAAGCTGACACTGGTTCAAATAAAGCAAACAGGATAATGACTGAAGGTATTTGCAATTTTTGAAATATGATATGAAACACTAAATTAACATTCAGTAAAGACATGATCCCAAGTGCTTCATGAAAGTTCTAGCATATCAAAGTGGAAAAGAATATAGGACAATGGTATGCATATCTGATATCAGAATGGTACCTCCTAAACATCTCCCAAAGACCACCATACTTTTTGACAGAAATGCCACATAAAAGGAGGACATATAATGCCCAAAGACATGCCCACAAAAAGAAATATACTACTGGTCTCCATGAAAAAGATGCTGGTTCTGCTGGTTGAGTAGTCAATTCCTTGCCTCGAAAATGGCCATCAGTTGAAGGGTTATCTCCAATTTTAAAATAATCCGTTTGCAGAAACAATTTCCTTGGGGGAGCATCTGGACCGTAACCTAATAAAAGAATCATCTGGAACAAAAATGGACCAAATTTACAAAATCACAGATATTTATGTACTTGAACGAAAAGGGAAATTAATAGGACATCCACTACTAATCTTCTTCTACATTCTGGACAAAGAACTTAGCCCTTACAAACACCACAAGAATAAAAAGCATACCGGTATGATTAGAATTGCAGGATAAAGAGACAAATGTGTTGCAATGACCCATCCAAGAGCTGCCAATGGAACTAGTCCTGCAGTTCATCAGAAGCAACATATTCAATTGAAAATTTAAATTATATTTAGATCATTCACTAGTGCTTTAGAAAAGGCTTCTATTCCATCCTTAACTCAATTTTCAGTAACATGCTGAAAATGAAAAGAAGCCCCATAAAAGGGTAGTCAAGCCTGATAAAATATCATCCTTGATTGTCTCATCAATGCATCCATATATAAACCAAAAGAATATAAATAAGGGGTCCCACAACAAGAGTAATTAGGAGAAAATCCAGCTAAAAAGTAAGAAGAGAAAAGGATCAAGATCGGAAACAACAAAAACAACAATTAAAAAGGAAAATCTTATTTTCGTATGATAGAAGCCCCCGCGCCACCCAAAAAAAAAAATTCACTATTCCTATTGTTTGATCTAGAGACCCATCAAAAATCATAGGCAAAGGAAGGCCAAATCAAGCACTTATCTCGAGCCTCTAGAGCTTCTAAAATTAACCCAGTGAGCAACAACTCAAGCATATTTTCTGCCATAAAGGGATGGGACCCCAAGGTGGCAGGTCCCAAATCCCTACATAAGAGCTGAGTTCTCAGCCTGTATCTGGTAAAAACCAAATATACCTCATTGATCTCTAAAGATGCCTCCAATACCCAACTTGGTAATATATACACAATTGGAACCAAATACCAGGTACTAGAAAGTACCATAGCAAAGGTGTTAAGAGTATCTGACTTCAAAATCCTAAGGAACTGCCCCAAAGAGAACTTTGAATTCTGTGTGGTAACATACAAAAAACCAATGGACCATTAGCCTAATGGTATAACCTCTCCTCCCTCAAAGGGTGGTGAGGGGTTCGAGCCCCATAGTGGGCAACTTGTGAAATGTGTGTGTGAGTACGTACCGAACAGGGTAAAAAAAATAAAAACACACATACAGCCATAAAATGCACTTTATCTGAAATTTCTCAGAAAAAACAAACTTGTCCTGAAAAAATACATGCATTACTTTCCCACAAATTATTAGAAATCAGAGCAAGAAAGGCACAAGGACCACCAAGTTTTACCTCTATCCCCTTGCCAAACGCTCTTAAACTTTTCTGTATAAAATTAGATAATTCCACAATTTACTGACATGCGTTAGTAGTAAATGACTAGTGTTCTTTAAGCAAATAAAAGGATCACCATTTTCTCAACAAAGAAGAAAATGTATGGTGGGAGAGAGGACAAAAAATTCTAAGCAGTTCATTCGCTGATGGTATTTCTTTTATCTCTAAGAATAGTTCATTTCCTATCAAAAAATACCCACGGCATGTATTGCGCAAGAAAGAAGATACAAAACAGGCAGCATTTCATTCAGTGATGGCAGTTTCTTTTTTCTCTGTTACTATTCATATCCTACCAAAGATTACCAGCCTAACACCCCACCACATGGAAGGAAAAAGGATTCACTAACACCTCTTTACTTTCAATCAAATTAGTGGTTGTTGTCTAAGCTTTAATTTAAATATTTACCAATCATTTAAGTATATAGTAACAGATAAATAAAATGAACTTATTCACGAAATTTACAAAATAAAATGTGCTTAGATAATTTACTAGTTAAACAATTGTGCCACATAAAATGCTGAGACAGCGACTTCACATAAAAAATGACTTAGGACATGGATGTTTTGACAGTATTGGAAGAGATTTTCTGGTAAACAGCAAATGAAAATTGTTATGTAGATCCTAAATGAATGTAAACCAACAGTTCCCTTGTAATCCTGCTTATGCTTTTGCAGCTTATACAGCAATCTCGTTCTCCCAACCCATATTCATCAAGCTAAAATCACCAATAATTCACCAACAAAAAACTGGCTCTGCAGCAATAGGACATAATTTTGTGGACAAAGAATCAAATTCGAAAGAAAATTAAATTATTTCAATGTAGCTGAACCCTCAATCATTAGGTCTCACAATGGTGACTAGGGACGAAAAGATTGTACTAAAGAATAATGTAGAAGGCCCACAAAGCATTAAACTCCTAACGTATTGGACAAAGATTGTCAGCTTCTTACTTGTACATGCTCCATAAATAGACAACATGATGACAAGATTTTCAATTGGGGATGTGGTAAAACCCACACAGGTGACTATGGTGAAAGGATTCCATAAGTAGACAAGAGCAGCAATATCCCCGGATGAGAGAATCTCTGAAATAATATGAATAATATAGATCATCAGCTTATGAGGGGAAACGAGGAAAAAGAATAACATCCAAATATAACTGTGCAAAAAATGCATTTTAATGGCGTCAAAATATAACTTAAAATTACCAGAATTTTCTAACAGTTTAACAAGGTTTAGTGATTTCAAACTTTGACTATATGTGAATTGAAGATTTCGTCCAGTTGCCCGAATAAGCATTGCAGTGATGAAGTCTGCAATCACAAAAACCAAACTGTATCCAAATATGTGTTGATATTAACAGTGTAACCAAAAACAGGAATGAACATAAATGTAATAAAAAAAACAAAAATGCATATTCAAATTACAGCTTCTATTTCTTTCCTAGCTGAAAATTTGAAAAAATAATAATAATAAATTTATTTACTCACCAATACAATTAGCATTAACGAAACACCATGTCCAAAGTTGAACTACATGAAACTTCAGAAATCATGCTAGATCAGCAACTTCATCAGATTTTCAACCTTCTAACTCCTCAATCCACGATAATAAAATAATTTAACATTTATAATGTTTCGAACTTATTAAAATAATGAATTATCTCTATTGTGTTAAATAATTAAAATAAAAAATAAAAAATAAAAAACAACGACCAAGAGATGTTAAACATTATCATAATATGTCCACATTTTTTTGTTTTCCTTAAGATAGGCAAAATCCCTTAAAGAGCATCAGAAAAGGGAAGCATCCCATGTGCATGGGGTATACAAAAGAAGATACCAAAATAAAAAAGAATAATAAATGCCATCCAAAAAGTCGGGAAGAAATGTGGACATATTAAACCACCCCATCAAGTAAAACAAATAAATAGCTCAAAACAGGAACGTCAACTTTTAAGTAAACTCCACATGGTGAAAGGGATTATCTATATCTCTCCTACCAAAGATTTCATATGACACACAAGGGACAATCTCCCAAACACTTTTATCACTCTACCAAACACAACCCTCTTTCAGTTCGCCAGCAGAACTCCTGACCTTGGCAAAACCCAAGTCACTGCAAACACTCAAAAACAAGAGGGGCGTCAAATCTCCTTGGCAAATCACTATGAGGTAATGTTACATGGAACTAAGTACATGTTTCGGGTGTGGCAACATGTCTATAAGACTCTTAAACGTCAGACTTATCAACAATCCAAACCCAATAAAACGGGTACACCCAAATATTCATGTTTCTAAACATTCTTCTTTTATTTCTTAAGGTAAAATTGTATTTTTATGTAAAATCAACCATCTAACATGGATAATTTACTGGTTTTGGAGTAGCAATGCAACAAATTGAACATAATATGATTATAAAGTATACGTGAAATATCAAAATGATTGCTAGGTGCATGCCCAATCAAGCATGTAGGACACAAATCTCATACACATAGGGTCGATCATGTCCAAATGTCATGTACTAATGTAGGCGCTTCTTAGAAGTCTATGGAACGTTAACAATGAAGTATTTATTATTGACACTCTTCCCTTCAACATATGGAAGGATCAATGGGTTCCAGTTCCCTGAACAAGTGATCATGGTCTCCACTACGTTGTTGTATTGACACTCTCTCCTATGTCTTCACATATGCAACACTGATCCATACCTGTTTACTACCTCCTCCTCCACTTTTCAGTAGTTGAATAAGCTTCCCTTGAAGCCTAAAACAGAGATATCAATTGTCAATTTAAAGACGTTTAGGCATCTTTCCTTGACAACTTGTTCTCCATTCATTTCTATATGTCACACAAAATTTATCTACGGACCATTCCTCACATATGAGTGACATGACTAAAAATCCACCCCAACCCTTCATTATGCTCTTCCAAAATGTGAACCATGGATCAATCTTGCCTTTCTGAAGGACCATTTCCCCTAGGCAGTTCCAAACTCTGTTGCTATGATCCTGATCCACAAAGAGACCTTTGAAACACATATCTCCAAAACCATTTTTATAGAAGATTAGAGTTGAATACGCTTAATTTCTTAACCTCCAAGCCCCTGACTCGGTCGCAAAATATCACATCCTATCAATCAAATGATGCTTAAAATCACCCAAATGCAACACCAAAAAAAAAAAAAAAAGAGAGAGAGAGATAGAGAAGATTATGCAAGTAGTTCACATTAGCTTCTCCAAGTAGTTTCATAATTAGTTAATTACCAACCACAATTATGCATTGCATGCACAAGTGGGGGCATGTGTGCGTGTTATTTACTAGTAGTGCATAATTATAAGTTGTAATTGTGAATAATAAGACAATATACATCGCTGATAACAAAAGGAATACTAGATCAAACTACGTTTACCAAAAATATTGCTAACTTTTATCTCAAAAAGGTTTAAATTATCACATCATATTCAGGAAACTAATAAAGAACTAAAAATGGAGGAACTAAAAACAACATGGTACCTGCATATAAGATGATTTGGTTGCCCTTCAATTCTGCCAGTATTAAAGTGATATTTAGCATCATAACACACACACACACACACATATATATATACATATATGTAATTACTTGAGATGAAGGGTTTAAAATAAAGCAGATAGTGTACCTTTTGACTGTGAGCGGACCAAGAATTGAAAGTAGGAGAGGAGATCCATGGTACATTGAACCTATGAAACAAGAGATGTTATGTTTTCTGTTTAATGAATAAGGTCGTTATTCAATTCTAGTGATTATAAATGTTCATGAAAATGTCAATAAACGAACCAGCGTAGGGCGACATCGATGACTGCTTCAACCAGTATCCTTCAGCCACTACAAGATCGAGCAAATGTCAGTTTAAATGAACCGAACATATATGTGTGTGTGTGTGTGTGTGTGTGTGTGTAGAGAGAGAAAGGAGAGGGAGAGAGAGTGTGTACAGCGGCGGAGACTGGTGAGAGGAGTGGAGACTTCAGGTCGAACGGCCAAGTTGAGATTTTTGGGGAAGTAAATGAGGAGGAGTCTGAAGATGACTGATGTGAAGGCCCAACTCCAAAACCTTGTCTCCTTTTTCTTCTTCGTTTCCTCCATTTTTCTCACCCTTTTCAGATCGGAGCTAGCTCACGGGATATAGAATACAGGGTATGGTTTTGGGCAATGCAAGGGATTTGGGAAAGGACACCCAATACGACGGCGTCGTCTCCTTTAACCGTTATTCCTACTCTATTTTATTTATATTTTTAGACCAATAAGTTCATTTTTTTTCCATTTAAATTCTAAATCATTCAATCTTTCATTTACGAAATTATATTTACACTTGCTACGTTATATATAAAATTTAGAACTGAAAAAAAATAAAATATATACATATATAATTTAGACTCAAAGTTAGACATAAAATTTGAATAATATAGTTCATTTTATTAAATTTTTTATAGAATAAATATTTTTAAAATGTTTGGTTTGTGAAATATGAATTTTTATTTGTAGAATAAATTTAGACTCAAATAATTCTTTCTAAAAATTTAGGCTCAAGTAATTAACAAATGTTTTTGTTTGTTATTGTATTGGCAAATATGGTGTTCTTTTAAATTTGATATTCGTTCTCGTGCACAATGGCAACGACAACCCAATAGCCGGTTCGCCTTGCACCTAAGATTCTTTATACAAAATGAAAACCCCAAATCTCCTTTTACCAAGCAACTTATTATTTATATTATAAAATAGAGAATTAATATATTTAAAAACCTTTTTAAAAAGGACCACATATTTTAAAACACGTTCCTAACACCACATTATTGCTGGAGTCAGCGTGGTTTGTGAAATATGATATTCATATAATTAGATTATTTGTTTTTCTAACAAAATAAAAAATATTATTGATCAATAATCAGAAAAACAATTTGCTTGAATCTCCATTGTAACCAAAGGGAAGTTTTTTATGTTCTCATCAATAAGAAAATCATAATTAACATGAACAGTTAGGAGATCATTTGTAAAATGACCTAGAAGAAAATGAATACCTCTCTTTCACTCTCATGTGGTTCATTTTAAATTTTACTCAACTATTACCGATTTGCAACTTTACTAGTTTGAACCAATTTACTCGGCACCCCAGTAAACAACATGAAAATTTAGTAAAATTTTTATTTTTATAATTCAACATTGTAGAACATTATCCAATTTTATACCAAAAATAAAATATCAAACTTACCCTTATCATCGAATTTAAGAGCTCCGTTTTATCTATAATTATCTCCTTATATTACATACTTCACATCTATTTTATCCTTATGCTATGTTTGGTTGGAAGGAAGGATTAGGGGAGGGAGGGTTTGATGAATATTTTCATGTTTGGTTGGAGGAACCTTTATGTTTTTCTATTCACCCATTTTTGGGAGGAAAATAAGAGAGAAAGAAGATATAACTACCTATAAATTTATAATTTATAATTTGACCTTTTCAAAAAATTTGAAATAAATGTCTACCTTTTATAATTTTATATAAAAAGGTATATTGGTAAAAATAATATAAGAACTTTCATTCCCTTTCTTCCAACCAAACAAGAAAAAAATATCACTCCATTAATTCTTTCTACTATCCATTCCATTCAACCAAACATAAAATAGGAAAGACACCCTCCATTCCCTACTCCCTAGGGACATCTCATCCATCTCTCCCCCTATCACTTCCATCCATTTTTCCATTCCTCCAACCAAACGAAACTTTAGAGTTTAATTAATATATATATATATATATATATATTTTATTTGCATAATTTACATAGTTTGGATATTGTTTTAATAGCTTATTGAGTTTAATTGCAAGTTTACATTAATTTTATTATTATGTACACAAGCAAGTGGCAATTTAGTATTTTTATTCAATGTTTGTAATGACAACCTAAAGTCGTGGATTTGAGGGAATCAAGGGTAATCTGCAGCATGCTAATTGTTTTTTCGTCCTTCTCTTTTTCTCAATATTTGTTTACGTAGTATTTATTTTTATGCATTTTATAATTTTGTTTTTACAATGATAGAGTAATGTCATTGCCTTATCTGCAACTTTTATATAATTTAGGAGTGATATTTGTTTGAAACAACGTGAACCTCTATATGCAGCTAGAAGTAACCTTATAGGCTATGCCTAAAATATACTTTTTTTTTAGACTTTTTAATGGAGTATAGTATTAAAATGAATTGTAATTCTTTTTTTCAATAATGTTGATGTTGACCTTTTAGGGTATCTCGTAAATCACCACTGGACACGTGTGGTTCAAACTTCAAATACATTGTATTTTATTGTTATAATTTTTAGATGGTTTGATACATGAATCAAGTTCGTATAAAAAATTAAGAGTTTGCTTGATTTGTTACTTTAATAATAGTTTTATGTTTTTAGAAAATTGTTTAAAAAAAAAAATTGTTTGGTTCAATTTTCTGAAATTTGAGTTATAAAAATGCTTATTTTCAAATAACTGTTTCCTCTTAAAACTATTTTTTGCTTTTTGAATTATTGAAAACTGTTTACAGAATTATAAACCAAGCAAATCCTAAATTATTTCAAGTGTATATTATACAACATTCGACTAATAAATTATCACCTTTCAAGGCTTCAAGCCTCATAGAGGCAATGGGTGTGTACGTCTGGCTGCTACTTGCCCTCAAAAAAAAAAAAAAAAAAAAAAAAAAAAAAAAAAAAAACAAAGTAAAAAATTAAATTAAAAAAA
>JAOTQH010000057.1:3158063-3175531 GCA_025631255.1 Cornus kousa | reverse complement strand
TTAAATATTTTTTTTTTAAAAAAAAAAAAAAAAAAAAACTATATTATTCATCGTTACAGTACAAAATTATATAAAACATGTTTCGATTTTTTATCATTATTCATAAAATATTTTGACATTGTACAAAATAAAATAATTTTTACTAATTACATTCTTTTCAGTGTTCACTGTTACAATAGACCAAAATAAAAATACCTAAAACAAAAAGCACACCCAAACATTCCTAAATGTTTGATTACACACAACCACCCTACCTATCCACTTTCAACTTAATTTTTTGACCTATTATTGATCACTCCCTTGGACACTGACACTGTTGTTAATCAAATCACAACATTTGTTCCCAATAAATCAATTTGAAAAGTCATACTTACCCTTTGTCACATCAGTACAAACAAAATCAGTAGTATAATAATTCAAGAAGTCTTTATCAAATCTAAACCAACTAAGCCAAAATAAGATTGTTTGGAGGATAGTTGTTGGCCCAAATGATAGGGAGCATCTGATTATTACTCTGTTAGAAATCAATATTTATTGTCCCCGTCTCTTCAAGCCATATGAAAAAGACAAGCCTCATTACTCAACAATTTACTAATTTATTAGGGTTTTTGTTGGAGCATTGGGTAGGAATCAATGGCCAGCCCAACAAATGCAATGAAAGCTAAGGTCCACCTGGTCAAGTGTTATTATCATTTCTATATTTTTCTTATATTTTGCTAAGATAGAATTTCATAATCCATTTGGTTTATAACTAATAATTTTTTATTTTTTAAAAATAAAAAATTATACAAAAAAATTCTATTTAGTTCAATTTTCTGAAAACTCAGTTATAAAAAAGCGTGTAAATATCTTATATAGTTCTCTAAAAACAGTTTTTTGTTTTCTGAGTTCTTGAGAACTATTTTCAGAGTTACAAATTAAACAGGCTCTCATATTTCCATAAATAGCTAAACAAACTAAGATTGTATTCAGCTGCATGGAATTGGAGTTTTATAATTGGAATTAGTGGAATTGGAGAAAAGCAACTTAGAAAATTGAACCAAAATTTTCTCTAATTTCACAAATTTCAAATCCAAGATTTCGTTTCCACGCAGTCGAACACAGCCTAAGTTTAGATGGCATTTTTCAACTTGTAAAATAACATTTTGACCCGACTTTATAAAATGACAAGCATATTCATAAACTATGTTGGGAATAATTTCATTAGAACCACTTCAAATTTGAACTTGAAATTGACCAAATGTACCACCCCTAAACTTCAGACTTAACAAGTATAAAATCAAACTTAAGTTGGAATACTTGAATGTAGACTCAAATTGAAATTGAGGTCAAAAATAATAATAATAATAATAAAATAAAAAATAAAAAAAATAAATTCATTTGATGGAATTCAACTTTATGCTTGGTTCATAACCACCCTACCTATCCACATTTAACTTAAACGTGACCCATGACTTACCCCTCCCTTGGACAGAAGGTTTGTTCCCATCAAGTCAATTAAAATGCCATATTTGCCCTTTGTAGAACAGTACAAAGAAAATCAATATATAACAATTCAAGTACATAGTGGAAAGTATACTAAGTTTGTCAAGACAACCCTTATCACATCCAAAGCAACTATGGGTAAATAATACGTTTATTCTTTATGTGGTGTATATAAATTCATCTAGTTTAAAAAAAATGAGCAAATAAGGTCTTATGTTATATATGTAAAGTCCATTAAGTTAATAACTTAAAAGTCACTATTAAGATATGAAAATTCTGAAAATACTCTTATATCTACCTATCCTTATATATTATATATATACACTTGTGTTAGGGAGTTTTTAGAGGGATAGTTTAGTCATTTCACATTTAATTATTATTATTATTTTTTTAATTTAGTTATAGAGGGACATTTAAGTTTTTTCATTATTCATGTCATTGTTTGCTCTAAAATTGAATATTAGGGAGTTTTTAAAACATATATAAGGAAATATATACACTATTTGCATACCATAAGGATATTTTTTGATCGGGGCCATAGAAAATTACTAAGTTTAAATTAGAGATCAGTAATGCTATAATGAACTCCCCTTATCGATGGTTTGACTTTTTTTTTTGTTCGATAATGATAGTGTCGGACTTCTTAAATTATCCTATAATTTATCACTGTGCACATACATTCTTTCCGTCCCACAAATATCAGGTAATTATAAAAAGATTCTTCGAAATTATTCAAACTCTCAACCTTCACAGGTAAGAGTATAGCATTAAGCTATCCATTTGGAGTATCCATTTTGACTTTTCGAAAAACTCATCAAACTATCTTGAGCCAGTGATAAAAATAGAAAATTAATGACTCTGGTAATAAAATTCTCTCAATAATATTACTCTAATTACAGGATTGTTAACTTAATTAATGAGAAAGTACACATCATTTGAACTTCCAAGCGTGCCGGCTCAACTACGTTGGCCATAAACTTGTAATATCTCTTAATTTCAAAATATTAAATCTATTGAGTTTATGTATATCATAATAAAATTGAGTATCCCAAGTTTTTGTTTGACTTCCAAAACTATTTGTATATTTCATTTAATTTAATTTACTGTCTGTTGCATGAATCTAACCATTTGTATATTTTTAATTTATTTACATTTACATCAATATCTTTTAATTTTAAAATTAATTGTGGACAGATAGTGTGACGATCTCAATCAGGCACCTATAAGTTATAGGGTGTCACGATCCCACGTTGCCTAGGGAAGGGGAAGTAATATATGTAAGTTCAATACCCTTCTATGATACAAAGAGTTTTAAATCCGTGATGATCGTGAAACTACTGAAACTCCGGAGTGCTCAACCTGGAGTGGTACTAGGATGAGTGGTTCCTGGGGGAATCTCTAATCCGAAAAAGTTAAAAACAGACAATATTATATCAAGATAGAGTGAACGCTGCTACAAACTTACAAATAGTGTCTGTTGCCTGACATCCATGAAGTTGAGAAATGTCAGGTAATTAACTTTTACAAAATGTTACCCTTTGATTGAAAATATCTTCTGCCAAATTGTTTTATTAAACTTTTTTTTGTGGGAAGGTGAATTGTTTTATTAAACTTTTTCAATTCACAATTGGATCGTTGTCCACATGTGATTCATATTATTATATGAACCTATAATAGGGGATTGAGTCTCCCACTAAATGATAAAATGTTTTTATGATCCTAAAAACAAAAACAAGCACATGCTTTTCCAACTGTTTTGTTTCATTAGATGTTGGCTTCAAAACGGCCAAACTCAGTTTTGGTTACCTAACTTTTTATAGGAATTAAGTTAAAGAGTATCCAGATCCTAATGACAGTAATTAGAACACCATTTATGACTCATAGAACTTGAGCGTTGCTTTCCACCTAAATGGCTTTAAAGTTTATAGAATAAATGCCATGTTGGAATTCAGAATGGTAATACATCAACTATCAAGGGTTGAGCGAAGCTACATTTCATAAACCCTAGCCACATTCTTGTTGCAAACACTAAAAAAAATTAGGGTAACGACCCACTCGAAAAGATAACCTTGAACGAGGTTGACGTCACACCCACTCCTACGAACCCGGATACCCTCCTGTGCAGAGGGATCTTGTGGTGATCTCGTGCACTGAACGGCACATGACCGAAACGGTGCCATTTTGGTGCACATCAGACAGGGTTCCATGTCTATGCACCAAAACGAGATTGATTCAATGCATAAGATCACCACAGATGCAAAAGGGATCCTAATTCATCCAACAAACAAGATTCGAGGAATCAATGATAATCAAGACTATTCATAACATGCTCTACTCCAATCATGTTGTACATTAGATGGCTAAGGAGGCCGCTTTCACCTTGTGCCACACCTAAAAAAATTTGAATTGAGCAATTTTAGACCCCAAGAAACATGAATGTTGATCAAGAGTAGGCAACGAAAATTGAAAAATTACAACAGGTAAAAAGCACATCAAGGAGTCCTGCACTGGTCAAAAGAAACATAATAAAATCTACTGCTATAAAATCTTCGCAAGGATTAGCAACACTACATTAAATCTTGGGTAAATTAAAGCAAAAAGACGTATTGTTATGGCAACAAAAAGGTTCATGTAAAGACTATCTCAACATGAAAAACTGGTCTGTTGATTTCGACTCTGATGCGTCAGAGAATCAGGTTGAACTTGAACCCACAGTTAGCAACTCCAGAAGCTCGCGTTTCTTCAGCTTTGAGAACCCTTTCATGCCACGAGACTTCGCAAGTGCTCTTAATTCTGTCAGCTTCATTACACTTAAATCCCCAAATTCAGTTGGTGCATTTTCGTCTGCATCATCATCATTATAAACTTCACCGGGATCTATGATTTCATCTTCTGGGATCTCATCCCCATCAAAAAAACTGGTCTCAGGTTCAAGCTCTACCTCGAGCTTAGCCACGTGCTCAATTTCAGGATCAGGATGAGTCTTCTCTCTTTTCCCATCTAAATTTGTGTATGGAACAGAATTGACAGTGTTTTCGTCAGAATCAAGGGGCTGCAACTTGACTTGAGGGACAGGAGATTTACGCTGGAACTTTGATACTGGTCTGCTAAAAGATGGGGATTCATGCTCTTGGTCCTCATCTTTCTTGGTGTTAGTTGAATCAAAGAAGCTTGTGCTTTTCTTTCCATTAAGTGGACCATTTGGTCTAGCCTGGTCCGAAATGAAGTCTCTGCTGCTCCTACTGCTATTGCTTTTTTTTCCTTGTTGAACAGAATGTTTTCTCAAAAGCTTGAGGAGTGAATCAACAGTTTCACTCTCTTTACCTCGTTTTTGCAAATCCTCCTTCTTCTTTTCCTTGGTAGCTGCTCTTTCTCGAAGTTGAGCCTGGACCTTTCTGAATAGTTCAACTATCTCCTTTTCTCTTGGACCAGGAGTAGATGTGGCTTGGAACTTCGGGGAACTGGAGAGGGAAAGTAATGGCCCATTTTTTGATGAAAACAGTTCAGACTCCTCGAGATTCTCAGAGCCATCTCTCTCTTCATTTTGCCTATTTCTGTTCCTGGAGAATCCACGCTTGTTTTGCCTTGAGAAGTCTGGGTTTCTTCTGTGACCACTAGAACTTGCATTGCACACATAAGACGTCCCCCTGAAAGTGCTTTTAAGTGAAGCAACCTTGACAACTTTGTACTCACTGCAGAAAGATCTAGATGATACACTGAAGGCTCTTCCAGAAACTCCTGAGCACGAGAGACAACTGCCATCTGAAGGACCGTAACCTGCAAAAAACCAGGATCCATAGTCAGAAAATTATAGGCATGGTGCAAGGATGGGGAATTTTGATTTTGAGTAATCAAACCATTGATAAATGTGACCTGCAAGAAGAAGATCAATACCCAACAGTAGATTGGCCTCCACTTATAATTCTCAACAACTAATTTAGCAGGAAAAAAAAAAGGCAACGGATTAGAATGACATGGCAGGGAATCTAAAATATTGTTTCTGGCAACAGGTGCAGGGTACCTGAAACATCATAAGTTCTTGGCATTATATCTATGCCTTCTAGAAGAAGACTATCCTGCAATGATTCGTAGGGATGCTAACTAGCAGATTGATGTCCTTGCCTACAGTATAGAAAGCTTGAACCAGTTTGTTTCACAGTTCTTTTGTGGTATATATCCAATCACTTCTTTAGTAATTATATAAAAATAAATAAATGTTAATGATTAATTGTTAATTCATGTAGCACATCATACATCTTGACAACATTACAGGGCTTACGTGTTACATTTCAGAAAATAGTAGGCGCAGTTCGAGGACAGGGAAATTTTGAATATGAGTAATCAAACCATTGATAAATGTGACCTGCAAGAAGAAGATCAAAACCAAACAGTACATTGGCTTCCACTTATAATTCTCAACAAATACTTCAGCAGTAAAAAAAAAAAAAGGCAATGGATTGGAATGACATGGCAGGAAATCTAAAATATTCTTTTCCGCAGAGTTCCTGAAACATCATAAGTTCTTGGCATTGTTACACAGATCTTTAGTTAGATATTAGTTCCAATAACTTCCTTAATTAATATATTAAAAAAAATTAAAAGTTTATGATTAAATACTAATTCATGCATCTTGACAACATTACAGGGCTTACATATTACATTTCAGGGCTTACATGTTATTCTACAATTTTCCATCTTTCACCCAAAAAATAAAAATCTGTTTGCGTCCATGTGGATAATTATGAAGACTTGTGCATATGTGCTTCCATGTGAAATTAGTGTTGCAAGATTAGCAACTGCAACTCATAAATACTCCCCTTGTATCATCCTAAAAAGATAAACAACAATAAACTAGAGCATGTTTTTCAATAAATTTAGTTTGTGCAGGTATGTCTTCAGGAGTACGCTAGGAGCTCAACAAATAATCAACATCTAAAACAAATGATTGTTTTGCATTCAAACGCAAAAAAGTAATAAATAAAAGTACTACAAAAATGCAGATAAAAAAATCCCTAACTAAAAGGTTGTCTGTTTGCATAGCTAAACTCAAAGCCAAAGCCAAAGCCAGAGTTCTAGGATGTCCTAAATTTGTAAATGAGAGTACCACTGCAAAGTCAATAGTTCAGCTTGCTACTATTATAGAGAAAAGAAATTACTTAAAAGCATTCCTACCTCCAAAGCCAATCTTTTTAGTAACATTCACCGCATCTCTTGTGACTTCCAAATCCTATATTCCCACAATCTTATTAAAACTAATATTTTCTTGATAACACATGTAATTTAAGGAACCAATATTCAAAGTAGTAGTACTTCAATATGTAAAATAAATAAATATTTCTATCAAATTATATCTCTAGAAAGAATTAAACAAATTAATGGGTACGGAAGCTAGAATAATCAATAAAATAGCAGCCAATTCTGTCTGTTCTTATTGCTTGACAATAATTATATGCACCAAGTTTTCGTGGGCCTTTTCTGGACCAGTTAACCAAATGTGGAACAAAACACCAAGTTTTCGTGGGCCTTTTCTGGTCAAGTTAACCAAACATGCAACAAAGTTCAAAGAATCCAACTGCCGGCAGTCGGAAGCCGATCGAACCAATCTGAAAGGCTTAACGTTCCTTTAGACAGTAAGAATTTCAATTCTATTAGTATTGGTTGTGCTACATGTGTAGAGATTCCATAGTTACTTAATTGACTGATCCCTTAAAAATTACAAATTGTCAATGTAAGAATATTATTTCAATGTACTCAAACAGATTGACTGTTCCATAGTTACTGAAACTAAATGTCTAGAAAATCCACTTACATTGAGTTTCAAGCATGCCGTGCAAGTGTAACAAGTATGCACCCTTGCATGCAAAGATGCGTGCATGGGCACATAAGGGGTTGTCTGTCCATAGCTTTTTTCTCTCCCATAGTTACTTAACTGACTAATCCCTTGAAGATTAACAATTCCAACATAGGAATAATAATTTTAAAAAGTCCCAAATCAAACTAATTGTCTAGAAAGGCCATTTACATCGAGTTTCAAGCATGCTGTGCAACACATATGCACTCCCATGCACATATGTCCAATGTAAGAATAATATTCAAGATTTTCCATTTAAATTGAGTTTCAAGCATGCCGTGCAACATGTAAGCTTGGATCTGTGCATACACATTGCCTATTGATAGGCTCGTTTATTATGGATCACTCAACTAATCTATCAAAAAATGGGATGTATATTTAGCCAAGATGATGCTGATGATTAATAATCTTACAAATACACTTGATCAAAACAAAGATAGCACATGTGCTCTTTTTTCTTGTATAGATGATAAAAATGTCATAGAGACTACTAGAATCTCAAGTGGGGGATAGGGTCTCCCCCTAAGGGGGACTTAGGGGAGTAAAGTACCTTTCCACCTTGAAGCCCCCGGATAATAAAGGCATAATTTATATTTATATATATATATATATATATATAGGGAGGAGAATAAGTTTTTTTTTTTATTTTTTATTTTTTTGATTAGTAAGATTTTATTGAAAACGCTCAAAAGGGGAGTGGAACCCAAACAAACACAAGGGCCAAAAGGCGTCTTAAACCTAAAGAGGCCAAAAATACAATAATCTCCTCAATAGATCTATAATCTCTCCCTGAGACCCAACAAAAAAAAGTGGAAATGATAGAGAACTTAAGCATAGAAACAGGTTTCTCTTTTCCCTCAAAGTATCTCCGATTTCTCTCGAGCCAAATGCACCACCAAATACAAAGAGGCGTAGCCCTCCAGGCATCCTGCATGATAGCCTCAACAAAGACACCTCTCCAAGCCTTTCTCAACCCTCTGGAGGAACAAGGCATTACCCAATAGACACCAAAAAAACCAAGCATCAAATCCAATAGTCTCTGGCTAAGCTGCAATGCAAAAAAAGGTGATCAACTATCTCCTCATTACACAAGCACATATAACATCGATTGATCACCATTTGATTCCTCCTCCTCAAATTATCCTGGGTTAAAATCTTACCCAGGACGGAAGTCCAAGCAAAGAAGGCTACTTTAAGGGGAGCCTTAGAACGCCAAAGAGACTTTCAGGGGAAAGGGCCTCCGGTGCTAACCGAAAGACACTTAAAAAAGGACCTAACCTCGAAACGGCCCTGAGAGTTAGGAACCCAAAACCAACAATCTGATTCCCCACCAATGATCACCTGGCGATGCAGAACCTCCAAAAAACGAGTAACCTCCTCATTCATGTCTGAAATCTCATGTGTTCATGATTAAGAATAAAAATCTTTAGTTTTGGACACATGGCCATTACCTATTGGATTCTTCCTAACATATGAGCGAGGAATTTTGCACTTTTTGAGACTCAACTTTATGTTTTGCCTAGGAAAGAAAAAAGAGAGAACAATAATGGTTAGCAGAAATCAAATTAAAGGTTTGCATAATGCATATTAAAACTTTTAGCAATGTTTGAAAACAAAAGTTCAAGACAAAATGGTTATATCTAAGAGTGTAAACTTAAGGACGAGAAATGGAGTCATCATAGTTTCATGTGTATATGCACATATACATTTCTACTGATACATGTGCATAAAAATGTTAGATTTTTTTTCTTATCTCTTGTTTTTTTGGTATATTCCCACTTCCATTCCCTTTTTTTTTTTTTTTTTTAACTTTATATTCCATATATTTATTTTTACTCTTATTTACAAGAACTCTCTTAATTTTAGAATTCCTCTCCAAGCTTTAGTTTAGCATATACCCCTTTTTAGATTCCACTATCTATTTCAGAATTTTCTCTCTTTTTTTCTGTATTGTTTGTGATTATCCTCTAATATATATATATATGTAAAACCGTCTTTACAGTTTGATTTAAGTTCTCTCTTAAAATTACCTTACAATCTTTACATGTAAGACATTTCACTTTTTCATTATATTCCCACTTCCAAAACTTTATATTCCATATAATTATTTTTTCTCTTATTTACATGAACTCTCTTAAGAGTTCCTCTTCAAGCTTTTGTTTATCATATATCCCTTTTTAGATTCCACTGTCTATTTTAGAATTTTCGATCTCTTTTTTCTGTATTGTTTGTGTTTGTCCTCTAATATATATATATGTGCAAAACCGTCTTTACAGTTTGATTCAAGTTCTCTTAAAAGAACCTTACATTCTTTACATTTTAGACATTTCACTTTTTAGTTTGGAAAAAATCAAACTGGTTCACCTTTAATTTTTAGTTCTCTAATTGTTATAAAATAGATAATGCCTATTGTAAGATCATTTGAAAATGTGTAGTTCAGGATAGCCTCTCTATTGTGATTCCCATCTCCCTATAATTTTTATATGCAAGAACTATTTTGTATTCTGGCTGTGTCTGCGTCGCTCTTTTAGGTTTCTCCACATGAGTATGACCATGTCATGTCGTGTCTCTGTCCGCATCCATGTCCAAGCTTCGAAAGTTTCATATTAATATGGAAATTTCATTAGGATTAGTTGCCCGTGCGTTGATTTTTGGAATTTGTGTTGTAAATTTATGGCTACACTGCATTGATCAAGCCTCAAGGTGGACGTTTAGTGGCATAAGACAGGTGGGCTGTTCAAATTAAGCTTTTAGCGTGGGATCTCTTGACCCTCATAAAAGATGCAACGGAAAAGACTTCTGGAAGCAAAATTTCTGATCAGGCCTAAGGCTTTGTTTCAGCTACGCCTGTGTTATTTAGTTATTCATCAAGCATTCTATATCAGTAATCAGTATTACATCAGGCCTATGAAGATGCTTTAATCTCTCTAGTTCATTATTTTATGCTTGTCCTTGGAATGGAACTTGTACATCCTCCACTCTCTTTTTGCAAGATTCTTGGGTGCAAATCTTGCATTCCTGATAATTAATTTCTACTGCAGGAGGTTGAGAGACAACTAGCGGCAAAAGAAGCTTCTCTTCCTCTGGAACCAACATCAGATGACGAGAATGCTGTAACTCTTCTAGTGCGAATGCCAGATGGTAGCCGCCGTGGACGCCGATTTCTTAAATCTGACAAGCTACAGGTATAGTTTATGAGAGTCTGTGAATTGCATTAATTAAGTAGCCACTTCCTTAGCACATGCTCATGGCTTATCTTGATTGTGGTTTGCAATGCAGTCCCTTTTTGATTTCATTGATGTTGGTAGAGTCGTCAAGCCTGGGACGTACAGATTGGTAATTCTTCTTCTCTATACTTCTTAAGTAATTGTTCGAAAAACATATGGAACACTAAATCAGCTTTTGGGTGACTTGCAAAATGGATTTTGGTGCTTTGATTTTGGCATGGAAGAAATAATACTAAAACTACCAGTCGACAAAAATCAGGAGACTTGGCCTTGCTAGATCAATAGGGTTGTTGACTGTATAAACTTGGTAAGAAGTCGTCGTATCATTTCAATCAAGCTATTCTGTATAATAAAAATGAATGGCTTGCTTGTTTCACTTTTCCGAAGACCTCTCTATCTGTGTATTTTTTTCCTTCTTCCCTTTTTCTTCTTTTAGAGGAACTAAGAACACAATATGAAGATTTTTGGCCGACAGTTTTCTAAAAACTGTTTAGTATAAAAAGGGCTTGTTTTTGAAAAAGTCTTTTATAGTTCTAAGTTTCTCTAAAAACAGTTTTTAGTCTCGAAGTTTTTTTTTTTTCGAATCTATTTTAAAAAATTCATGAGCCTTTGACTTAAACCTTAAACCACAGGCCAACGTTTGAAACTGGTACATAGAAGAGAAAAGTAATTGCTCTTTAGAGAAGACGATGTTCACTGAATTACATCATGCCCCTCGGTAAACAAACAAAATTAGACCAGTTTGATTAAATGAATTCTTGTTTTGACTAAACAATTATGGATGATTGGACAGTCCCAATTTGAATGGACCAAGTATATTTTCACCATTCACAAGAGTGCGTCATGATGCATTTTACTTTCATATAGTCTCAAATTATTTTGTTATGTTGAGTAAACCATATTCAACACACTTTAAAATCCGTTGGAAATTTAGAAATGAGGGGGTTCCTTCATATCTCTTTACGAAATCTACCGTGGTCATGTACTTTCCTGACGTGTGCTCCCTGTGCTATAATTTTGAACTTTGTTGGTCAACCTCATGTATTGGTTATTGTTATACATTCGTTAGGACAAGTACCTTGGTTTACTTTACTGTAGTTTGAAGTCTGTTAGTCGAGAAAGTATACAGTACCCGGGGGTATCTCCTATGTGGTGCCCCCAACCAATACACAGCCATGCTTTTCCTTGAAAATTTTCTATTTCTCCGTTATCATGACAGATGAAAGCTTTAATGACTGTCCATTAGTGCGGGGTAACACGTGTAAAATGCCCTTGGGGTATTGTATGCTTTTTCCTGTTCGTCAACCTGAGCCATTTTGGATAGACAAAGATAAGTTCATGCCGGACACGTCTAAAACAATGGGTTGGAATAAATGAAAGATGTCGACAATTTCCTTCATAATTTAACCTGATTGATCTTATTTTTATATATTGGGCAGGTGCGGCCATACCCTCGACGTGCTTTTAGTGATGGAGAGAGTGCTTTAACTCTTAACGAACTAGGCTTGACCAGCAAGCAGGAAGCCTTGTATCTGGAATTGATTTAGCCCAACCCTTGTAAAGTTGAATTTCTTTCTCAAAAGATGTAGTTAAAATGATACCATGGGATGTGGGATTTTATGTCGGTTTGATGATATATTTGATTGGAATTTGATGGCAACAGTGTTGATCTGACCAGAAGGGTAGGCTTATTTTACCACAATATATGTTTTCATTTGTGTTTTGGTGGCTTGTGGGGAATGAATTTGTTTTTTATATGAAGAATCAGCAATAGATCAGATTTTAACTTGGACTTGAGATAAGTGAGAGGGTTTTGTGTCTATTTTCTAATTGGTGAGACCAGAATCAAAATTCCTAATTGTACCTTCTTTTCTATCTCTGGATGCCATGCTATACTTGGCTGTATGAACCAGCTTCAAGTGAATTTGTGTGTGAAGCTGAAGTACCATTATGCTATATTTGGTAGCACCGAATTGGTATTGGTGTTTTGAATTGGTATTGGTGTTTTGATTTTTGATCGGAGGAATTTAGTTCAAATTATATATTAAATTTTCTCGAATTCTAAATCCAAAGAAACATAGCATTTGGTTGTGAACTTGTGGGTTCTAAAAGGAAATGGGTCTAGATTTTTCGAACCTGAAAGAGAAAACGAGTTGATATCATGGTCGTAAAGAAGCTTTTTGTTATGCTGGAGTTTTCGGTTGATTGTGAAGAAAAATGAGAGAAGCTTGCGAAATTCAAAAATGACTTTGGTTTTTTGGTTGTGTTTTTAAAACTTGTATATTCAAAAAAAAAAAAATTTAGTGTATATGCATTTAAATATATATATATATATATATATATGTGTGTCAACATTTTTATATAAGCACTTAATGTGCATGTTTTAAGAGTTATTAATTTACTTTTAGGGCTTCAACCAAACCCAAAAAGAAAACAATTGGTAATAGTATTTTCATGTTAGAGTTTACCAGGAGTATATCTTTAGCTGTAAAACATTTTAGGCTGAAACAAACTGAATTTTATGGAGTTCTAAGAAAAATTCTAATTTATCCCAAAAAAAAAAAAAGGAAAAAAAAAAATTCAACATGCAAGATTGACTTTGACTTTTTTTTTCTCGTAGTTCTTAAACAGGCTTTAACAAAATAACTTTTGCAAGAGGAGAGTGTGTGTGTGTGTGTGTTTTAACGGAGTTTTCAATTCTCAAAATTATAGAATGATATATATGCTAATGGCGATTAATTTATAGTGTGACAATCCAATAAGTTATTAAACACTGACCCACTAAAGAAAAAAGAAAAACATAATTTACTTAGAATCATTAAACAAAATCTATTTCATAAGCAATAATGTGGCACCTTTTCACATTAAAAAAGCATACTGCCTTTTTCTTTTAAATTGATACTATGATTCAATTAGAAAACCCTCTGTAAGGGAACACCTCTCGAGCATGTCTGGGCCTGAGGCCCTGAGCCCGTTTGGATGACCCACCACATGGTCATACGGATATGGCCCACATTGAGAAGTGGAGGGTAGTTCAGTCATTCAAAGACTTTCCCTTGACTAGAAGGTCCCCCTAATCATGACGTGGCACAACCAAAGTGAGCCGCACTGAAAGGCCCCATGCCCATACTATATGCCACGTGTTCTCGAGGTTTATTAACAAAAGGAAATAATGATGTAAACCAACGGTAAGTGAACGAATATCAGGAGACAAGCACGTGCATCCTACGTGCCTCCAACACGCCACGAATCAACTACCCCCAACGGTCATATTTCTCCGACAACCCTCCAACGGTCATGTGGAACCCTCAATTTCCGACCGTCCGATCCTCATCAAACGGCCACGAATAGAAAATTCCCAAAGACTTCTCGGAACGCCCTCATCATTTTTTCAGTGCTGGGTAAATCCACAAAGCTTAACTTTGTATAAAAACACTAAGTCCTGCATGGTGTCTGGCTTTTTGGGTAGTGATAGGAAGTGTTTTCGTTTTCATTGTTGATCAATTGTTTCATGCATGTTAATTTGGAGGGTTTGAATTCTGGGTTTTGGTTTAGATTCAGAATCAGCTATGGTGGACTTGTCAGATTCCTCAATTGCTGATCTGGGTCTCTCAATTTCTCAGAATTTCAGCTACCAAGTGTGTGTGTGGAGTTTCATGCATGGTGTGGATTTCAATCACTTCACTCGTCACAGCTTTTTCCAATGATTTTTCCCTGATTATTTTGGAATCCGATGATCATTTTCTGGTAAGTTTAATCTAATTTTTTACTCAATTCTTTGATTCTTTATTGGTTGTTGATTTCATTGTAATAACTATACCTTCATATAGGAAAACTCAAATTAGTGAAATTCTTTGCTTTGTTTTGGCATCGGATTCCTATTCATTGTTGGTTTTTGATTTGTTAAACTTCAGAAATTCACATAGTTTATCTCTCTTGATTTCCATATATTGACAAGTTTACATGCAAATTTTCATCTCATTTCAAATAGTTTATACAAATTAAACACAGATTGCATTTGCTGCATAGTATGAAAATTATAGAAGCAAAGATTGAGAGAAAGAAACATAGAGAGAAAAAAGGGTGAGTGAACTTTTGAATTGAAAAGATCGAGAGAGAGAGAGAGAGAGAATTGAAAATTGTAGAGAATGTTGGCTGGGTGTTCTTCTACATTGTTGTCACCCAGGCATAGATTAAGGAGTGAAGCATCTGCACAGTTTCAAGCTTGTCATTTCCCTTCAATGAGCACACAGAGATTGGACTTGCCATGTAGTTATGCCCCCAAAGACACCTCGAGGTCTCAACCCATTAGGCCGGTGAGCCTTTCGGTTGAGAAGCCAATTGAAGCCAAGACCAGTAGCTGTTCTCTTAAGCAGAACATTCGACTCCCGCCTTTGGCTACCACTGCTGATCAGGCCCCATTTACAGAAGGTAGGAGAGAGAGTAGAAATGAATTGTGGGACAAAGGTAAGAGCTTGAAGAGGCTAGCTGAGGCTGAGCATGGTTCATATGATGAAGAGCCCTGCATGAACAGAGCCAAGAGGAAAAGGGGTAGTGGAAAATCTGATGATTATCCAGAAGGTGGCGATAATGTGAATTTTCGCCAATTGGGTAGTGGGAATTTTTGGTTTCATCCGAGTTTTGAGGTGCCTCACTCTCTATCATGTTCAGGAGAGGAAGAGAGAGTTTGTTTTGTGCCTAGCGACGTGTTTTCTCGGCCTTTGCCTTTGTCAAACAATGCTTGGGTGGAATCTGTCGTAACTCAGATTACAGACTTGGGTGAAAAGAATGTTGAGACGAGCCACAGGCCTGTGAAGGAAGCATCTGGATCGAGCACTTCATCGGGAAGTCATAGCTTAGCTCTTAATCTAAATGAGGACACCTCAGAGCATGAAACAGGTAATGTGTCTAGGCCACCCAACCCAAATGAAGTTGCTGAGGTGGTGGAAGGTGACAATGGTAACCATGGAGAGCATGATGACTTTGAGCTCATTAGCTTGCTCATGGCCTGTGTTGAAGCCATCTGCTCCAAGAACATTGCAGGTATTAACCATTTTATTGCTAAATTGGGTGATCTTGCTTCTCCAAGAGGATCCACTATTAGCCGACTTGCTGCTTATTTCACCGAAGCTTTAGCTCTGAGAGTTTCAAGGCTTTGGCCTCACATTTTTCATTTCACTACCCCTCGGGAGCCTGATCGGGTCGATGAGGATAGTGGTTCTGCATTGAGGCTTTTGAACCAGGCGAGCCCAATTCCAAAGTTCACTCATTTCACATCAAATGAGATCCTGTTGAGGGCTTTTGAAGGAAAGGACAGGGTTCACATTATTGATTTCGACATCAAGCAAGGGCTTCAATGGCCTAGTTTGTTTCAGAGTTTGGCTTCTAGGTCTAATCCTCCTAGCCATGTTAGAATCACCGGTATAGGTGAATGCAAACAAGAGCTTATCGAAACAGGAGATAGACTAGCTGGATTTGCGGAGGCATTGGGCTTACCTTTCGATTTCCATCCAGTTGTTGACAGGTTGGAAGATGTGAGGCTGTGGATGCTTCATGTTAAGGAGAGAGAGTGCGTGGCTGTGAATTGTATGTTCCAACTGCACAAGATGCTATATGATGATACTAAAGGAGTGCTTAGGGACTTTTTAGGCCTAATTCAAAGCACAAACCCCACAGTTGTTATTATGGCAGAGCAAGAAGCCGATCACAGTGACCTCAGTTTGGAGACGAGACTTTCCAATTCACTGAAATATTATGCTGCCATTTTCGACTCTATTGACTCTAGCCTTCCATTAGACAGCCCAGCAAGGATCAAAATAGAGGAGATGTTTGCCGGTGAAATTAGGAACATTATTGCCTGCGAGGGAAGAGACAGGCTTGAAAGGCACGAGAGTTTTGGGAAGTGGAGGAAGCTGATCGAGCAAGGAGGATTCAAATGCATGGGAATTAGTGAGAGAGAACTGCTTCAGAGCCAAATGCTGTTGAAGATGTACTCCTGTGAAAAGTATAGCGTTGAAAAGCGAGGACAAGATGGAGCTGGACTCACGCTAAGTTGGCTAGATCAGCCTCTTTACACCATCTCAGCATGGGCACCTGTCTGTGTTGCAGGCAGCTCCTCGTCTTACTCTCACCGAAGTTGATTGCAAGGCCTTTTTCTTCTCCTTCTTATTCATCATACATACATACTGCCATTTTCATTCCATACTCAGCATATAGAAAAAGGATACCAAATTCTTTGTAGGTAGAGAAATCTGTCACTATTCTTTCATTCTTTTGTTGCAGATAAGATTTGCTGTCCAGTAGTGCAAGAACCAGTTCCTTGAATACATTAGATTGGAATAGGTTTCAGTCTTCTCAGGCCAGGTTTCTAGATTTCAGTTTAATTCTTTTGGAGTCAATTTGTTCTTATTCTTTGATTCTTTATGTATTTTGAACTTTTAGTTCCATTATTTCAGTCATGTTTCTCTTGTTGAAAGATTATTGTAATTTTGAAAAATGTAGTTGAAAGTTGGATCATTATATATGAAATTGTGTCTAGTTCTTTGATTATGTATGAATTATGAAACTCTTTCTCAGTTCTCTCATTTTAATTACGTTTTCTTTTGTTGAAGGATTATTATTTGGTTGAACAATGTAGTTGGAAAGTTGGACCAAAATACATATGAAATGTTTCCTCTGTGCTCAGTGATGAATTTCTTTGCTATCAAGTTTGATGTTGCGTAATTAAAAATAATTCCTTCTGAAGTTCAAAGTCTAGCTGAGGAATCTCTCCAATTTAAAATTTTAATGGATCATCCCAACTCTTCACTCTGCATGAGTCAAGCGCACGGTGAGGAAGCATCAATGGTGCCCGGAGGATGCAGCCTTAGAGTTTCTTTAACACGCTCTTAAAGGTAAGACAGCGG
>JAOTQH010000057.1:3141502-3157963 GCA_025631255.1 Cornus kousa | reverse complement strand
TTTACAGTCCACAAACCATAAACCAAATCATTGCAGAATAGTATTTAATATTGCAGCAATTTAAATCCAAACATATAGCCACATAGTTGCAGGAAAAGATTTAATAAATCATCAACTAACTTCCATCCTTCCTCCGTGTAAATTACAGCACATAGAAGATAAATAAGTAATTTACAGTCCAAACTATTAACCAAATAATTGCAGGAAGGAACATTAATCATCTAGCAATTAGAATCTAGAATTTCTCCATGTAATTGCATCAAAGAATATATCATTCTAACAATTAACATTCAAAGCATGTATAGAGCAAATCTAATATATGAATGACTCTAACATGTATTTAAAATAAGATCTATAAACATATTATAATCCAATAATTGTTAAATTAATTTAAACAATTCATTGTTTTTCCATCCGTTAATAGTATAGAAAATTCATTAATTTTTATACTATTCGTCCCGACCACATAAAATTTAAATTAAAATATTTTAGGGTCCTAATAACACCCAAGAACAATTTCCTAGTCTCTTTGTGAAGGCCAAACTCATTGCAACAGTCTTCATGATTAAACAGTAGAAGTAAATTGTAAAAGAAAAGAAAAATTACAAAAACATACTATGCACAAGAGCCTGTTCATGTTTTATAAGAGTAGGCTCTTATTTTTGAGCCTAGAGCCTGCTCTTCAACACTAAGAGCCGGCTCTCACTCCTCCTTAAGAGCCATCTTCCACGTCTGTTACGTCTGCAACTTCCTGTGGTTTTTTCCCGGCCATTCACAACCTGTCTAGTTGATGTAAAACTGATCCTAAGAGTCTAGCAGTGTCCAGTATAATTTCTAGGATGAGTTTACGTCAATTGGAAACAAAACAGAGCCTACAAGTTCTACAGATTTTCATGCTTTGAAACATACCGCTAACAGATTCCCACGACTTTGTAAAAATTGAACAACTTATAAATCATACTGCTAACAGTTATGCACGAATTTGTAAACTGAGTTAATTTTCACATATACAGAACATCAATACAATATCTATTATGCATAAGAACCTCAGTTGATGTTTAATTAAGTCCTAGAGAATATCTAGGTGCACAGAACACAGGCCAAAGGGAGAGAGGAAGAAGAGAACTTGCCTTCCGGTTTCGGTTTGAAACCTTTCAACGACGTCTTCCTCCTAGACTTTCCGGCGACATCCACTTCACTGATAAATTTCCTATTGTTCATCCTTCACTTCTCCTAAGTCCGTCCTTTAATCCTTAGCCAAAACCCCGACTGAAACTCACAACCTCTCTCTGCTTCTCTCTGTTTTTCACTCTGTTTTCACGTTCCTCTCTATTCTCACTGTTCGTGAATAGGGTTTATGTTCAACCCTAAATAGACTTATAATAGTATATATATAGACATATATAACCTACGTCTATTTGCATTAGAGATGGACATCCAACTAAACCCTAGTCGGCCCAAAAACATGATCCATAAAACTAAAACCCTAATTTAACATTAAAATAAAATACATTAATAATTTAACCTAACAAAACATTTAAAACAATTAAAACTAATTTAATTAAATAAAGGAAAATAAAAATCCAATTAAGCACTTAACGTGAATCAAATAAGTCACCTAATTAAAATAAAAAAAAACTTATAGTAAAACAGATAATACAATTAACTAAATTAAGTCAAATAATCAAATAAATCCAATAATGCAGAGAAACAATTAAATAAATTCCAATTAAATCCTTTGTTAAAATTAGGGGTATTACATTAAGGCCTTGAACAAAAATCCCAAAATAATTAGTAGGCCTCCTATAAGACAATAAAACATGATTTCGGAGCCCTAAATGAAGGTTTTCAGCCGAAAACCAACACGGCCCACAAGCTAAACCTAGTGGGTTTTTTTTTTCTTTCTCAAAAGGTAGTTTCCACCCAAAAAACACCCCTCTGAGGTCAAAAACGGACTTGTCGAACTGCTCAGAATTCTGTCCTACACCAGCTTAGTAGAAAAAAATGATAAATTTCTTTTACATGTTATTGCTTGGAATAACATACACACAAATGTGCATGAGCACAGCTTATTTGAGTGATGATTTGTATATTCAACTTGCAACAATTTCTTTTAACTTAGCAAATGAATGTCAATAACTTCACCTGGGGTCCACTATAATTCTGAAAGAAAAATGGATACATGCTTATCTATAAAAAAACCAATAACGAAAAGAAGGGAGTATATAAATAAAGAATACTTAAGAAAGAGAAGCAAACAGATTATCGCAGTGCATTCCTTTAGACTTAAAACCACTACTTTAATTAAATAATCTCCTATTAACGTGGAATAGGTGTGAATTAGTGTTCGACTACTTTATTCAATCCTGATATGTCCAATTTTTATACTGTTTACAAACTGCTTCAGTGTCAAGTTTTATTTCTTTTTCTTTGGGTGGACATGGAGCAAAAACGAAATTAAGATGATAACTGATCTTTTTCTCTATAGCCCTTCTCCATGCTCATAAACTCCCCCAACCTTGGTGAAGGTGGGATTTAATACTAAGGCTCTGATCACATGGAGGTTTTCCAAGCTAAGTAGCTTGCACCTTCAAGAAGTGGCTTCTTATGCTTATGGGAAATGCTTACAACAATGCCCTACCAAAGGATGCTTTTGGTTTCAGTTCACTGCTGCAGAAATGCGTTTAATGGGCAGGATGAAACCTATAATGTCATGGAAATTGTTCAAGCTGCAGAGGGAAATTTTTGGGACACTTTTGGAACTCTTTGTAATCATCTGACCTGGGAAACACTTCAGCAATGCTCGGACCATGAGAATTGCATTATCCAAAAATCTCTGTCTCTTGTTTTATTTTTCATTCCAAATTTACCCAAACTATATTTTAGGATGATTAATGAGTTCCTTCAATTCTATTTCTATAGTTACATTTTAGTTTTTGTTGTACTATTTTCCTTTAACATTTATCATTTAGTTTCTTGATAGTTGATAACTTGATACAAATCATTCTGCTTTAATTCAGCCATGTGTTTTCTTGATTGCATTTCACATTTCTATTTTCCCATTTCATTTTCTTACACTAATTTGTCTCGAGCACTGTGAAACCTCACCGTTTTTAAAGGAATAGTGGATACAGTCTGCAACTTTTACCCTACCATTCTTCTTAAGGGAAATAAAAACTCTTTCCAATTCATCATGGACAACAGCAAGTGTTTTGCTTCCGTCACATTCATCTAAGAAAAACAATATTGAGTTTCATTTTCAGAAACTTATTTGTTTGTTTGCTGATCTAGATAATTATTCATTTCAGGGCATCATACTATTAATATTCACTCTATGTCCAGTATAAATGAAGGACCCTTGGTTTAATAACTTGAAATATTTGGATCAAATTGTCTGTAATGTTTATCATTTATTTATGTATTATTTTTTATTTTTTTCAGTTGATGCATTATCCTTTGTTGAGGGAAAGGGTGGTGGCAATGGGAATTTTCCTGCTTTGAACTTCTATTGGGTGAGCCTCGTCACAAGTGTTTCTGAATCGCAGACAGGTCGGGTGGTGCTATTTGTGGGCCACTATACGACCCCTTAAAAGTGTCTGTTCATCTAGTGGATAGAAATTGCATCTGAAATTTACAATTGGGGTCTGCATGTAATGGCATCTCAAATTCACGCCATCTGATCCATTTAAGAAGCTTCATACTTAACAAAGAAACATCATTGTTAAATCTTTATCTATTCTGTACGAAATGAGGGGTGTTGCCTAGTGCTGCGGTAAAAGAGCATTGAGTGTGGGCCTCAGTGTAGCCATTTTGTGAAATACAAACACTTGGGTTTGTCTCGAGTTCTCCCTCCCCAGGACCTTGCTATAGATGGACCGGAACTGGCCACGGTTGTAATTTGAATGACATGTTCTTCAACACCAAGCAACCAAATTTCCCAGTAGAAAGAAAATTTATAAATTTGACATGATAAAGAATACTAAACTATCTCTTTGCTGCCAAATTGCCAATTGTAATATCATAGTAGTTGTCAATGTCTTTATGTTATTCCATGTGATCCATTCTCTATTAGTTGTCATAATTTTCCTAGTAGTTGTCACTGTCTTCACGATCAACTCATCCTATTTGAGTTGGAGAAATTCATCTCAACAGAGCTTAACATCACTTAAGTCGTGCAGAAATCCATCAAAGGTGAAACATTGCTTTTATGTGTAACCAATATTCTCATTGAGCATAAGTGTGCCTGTTAATCTGTGAAACACGTTCAACATCCAATTGATCATCGTTTCGTTCAATCTGTATGGCAGCAGTGTTTTCTAGGACCTTCAAATTTAATTAATCATTACACATTGACGATTTTTGTTATTGTTTAACTTCTAGTTACAGTATTTGTAGTTGTGTTGGATTTAAGGACGTCTGTTTCTAGATTTCAAGCATTTAGAGCTGTATCTGAGTTGTTTGATTTTTTGAAGAAAAATGATTCATTTCCCTCCTCTTGCCCCTTCCAATTTGATAGTCATGTTGAAACATTGCTTTTATGTGTAACCAATATTCTCATTGAGTGTAAGTGTGCTTGTTAATCTGTGAAACATGTTCAATATCTGAGAGCTCTAGCTTATTTTCGGACTGTACAGGTCACAGTTATCATGATTGAGAAAAAAAATTGGGAAGCCTGTTCTAGGACCTTCAATATTTAACTACTCATAATACAGTGTCCAGTTTCTGTATTGTTTAACTTCTAGTTACAATATTTGTAGTGTGTATTGAGTGCGTTTGATTTAAGGATGGCTTTCATCCAGGTCTCAAGCATTTAGTACTGCATCTGAGTAGTTTTTCATTCTTAAAGAAAAATGATTCATTTCCGTCTCTTCTTCTCCCTTCCAATTGATAGTCATGTTCTTTATGGCAATTAGGAGCATGGTGGCGATCTCAATGAAGCTGTTAATGCACATTTCAGTGAAGGAGATGGAAACATGTCAGTGTTCTTCTTATTTCATTTCCCTGCTATATTTTTCTTCTCAATTGTTAATGGAAGCTCATTGCATCATCTAGATGCTTTTTATTCTAATATTGACGTTACCATTTGTATTTCGGTTTTCAGCACGCATGAAGCAGTAGCTGCTTCTCAGAATGACATGATGGACATAGATGATCCAATCCCAGTTGACTTTCGCAGACCTCCTTTCTCACTTTTATCTAGTGGTCGATATATGAATCCATTCTCTCTCATTGATCCTAACGTTGGTAGAAGTCTGTTTGACAGTGGTCCCGATTTTGCAAGTCGTGCACCATTTGTTTCACATCCACAAGAAGTGAGGGAGATTCCCATTGAGGTCAAGGATGGGAGTGAGCAATCGGGTCATCATGGCATCGCTCCTACCATTGAGGATGTCACTGGAACTGCACACACGCATGACCCAGAAATCCATGGGACTGTCACGTTTGACGACGACGACGATAAAGATATTTCAACTACACATGCTGCCATACAGATTGAACGAAAAAATGATGTATTGGTTGGTAACTCTCATGGAATGAATCCTAGTCCAAGTGCTCCTGGAATTGATGATTTGCCTGACTACATCAATGAGATAGAAGAAGAAATGATTCAAGCTGCCATTGAGGCTTCAAAACGGGATGCTGAAAAAGGTTATTTAAATCAACATTTTGGTGCTCGTAATGTATGTAAAGAAAATTTCACTTTCTTGGTGCACTTCTTCATTGTCCTCCATTGATTCTATATATTGATGCATTTTCATTTTGTTGTAGGACTTAAGTAATTCTGGGGCCCAGCAGAGGCAATCTCACCAAAAGGATGCTGAACTTGTGCAAGCAGTTTCATTGTCCTCAAAGGTTGGTGGTTCTATTATTTATGGATATTCTTATATTGTGAAATTTTGCCTCTGTTTGACATGTATTTGAGTCCAGGAAACAGAACAAGGGACTGTGTTTCAAGAGCTGGGGGTAAAAGTTGGAGCATCAGAGCAGGAAGCTTACAAGTTTGCTGAGGTGGGAGAGCTGGGGAAACTAGCGCCATCAAATGGAAGGTATAAGTTTTCTGCTGCATGTAATTTTTTTGTACGTTCTTTGTTCGTTTCTTGCTTGGAAATTTTTATTTGTTTACCGTTGGGGACAAGGATATGGTTCTCCTAATAAAGGTACTTTAAGGCAATCTAGGTTGGAGGTGGCTAGCTCATCCATCCAGGATGACACCGAAGATGTGGAAGAGCAGCCACTAGTTAGGCACAGGAATAGACATATGTCTTCTGACTCTGTTGAATCTGCAAGAGACATAGAAGAAATTGAGGCTAGCGCACCATCAAGTCCTGGACCGGAAAATAATATTGATCGTCCACCACATAATGGAAATGGCTTTCCTTCTGATGAGGTAGCTTCCTTTTGTTGTAAAGATTCTTATCTTGAGTACTTTACAGTTACTTCAGATCACATATTATTCTCTTGTTTTTCAAGTGTTCTTCAAACATGAATCATCTTTGACATTTGATATTTGTTGCTTTGAAGTGGGGAGGCATCTCTTCCGAGGAACATGATGAAGCAGTTATGCTTGAGGCTGCACTCTTTGGTGGAATTCCTGAAGGGGGTGGATATCATTTTGCATATGCACCTCATCAATTTATGCAGAATGGTTTAGATAGAACCTGGGGTCCCTATTCCAGGTGTATACTTCGGCCCCCCTCACCTGGTGTTGCTGCTCAGCGCTTATTATGGGAACAACAGGTTTGAATTTTGAGTCAACAAATTGTGGTCATGTTTTCATAATTGTCATTGATTCTACTTCTTTCTAAATGCATCAGGATGATGAATATCTTGCATCACTGCAAGCTGATAGAGAAAAAGAACTGAGGGTAATGGAAGAAGCTGAAGCCCGTCATTTAGAAGAGCAAGCAGCTAGAGAAGCTGCTCTTGAAGAACAAAGGCAAAAGGAGGAAGAGTCATGTAGGAAAATTGAAGAGGAGCAGGTGATGTTATTGGAAAATTCAGGCTTGTTAAAGGCAGGATGTGTAACTGCATAGTAGTCATACAAACATAACTTATGGTTCCCGAAACTTATTGAAAATTTTACTTGGCCCCAAAAATAGTGAGCTTGGAAATAAGCATAATTTTTATCCTCTCAAAACTTATATAAAATTTCAACTTAGACCTTTTTAGCCCTACTTTTGAAAGCCCAAATCTTGCAGAACAAAAATATAAGTTCATTATTATAGTACTTTTTGCTGCAACATATCATTACTTGATTTACATATGCATATACACATGTATAAGATCTATTATATGAATTCAGCTGAGAAAGAAAAAGACAAATTAATCTAATATCCCCTCATGCAACAACCAAGACTTTTTCCCAACTATAATATCTCTCATATATTTAGTAAAAATACATGAACCTTCCCGATTAGACATTATTTTTGGACGGAGTCTACATGAAAAATATCTAAAAACATGCTATGCTTCTTTGGAGAGACTTGAGAGCACTGAGAAGGAGGGCAAACTAAAGTTTTGTGGGACCAAGAAGAAAAGAGTGCCTGCATTAGTTGAAGTGGAAGACCTGTGCCATAAGTAATAATTCGCTGAATTCTTTGTTTCAACCTGTATTACATGGAGTCTCATATCCTTTCAAGTCTCAAACATACCCATATCAACACGACATGACTTTGTTATTGAATATGGGATGTGTCTGAAACACGAACCCAAATTGGACACCCAATCCGAAAAAAAATCCAAATTTGATAGTAGAGATCTTCTTATTTCTGAGATAGATAAAAACTATTTTCACATCCAAACATTTTAAATTTTAATTGGGTATATCCTTAAAGAACTATGCCATGCATTACTCAGTTACACACGTATATTTATATGTGCAGGATGTGTTTACATACCTATACATCATTGACCCAGTTGAGTCTATGTAACATTGGTTTCAATTAAACTTCCAGCATTGCTCTTTCTAACTTCATCATTCATCAAGTTCTCTAGATACTTTCGATCAGTGTGATTGATTTCTCACAATTATTGCTTCGTTTTAACTAAGCCTCCAGCATTTCTCTTTCCAGTTTTTTTGTTCATATTCAAGATACTAGCGATCACTGTGATCTGTTTGTCACATTGATTCTGAATATTTATTTCTGTTGGAGATGGTTTGATTTTTTTGTTTCATTGTTTTATGCTTCTTGATCCTGTCCTTGAAATGGAATAGTTACATCCCCTGTGCAAGTGCAGTTCCCCTCCAACTGATGTTTCACAGTTCTTGTTGGATGGGAAAGACAAAACTCCTTTTTCAAGAGCAATCTCATGTTTAGAGTTTATATATTCATTCCTGATTACTAACTTATGGTGCAGGAGGTTGAGAGACAACTAGTGCAAGAAAAAGCTTCGCTTCCTCGGGTACCAAAATCAGATGATGAGAATGCTGTTACTCTTCTAGTGCGGATGCCAGATGGTAGTCGTCGTTTTTTTAAGTCTGATAAACTATAGGTATTCTTATTAAATTTTTTTTTTTATTTATCACGGACCGGGTTTTGGAATCCGGGGCGTGACAACATGGTATCAGAGCCTACCCAGCAGGAAGTGTGGCCAATGGGGAAGTTGGTCCCCTAAGGGAGGTGATTGTGGCGACCTTGTAGGTGGGTGTGCCGTGGACGGGTGCAAGAGGCACTGGAAGGCTACCATGGTAGCCTGGGCGAGGTATAGGTGCACAATCCTACATCGCCTGGGTTTGGAAAGGGGAAGTGTTATATACGTAGGTGTGTCACTCCAATTGGTATGAGGCCTTTTGGGGTAAAACCAAAGAACAAAACCGTGTGGGCTCAGATCCAAAGCGGACAATATCATACCATGTGGTGGGGTCAAAATTGATTTGCATTAATGATTGTAGCCTTCTGTACGTCCTTGCGGTGTAGCATGATACTGGTTTGCTTTGCAGGCCCTTTTTGACTTCATTGATGTTGGTAGAGGGGTCAAGCCTGGGAATTACAGATTGGTTATCTTCATCTCTATTATTTTTATTTATTTGTTCAAAGATTATTGTAAACAAAACCATCATCATCCTTACCTTTGTCCCATATGAATAGGGTCGACCAATATAACAAACAAAAGTTAGCTGTTAATTTGCATGGAAATCACTCTTGTGCTCTAATTTGGGATTCATGAAATAGAAACTGAAATTTACCAGTCAATTTGAAACTTGGGAGATTTAGCTTGACCAGGTCAATAGTCTTGCTGACCAGAGTCCTGGTTGTAGTTTAATCGAGTTCCTCTGCCCTGCCAAGAAACAAAAATAAAAAAAACATTTTTCCCGAGTTCTATATGATTCAATTTTTCCAAAAAGGGTAAGAAAGATGGAATTCAATGAATTTGTGATTCTTTTTTCTTTTAACTATTATATATATAAATTTTTTTGGGGGGTGGGGGTTTTCAAATTGCTGATGTCCTAACTTATTTTTTGAGTGCTAATTAAACTCAATTAAGCTTTATTGTAACGGCTGGGACACATTCCCTCTGACCCCAAAACCTTTCGCTATTGGGTAGTGTTGCTTACCTGCTCTTGAATGCCCAAGACCTTCCCCATCTGGGATGTGGGACAAACCCCTTCTAACATTAAGCTCAATTTCAAATCCATTAGGAATTCAGAAATAGGAAAAATTTACATTTGTTTTTTCGTTCCCAATTTTTGTTGAATGCATGTCCTCAGGGTTTAATGCTTTTAAAGAGACTTTATTTGTACTGTAATTTTTAAGCCTGGCCAATCTCTTCCAACTATTGTGAACAAATTGGGTATATTACGATCTTCTTGACATGCAGAGCTATATACATGCTGCATGTACATACATACTGATTGATCATCTAATGTTATTTTTTGGGCAGGTAAGGCCATTCCCTCGGCATGCTTTTAGCGATGGAGAGAGTGCCTTAACTCTTAATGAACTAGGCCTGACCAGCAAGCAGGAAGCACTATTTCTGGAATTGATTTAGCATCATGTCTCTTGTATAAACTGTAAAAATGTCTAAAATTTAGTTAAAAAACAATTAATATGGAGTATATCAAATGTTACCATATTTGTTTGGAATTGGAGGTGACGGTTGATCCAACAGAAAGAGCAGACTGATCTTCACCGGGATTTATTTCATTCCCGTCTCTTAGTGGCTTTTATGGAGTGATTTTGTAAATTTATATGAAGGCTTTGTTGCGGTAAAGAATTTCTCTTTAACCAGGTCCTAAAGTGTATAGTTACGATTCTCCAGAAATAAAAAATTTAAGGCAGGAATTCAGGGGGAAAAAATAAAAAATTTCAAGGTCAGGAGCGGTGGATGGCCAATGTTAGTTGTGGCCTTCTGGATGTAAGCTGAATGACTTTCGGTACATGTGTTTTTGGTACTCAATTGCTATTAAAATGTTAGCAGTTTAAGTCCTGGTGAAATTAGGCTGTTGTTGGAAAATGGCTATTTATATTAGTATCTCTTCTCTTCCTCATGACTGTTCATACCACACTTTAAAAAGCTTTGTTAGTGGTTGAGTATCCATCTTCTCAATAATTGTCAGGCAAGAAAAAGGTGGTATATTTGAATACATATCTATGTGATAAATATGATTGATAATTGCTTTTAAAATGTCGCTAACATTTTAAGTTTTAGTATCAGTTGAAAATGATAGGTTAAAAATTAATCACAACATCCGAGTGACCTTATCCAAAATAATAAAACTAGCCACATGAGGTGGCATAAGAAAAGTATGTACGTCCATTGAACATTATTATACAAGTAAGATTTCATTATTATTTAATTCTTTATCCAGTAATTTTTTATATAAGTAAATTATCGAGAGCGATTATCCTGGAATTTTCAACAAAGCAAATGATGTGGTAGCCAACGGTCAAGTTGATGGATGGCACGAGACAAGCACGTGCGTTTCCCCAGACCCCCCCAAAAGGGAAGAGAATAAAATCCAATCCACACTGTTCCGTACACCAACTTCCTCAACGGTCATATTTTCACCGACAACCTTCGAACGGTCATAAAACCATGGCATCCATTCCAACCGTCTGATCCTCATCGAACGGCAACGAAACAAAATTTCCAGTCTCTTCTCGAAACACCCCTTTTTCTCTAAGCCATCATTTTTTTCAACGCTGGGTAAAATCTAATCCAGTCATGGAAACAGTGTAGTATATAGTAAAGAAACAAAAATAGAGCCTCCTTTATTTATATAAAAACCCACTTCTCATGTGGTTTATGGCTTTTTTTGGGTAGTGAGTATTGAGAAGTTTCTCTCTCTTGTATTTGATCATTTGTTTGTTCAATCCATGTTTTCGTTTGAAGGGTTCTGATTTCTTCCCATTCTGGGTTTTGGTTTAGATTCAAAACCAGCTATAATGGACTTCTTATATTTATCAAATGCTGATATGAATCACTTAATTTCTCATAATGGCACCTACCAATTTGAGCAAGTTTGTTGTCTCTGGTGTTTCATGCATGGTGTGAACTTCAATCTTTTCACTCATCACAGCCTTTTCCAATGAAGTCGTCTTCCTCAAACTTTCAGAGTCCAATGATCATTTTCCGGTAGGTGTTCATATTTTCTTCAATTCTTTGATTCTTTTTTTGGTGGGATTTTTTCGATTCTCTTATTCATTGTATACATTATTTATCTTCAATTATACTAAAATTCATACTCACCAAAAGCTTCGAAGGTATTCCTATTGTTTTTTCAGACACTCACATAGTTTGTCTCTCTTGATTTCTCTTGACAAATTTACATGCAAAGTTTCATATCAGTACAAAGAGTTTATACAGAGTAATCATACATTGCATTAGTTTCAAAACTATAGAAACAGATAGAGAGATAGAGAGAGAGACAGAAACATAGACAGAGAAAGGGTGGTGAATTGGGGTTGAACAGGAGAGAGAAAATTGGAAGACTGAAGAATGTTGGCTGGGTGTTCTTCTACATTGTTGTCACCAAGGCATAGATTGAGGAGTGAAGCATCTGCACAGTTCCAAGCTTGCCATTTCCCTTCAATGAGCACAAAGAGATTGGACTTGCCATGTAGTTTTGCCCGAAAAGACACCTCTAGATCGCAATCCATTAGGCCGGTGGGCCTATCGGTGGAGAAGCCGCTTGAACCCAAGACCAGTAGCTGTTCTCTTAAGCGCATTAGACTCCCACCTTCAGTAACCCCGGCTCAGAATGCGTTTATCGAAGGCAGGAGAGAGACTAAGGATGAATTGTGGGATAAAGGTAAGAGCTTGAAGAGGTTTGCTGAGCAGGGTTCATTTGATGATGAGTCATGCACCAATAGAGCTAAGAGAAAAAGGGCTAGTGTGAAATCTGACAATTCTCCAGAAGGCCGCGACAATTTGAGTTTAGGCCAACTGGGTAGTGGGAATTTTTGGTTTCAGCCTAGTTTTGAGGTACCCCAATCCTTTCCATTGATCACAGGCCTTAAAACACCTGAAGTTCCTTTCTCTGTGTCATATTCCAGAGAGGAAGAGAGGGTATGCTTTGTGCCTAGCAATGTGATCTCGCCGCCTTTGCCTTCTTCCAACAACCCTTGGGTGGAATCTGTTGTGACTGAGATTACAGACTTAGGTGACAAGAATGTTGAGACTAGCCACAGGCCTGTAAAAGAAGCATCCGGATCTAGTACTTCATCTGAAAGTCATAGCTCTGCCCTTAAGCTGAAGGATAACCCCTCCGAGCACGAAATAGGCAATGGGTCAAGGCTGCCTAACCCAAATGAAGGGGCTGAGATCATGGCAGGCGACACTGACATCCATGGGGAGCATGATGAGTTTGAGCTTATCAGCTTACTCACGGCTTGTATTGAATCAATCAGCTCGAAGAACCTTGTCGGCATTAACCATTTTCTAGCTAAATTGGGGGATCTTGCTTCTCCAAGAGGGTCTCCAATTAGCCGTCTCACTGCTTACTACACTGAAGCTTTAGCTCTGAGAGTTGCAAGGCTTTGGCCCCATTTTTTCCATATCACTCTCCCTCGGGAGTTTGATCGGGCTGATGAGGATGGCGGCACTGCATTAAGGCTTTTGAACCAGGTGAGCCCAATTCCAAAATTCATTCATTTCACATCAAATGAAATCCTGTTGAGAGCTTTTGAAGGAAAGGACAGGGTTCACATTATAGATTTCGACATTAAGCAGGGGTTGCAATGGCCTAGTTTGTTCCAGAGTTTGGCCTCTAGGTCTAATCCTCCTAGCCATGTTAGAATCACTGGTATCGGCGGATCCAAACAAGATCTAATCGAAACAGGTGATAGACTTGCTGGATTTGCTGAGGCATTGAACTTGCCTTTCGAATTCCATCCAGTCGTTGACAGATTGGAAGATGTGAGGCTTTGGATGCTTCATGTTAAGGAGAGAGAATGTGTGGCTGTGAATTGTATTTTCCAACTACACAAGATGCTTTACGATGGAAATGGAGGAGCGCTTAGGGATCTTTTTGGTCTAATTCGGAGTACAAACCCCACAATCGTTCTTATGGCAGAGCAAGAAGCAGAGCACAATGACCTCAGCTTGGAGATGAGACTTTCCAATTCGTTGAGATACTATTCTTCCATTTTCGACTCAGTTGGTAATAGCCTCCCGTTGGACAGCTCAGTCAGGATCAAAATAGAGGAGATGTTTGCCCGTGAGATCAGGAATATTATTGCCTGTGAAGGAAGCCACCGGATTGAAAGGCACGAAAGTTTTGACAAGTGGAGGAAGCTGATGGAGCAAGGAGGATTTCTATGCATGGGAATTAGTGAGAGAGAATTGATTCAGAGCCAAATGCTGTTGAAGATGTACTCTTTTGACAAGTATAGTGTGCAAAAGCAAGGACAAGATGGGGCAGCGCTTACGCTAAGTTGGTTAGATCAGCCTCTTTACACCGTCTCTGCATGGGCACCTATGGATGTTGCAGGCAGCTCATCATCTTACTCTCAGCCAAGTTGATTGCCGCAGCTTTCTTCTTCTTCTTCTTTATACATTCTTTCATTCCATTCTTGCATACAGAAAAGGAGACATAATTCTTTGTAGGTAGAGAAACCTGTCATCATTCTTTCATTCTTTTGTTGCAGATACGATTTGATATATCCAGTAGAGCAAGAACAATTCCTTTGCATACATTAGCTAGCTTGGTACAGGTTCCAGTTCTTTTCAGGCCAGATTTCTAGATTTCAGCTTGTACTTTTTAGGAGTCATGTTTGTGTTTATTCTTTGATTCTTTATGTATGCTGAAATTCTTTCAACGTTCTATTATGTAAGTTCTGTATTCTTTTGTTGATGGATTAATATATTATTTCGAACCATGTAGTTCAAAGTTGGATCTTTATATATTTTTTGCTTTCACTGTCTATGTTTTGATGTCATAAGAATTTTTTTTTTTATGGTTCTGAACTTCTTTTTCTTCCTATAATTTATATTTAGTGGTATATCTCTTTAACATGAATGCCAGCACATGAAGAAACCTGTCATTCACAATGCACGGCGTTGAACACGCTTTCACAATTTTTTGCATACCTGGAAATTTCTCACACATTGCAACATGAATTAGATCCTCAACCGGTAATATATAGAAATAAAGAAGCTCTTCACTGCATCGATCAGATCCTCACCTATACTGACCTAGCCTTCTTAAAGAATTAGTACAGTAAATCCATCTGGCTTAAGGACCTAGCCTTGACATTTCTGGGCAAAGCCTGCAATGATCTCCTGCTAATGAGCAATTGCGCTACTTTGCCTAAGATCTGCCTACTATATCCCATGCATTTTTGACATGGTAGATTGATTATCACATAGGTTAAGTCCCTAATGTCCCCTCTTTTCAAAGCTGAAGATTATGGTTAAAATTGATAATTATGAGTATGCCAGCGACTGTAATTTCAAATTGATGCACGAATTTACTGATAATGAATTTATCCATAATAAATTCAGCCAAGATAGTTGGTATTTGTGTGGATGAGAAGAATTTCATCTGAAGCAGCTTCTTAGGGTTGAATCAAAACAGAGAAAGATAACTGCCACTAGAGTCCATTGAAATAGAAGGCGTGACTCCTAAGAAAACCTATATTCTACAAGTTATCAACTCTGCTTCAAGTCAATAGCTGCTTGCGGTTATAATGGTAGAAAAAATGTTCACAATTAGCCTGATCCATGGTAAGCACCAATGAAATCAAAACAAAAAACTAGTGGCATCATTTTTTGGGTGTACATGCCACGTTTAACTGATTTTGAGACTTGAGGATGGAAATGTAACTAAAAGAACCTCGATTGAGCTTTGTAAAATTTTGCCACTTTAACTGAACACAAAAATCTACCGTGAGATTTTTTGATGAAGAAATGTGCAAATTTTTGTCCATGATACTCGTGATGAAAACCCGATATTTGATATGATAGAGTGATGATCATAGTAGTATAGAAGCACTCCATTGTCATTATTTAACTGTTGGAATGAGGACCAGGGGTTGCTCCTTCTGCTGTGATACAGCCAACTTCTCATTATTGTCTAGCTCAATGGGGTCATTTCCATGTGGAAGAGACCAATGAAAAGAACAAAAGCAATGAAGCAAGAACGAAAGAAAATTGCTTTGCTGCCATGGGAAGACCAGGGCAGATTCTTCTTCCCGCACCAAAGGGTAAGAATTCAAAATCGTTCCCTTTGAAATCCAAAGTCACTTTGAGGAATCGCTCTGGTTTAAATTTCAATGGCTCTTCCCAAATCATGGGGTCTCTCCCAATTGCCCAAACATTTACTACCACTTGAGAAGTTTTAGGGATGCTGTAATTCATCACTTTGCACAAGTCAGGTGCACAGTGAGGAAGCAGCAATGGTGCAGGAGGATGCAATCTCAGAGTTTCTTTTACATAAGTGTAATGTTTGTGATTTATATATATATATATTTTGTGGTTGAGGAATTTAAAAGGTGGGATTTTGTGAATGGAGGGACCCACCACTTGATTTTTAATGGTCAAGAGGCCATTCTAGCCTCATTTTCATTCTCTCTCCTGTAAGCTCTCTTCTCTCTCTCATTCTTGGTTTCTTTTTCTTTCTTTTTACATCATAGCTTCAATCTTTAATTACTCCTTCGTTTCTTGGAATTTTTGGATGCCATTTGGGGCAAAACGGAGAGTACGACAAGACCTACACATAGATGTAAGCAATTCATTATTTGGTGCACTCTAGGGATTTCAAATTTTGGGACCCATTTGGGGGTTTTTGCATCTAAGTGAGGTAGGGGTGTTTAATCCATAACTTCTTGGATTTTAGTGAGTTTTTCTCCATGTGTTATTGTCTAGCATACTATAATTGTGATGAATTTTCTTTAATATGATTTAATTGTTGTATATAAAAATTATAATTATGTGTATTGTTGTTCTTGTGTGAGAAAAACATGCCTAATGTGTTAAATTACATGCCTTTGGTGCTTATTAATTTGCTAGAAATTGCTA
>JAOTQH010000057.1:3110663-3123481 GCA_025631255.1 Cornus kousa | reverse complement strand
CCGTCCCGGAGTTGGAGCGGAGTTGGTATGACGGATTTTTTAATGGGGCGGAGTAGGGTTTAGCCAACTCCACCCCACCCCAACTCCGTCCCTTTGCCATCCCTAGACTTGGATGCCTGACTTTGATTCCTAGTTGTGTATGCATGTCAAATATCTGAATTTATATAATCGGGATTGAATTCTGTTTCCTGAGCACAATTCCAGGCAGCCTTAATTGATTGAGGTTTATTATTATTCATTGAAGCAATTGAGGTTTAGTATTCATTGAATTTCAGCAAACGGATTATAAGAGAATGGAGAGAAAGCTATGCATAAAGTGAGCAGGTCTAGATATAAAATTTGCAACCATCTCTTTACTTTCAAAAACTTTTTGTGGGGAGAGTATAAATCATAACAACTACAGCAAATCATTCTCATATTTATTGTCTTTGTTGTCTTGTTATTTTTGTTGTTGTTCATGGTAGGAGCAGTTGTCTTTATTATTATCATTGTTGTGATGACACTGCTATTGTTTTGGGGAGAGATAGGGAGTTTATTCAGGAAAGCATTGGTATCCTGAAGTTACAGAAAGAAAAGATGTAAAGAGATATTATGGACCTTTTGGTACAATTTGTTCGGGGAACTTCTTACCAACAAGTAGAGTTAGATGAGTTGAGGATGTATTTAGTGACCGAGTCATCATAACCCCTTTAAGTAAATGCAATCGACTTGCTGATTTTGTATTGTTTTCAGTAAGATCAATCCATGTTAGCACAAGGAAAAGCCACATGGACTCACTTTGTTATAGATGCTATTTAGCATAAATGTAAAAAAAAAAAATATATATATATTTGCTTTCATTTGATATACGGATGATGATGTTATCTGTGAGATTGTTGGAAGAAAATGTCCTAAAATAAAATGGTGGAAACTAATTAAGCTTATTCTTGATTTAATGAACAAGATACCATATCCTATTTTTCCTTTTAGGAAATTTTCTATTGTGTATATATATATATATAGTGATTTCTTTTGGAACTCAATGAATTATTCAAAGTTGAACTGTATGGAAAACCAGAACCTCCTTTGTTTTCACATCAAACCCATTCCTAGGATTTCACAAACATAGGTCTAAGATGATGCTGCCTCGAAATGTGAACAATATTGGAAAGAACAGATCATTTGTTTGTTTTTGCTCATTTTTGATGAAATTTCTGGCCTCTCAAAAGTTGGACTATTCTGATTCATGGCATGACTATTCTGTTTGCGCAAAAAAGCTACAAATCTACAATATGCTAGTGTTTATTTACTTTACCTAAATTTAGATGCAACTGCCTGTGCTTACTGCTTAACCGTAAAATAACTGTTGCATCGACAGTGTGTGCTGTTCCAGAAGGAGAATTGTTTTATTTATTCTTTTTTCAGTTTTTCCTGTTGGCAGAGTATTACTGTAATAAAATGCTTTAATTAATTCTTGAAACATAGTTTTATAGAGTATTTTAATTGATTTAGAATTCCCTGGCATCATGTAGATTCTGCAGTCTTGCTTATCTTCAGCAAATATGGTGGTTTGAAGTTGACGGGGAGGTCGAATTTCCATTCCCAGCAGGGAGCTATAGCCTATTCTTCAGGCTGCATTTAGGACGGACCAGTAAGAGGTTTGGTCGCCGGGTATGCAACACGGAACATGTTCATGGTTGGGATAAAAAGCCGGTACAATTCCAGTTTTCGACTTCAGGTGGTCAGCATGCTAATTCTCAGTGTTTCCTAGATGAACCTGGAAAATGGATACACTACCATGTGGGTGATTTTGTTGTTGAGGACTCGAGTGCACCAACAAAAGTTAAATTTTCTATGACTCAGATAGATTGTACACATACAAAAGGGGGTCTTTGTGTAGACTCTGTACTAATTTATCCTAGTGAGTTGAGAGAGAGGTTAAAGCATTTTTGAACCCTTTCGAGATATAGGGACTTAGTTCTATATTTATAGAGAGGTGTAAAATTTGTCCATAGCAAGCCGTGTGTCTTTAAGTATCCACTGTTTGGCTAGTGTACTGTTATTTTATTTTGATCTCATTTTCCTTCCGTCTTATTTTTATTTTTTTTATTATGAGAAATTTAAAGACAGCTCAAAGAATGCGAGTTAATGCCAAAAAATGGCAGGAGATTTGAAATTTGAAACCGGAACATGAAAAAGTAAAAATAATCTAGTGTATAGAGAACGAAAAATGTGCAATACATTTTCACATTTTCCGATCATTATAGGACCGTTTTGGACAGCAAGAAGGTCAAAAGGAAGGGCCAACACACTTTCCGATCATTATAGGACCGTCTGCAAGAAGGTCAAAAGGGCGGGCCAACACATTTTCCTGTACAGTTTGACAAGACCTTCTCAACCTGAAGACCCATTTCCGATTGTGTGTGTGAGAGAGAGAGATTCAGACCAGAGAGTTCTCAAAAACATCATTTTTGTATTAATATATATTGCTTAACCTCTGTAGACTCGTTGTTGTTGTTTTGGTTCGGATTAACTCCATAACACTCTGAACTTTTGAACCTCTTATCTTTCACATGATAGAGATAACTAGCAAGACTCAAGAACTATACAACTCTATGCTGGGCTTAATATTCCGCAGAATACCTAACAAAAACATTAAACCAAAATGAACTATGCCTTCCAGTCATAACCCATGCCCTTCCAGTCACCAGTTAAGTCCCCAATTTCAGTAAAGTCATCAGCCATTTTGAACTCCTCAGGAAGATCGGGTTCCCTCTTGATTAAAGTGCCACCGCCACAAACCCGGGAAGAGCTACTGTTAGATGCAGAATTGACATTGTTGGTCCTCCCTGGGACACTACCTAACACATTTGCCGTAACAGCGCCAGCAGATTTAGAATTACCAGTAACATTACCAGTGACAGCGCCAGTAGATTTCGTATTACCAGTAACACCGCCAGTAGATTTAGTATTACCACGACCTGGCCCATTCACAACCATGATTGTGCCCCTGGATCTTGTTGTCGAGCCATCGGATGTACTTCCATTGAACTCAACAGGTACTTCTTCCTTCACCCTGCCATTCGCTCTGGTGTTAGTCACCATCTCCTGCAGTAATTTATGGATCATATGCTGCTGTAGATTCTTGTTGCTATGGGAGGACTGGGAAATTGACAAACCATTGTCGGGTGAGCTAGAAAACAGTCCTGTACTTGGGGATTGGGAGCCAAGAACCGGTGAAGATGCTTTCTGGTTAGAACATCTCATTGAAGGAGGCTCCTGCTTTACCATGCCTACATCATGGGATGCAGAACTCTGTCTCAGCAATTTCTGGTAGTAGTAATTGGTCAGTGCGAGTGATGCTGCTCCCGAGTCTTCCAAAAGTCCACCATCGGTCATGTGAGAGTTGTCATTTATGTTGCTGGTTGGATCAGGATGCATCATCAACTTATTTCTCTCAGTCCGCAGACCTTGGGCACTGCCTTGCTGCTCGGTTTGCTCCACCCACTTCATCTGAGTTTTAGTTTTGGTGTCTTCTCGAAAATAGTTCTTCAAACTCTCTACAAATGAGAATTTGTATTAATTATAAGTTGAGATATATTCTAGGCAACTGCTTCAAATAGTAATAGAGCAAAACAAGGATAGTATATTTGTGGGATATTAACTAATATTACATATTAATAATGGTCTATTTTTGTCCTAGTGGCTTTGGGTCTTGACTCTCAAGTCCTAGGTGAAGGTTTTGAGACTAATACAGAGAAAAGCAAGGAAAAAAATATACATATTAATATTTTATTGAAAATTTGATCAAGACATCTCTGCTAATAAATACCAATACTTCCTTGTTAATCTAGCTACAATAGTAACCCTCTGATTGATTGCCAAGGTAGTGGAAGGGAAGAAAGAAAAATTGGAATCAATGAGCAGTTATGAGACCTTCAATCTGTTCTGTACCACCCTCCCCCTTTCTCTCTCTCCTCCCTCATTCACCAAAGAAAGTTACAATCAAGAATGGGAAAGTCAAAGCTCAGATTTTTTTTAATGAATTCACATAAATGACAAATAAAGATGGAATAAGAATTTATTTCGGCTGAATTTAATCAAGAAATAAATTTCATTATTATTGTGCTTCAATACAGAGAACATGAGAAGAAAAAACAAAAGAAAAAACTTCATTAATGTGCAACAGTAGTCGAGCAACTAATAAATATTCTCAAACCATTTGGTCCAAGAATCAATAAAATTTCATCTAGAAGAACAAATTCAAGTGGAAGCAATATTCAAAGTGAAAAATTAAAGTTGTGCTAAATGTCAATTATACCAAAAAGATCACAAAGAATCAAAATTTACAGCGTATATAATATATGCATACCAATTGGTCCAACATTGTTTTCATGGCTGAAAGTCATCAAATCTTTCATGCTGCTGACAACTTCAGCAATCTGTGTGAATCAACAAACGCAAGATTGTGCAAGAGAATATTAGAAGAAATAACACTCCAGAAATTAAATTTTGGATTTACACAGATAAATTCTCCTAGATGTACCTGCAAACACCTGAGGTATCTTTTGGCAAATCCCAAGTCATTCACCAGTATTAACTCCAAATTCCTTGCAAGCTGACGTCCTGCTGTTAGGAACCTACAACAAGAGGAATAACTGAGTAGTGAGAACCAAATTGATGTATTTGTATTTTGTAAGGGCTTGACCCCAGATTGTGGTCTGGTTTTCTCCACAGATCATTTTCCCAATCCAAATAGAGCTCCAAAATTTGACTTGGGCAAGAAAACCTGTTGAAACATGTACTGGAGGAGTCATTTTGCTATACAGGTTGGTTTCATGCAATGCCAGCAACACCGTAATCTTGAAAAGTTCTAACTTTTGACACTTCTTTCAAGCTCCTAGACCCATCAATCAAAATCCAACCCTTTCAATATTTCAATTATATATATTATTTATGGTTCCACATTGATTTCATCTTTTTTTTAGATATTTGAATTCCTTACATATTGGTCCTCAATACATGGATTTAGGTTTTCAAGCTCTCTTGTTACTGGAGCATGTCAAGTATTTTTTTGGTAACAGCTTGAGTCAAGCCCATCCAGCCATCAGCCATCCAGGGAAAATATAAGAATAAAAGGAACCACAAAAGGAAGAAGTTTGCAGATAAAGCCACTCATCCAAATATGTTTGCAGTAATACGAAGATCCAATGCAATATCTTACATGGAAATTTTGAATGACGTAAATTTTTTATACCATCTGAAATGCATTTAGTTGCACCCTAATTTATATAGTGTCATTTTTTTGGAGACAACCACCAATAGTCATAATCTTTGGGAATCATGCCTATAGTAAAAAATTACAATCAGACATTGGAAGAATATATATAAATATAATTGCTCAATTTAGAAAAGAAATCCTTTCATAACCTTACATATTGCATTTCGATTGCAAATCCTGTTGTGAAAGCCTATCAGAAGCATTATCATTTATAGTACTTTGACATTTATTTGCAGACTGAACCAACTGATTCACCTGCATACCAGAACATATTCAAAAAGAAATTTAGACAAGTAACTTAGATATGTGATATTATGCACTGTATGCAATATATAAAAGGAAATATGTTCACAGGCACTTGGGGAAGAAAAAAAATGCTCACAGGCAAGAGAATTTGGATTGAAATTAAAAATAGAATTCGCACATTAGTATCCTTATCAAACAAAAAGAAAAAAGAATTGGCACATCAGTATGAACTCTATTTGAACCAATCACATGTATGCCACCTATTCGTATCAACAATTGGCATGTCAAATAGCTCTCCCAAGACCAGTATCCAAAAAGTTTTGGATACTTGACAAATAAAACAACCTTTAGTCACACATTAAAGATGCAGAAAAAGTTATGCGTGTATCCTACTAGGTGCAAACAATTCCTTGGAGGCGGGGTATGTGAGTACCAACTAGGAAAAAAAAACTACGTGTGTACTTTCAGCTTTTACTGTGAAACCTTAATTCAAACTTATTCGTCCTTGCGATGTCCTACTCCTACACACAAACTTTTTAATGTCAGATGTTTGGCAATTGTCCTGTACCCACCTAAACAAGACATCTCTATATCAACAAATCCTAATTTTGAAGTGAACGATTTGATTATCACAACAGGATAACATGAACAGAATTTTTTAAGGCTTGAATACATTATTCACGAAAATCTAAAAGCACATATTTATCACATTAAAAATGAGACCCAAAGGTATAACATGAGGAAGACCAATTTATGGATCAATAAGCTGCAATAACTACAACAGTGTCTAATCACAGCTGCTCATATTGAAGGAGAAAAATGATACCTGAGGTGCAACCAATCTACGAGGCAAAAGTTCTTCATGATGTCGAGCACAGAACTCCCAAGACAATATCTGAAGAATACAAATCATATAAGTACTGCAGGTTTAGAAGAAAACAATGCTCAAATAAAAACCGGCAACAATATCCAAGGTTTCATGGAATGAACCTGTTAACCTTATTCATATTGATAATTTAACTCACCTTCAAGTCGTGACTAAAAATTACACGAAGTTGACCCTCACGAACAACACGGAATTGTTCATACACACTCTCTTGAACTGCTTTTCCATACTCTAACATCATTAATCCAGATTGGAATCTACGCTCATGTGGTAAATCAAGGAATAGAAGTTCATCAATGACCCCACTCTCATATTTCATTTTACTAAGCCTAGGAAGTATTTCATAAATCGCCTCTGCCAAAGAAAAAAAAATAAAATACAGAGAGAAGTCAGATGAGATCGGTAAATTCAAGAAAACATGATCAAGGAATTTAACATATGATGATAATTGAATAGAAGCTGAAGCAAGATCAAGACTCTAAGCAAAACTCCTTGGTTTACCAATAACTTTACATGTTAGTTTAATATTTTCCAACAGTAAAAATTTAAAATAGAAATTAATTGACTCACCTACATTTTTTGAAGGGTTGGGATATCTAGAAAGGAGCGAAGGAAAATAAAAAATAACACTAATTTTTTTTTTTTTAATGCACTAGATTAATGATGCAGTCAGGTTCCTGAAGTGCTTCATTCAATTTAAAGGATATGGGATGGAATCCACAACTAAAAAAATTCATCCCGAGAAGCCAACAGAAGACATAACTGAGCACGACGAGCAGAGGACCATCTCAACAACTCTCAAGCAATGGTGACATGGACTCGAGTACATGTGTCGGGTGTGGATATGTATCTATGCGTCGGGCATGTCAAATCTTCATAGGTAGGGACATATGGACACCACTAAATATTCATATTATTTAATATTTAATATTTTTATTTTTATTCTTGAGTAAAATAACATCTTTAGGTTACAGTGTCCAATATAGGCATTTTACTCATTTTGAAACAATAATACAATAAAATTAAATCAGTAGGTACATTTTTTAGGTGCATGTCCAACCAAAAGTGTCGGATACATATCCATACCCATGTCCAACCAAAAGTGTCGGATACATATCCATACCCATGTCCAAGTATCATGTATCCGACATGGGTACTTCACCTAACTTTAAAGAGTTCATTAACATAGCTCTCAAGTTGTATGGGGCAACAGCACTTCTACCACAAGTGTATATGGTTGCACAAGGATTAATTCAGCATTTTTTTTTTTTTTGATAAGTTGATTAATTCAGCATATTCCATCATTAGATCTCTTATCTCTGTGAGGAGTAGATAAGTAGAACAGATAAAGATCCAGCTCCATCAAGGTGAGGCTAGGTCAACAAATAATATCAATATCTTCGGGCCAATTACGGGGTGGAGTATTTAACCAGGATTGTTCTGTTTTCTCATTTATCTGATAAATGATTTGCTACACAAGGTGGCCATAACTCCCATAGGAGACGAAGGAACTCCTAAGGTTTTATATACAAGTGAAGTATGTGACTCTGTCCCTAAATTATGATTCACCCAATCCCAATCTAAAACTAAAATAGTGTGATCAATCTTGTAATATGATAGTGCCTATAAGTTTCGAGAGCCAACACTGAACTGAACTACAAAAATTGATCAGCTGTAAGCTAAGATTGAGTTTGGCAAAACGGAATGCTCCTTAAGCAAAGTAGCAGCCTCTAAGTAATAATAAATTACTAATTCATATACTCAGCTGTAAGCTAAGATTGATTTTGGCAAAAAAGAATGATCCTTAAGCAAAGTAGCAGCCTCTAAGTAATACTAAATTACTAATTCATATACTTTTGACCTAAATTTTTCACACCGTGTGAACTCTATCCAAATATGATAGATACAGTTAACTGAATGATGCAACTACAATCTTCTTTTTGGGGTGACACTCCAAGATTATGAAAATACGAAAGACAAGTTTTAACAATATTCAAGACGTGCAATAATTTTGAACTTTTAGCTCATAAATAATAATAAATCTTGAAATGCAGCATGTCATTAATTGTAATTAATGAAACCTCAGTTATTCTGCAACACAAAATGAACCAGCACATACCACTAAGCCATTAGCCCAGCTGGTATAACCTCTCTTCCCTCAAAGGGAAGGTGAGGGGCTTGAGCCCCATAATAGGCACTTGTGGGTGTGTGTGAGTATTTTCCTAACCAAAAAATAAATAAAGTGGACCGGCACATTTGTCTTGTTAAAAAATATTGGATTGAATTGGGTCCATGAATCTAAGAATAGAACATGATTGAAATCCACTAATATTTAAAATTAAAAATAAATAAATCATACCAGGCAAACAAGATCATTATCTGATTAGTGAGAGAAACCACAAACAGATTTCCAGTTCTGTATTTTGTTTCATCCTTGAAGGCCATTATATATAGTTATATATCAAAAAGGATTTAACAAATTATGAACTACCAAGACAATACAATAAATTACAGCTTCAAGGGATAATGCTAAAACTGGACATACAAGCTTCATTTTGAATGCAATATAGCAACCAATTTAGCAAAGTTAGTCAAGACAGTACAGTGAAAAAATCAGTAGTGTTTTCTAGAATAAGATATAACAGAAGTGAACATAACTGAAAGCATGACTAACCAAAAAATTTAATAGCTTGACGGGTAAAAAGAACCAGAGATGAGTTCTTAATGTCACTGGGAAGGGAAAATAATATACATCTCTATTTTTTTTTTTTCCCATATACATCTCTATTTAAATAGACATAAACTAATGATTTGCTTACCAAACCCTTTCCCTGATTTAGAACCACAAATGTCACAGTGCCATGCCTCCTGAAAATAAATCAAACAAGCAAAAAATATATTCAACTTTCGGATCGCAGCGACAAACTATGATTTAATGAGGAAAAGAAGAATCAGATATGCGACACAGATTGACTCATTGACATAAGGTAGCCCTGCACAAAAAAGAAACAAATGAAAGAGAAGAATACACAGGCAGCATGAAAACTGACCATAGCAACCTGGGAGAAAACACCAAGGGCATGTTGTCCAATATCATCATACATAGACAAACACCACCTTTTCTTGGCACCAGGAGCATAATATTCTGCGACGAACTTCCTCCAATAGGTAATATTATTGTCCTATAAAAAGCAATGAAAATAATCAGATGAGAATTAGAGTGCCATAAGACTGTACATATCTACACATATCACTGAACTGAGAAACAAAATGCAAGCAGGCTGTCAGAGTAAGAATAGCCAGTAGCGGGAAAACTAAGAAATGACATAAGAAAGAGAGCAATAATAAAAGCAGCTGCATTATTCCAATTAAACCAACTCACAGGTGGTCGGTGCCGCAGATGATACATGTACTGCATTAACCGTCGAGAACAAACACCACCATCAAGGGGGTGCACAGCAGAAACTTGATGAGGGACCTGCTGCTGTAAATGCTGCCTCATTTCTTGCTGCTGCTGTGAATGAACACCACGCAGCTGTGGAACTGACTGCAAAATTTGTTGCTTTTGCTTTTGCTGACTTCGTAATCTATGCTGCTGAATCAATTCCTGTAGCTGTGGATTATGATATTGCATCTGCACATGGTCCTGTCTTTGCAGTAGTTGTTGAACAATCTGCTGATGCAAAAGATCCTCTTTGCTGATGTCTAGCCTTTGTTTCTTAGGCATTTGGGTTAAAGCACCAGGCTCCTGATTTATGCCTGTGGGAAGTGAACCACGACGAGTTTGTGTTGTGGCAGTGGAACTTGCCTCCAGTTGTTGCATCCTTTTACGCCCTTGTCGGCAGTTTTGGTCTATATGGGAGGACACCTGTTGTTGTGCAACAGAGGAACCATCTACAGCTGAAGGATTTAAATTAAATGACATGCGTGATGAGTACAAATCAATGTAAGAGTCCATATTGGCATTGCCACTTCTCTGCAAATGAGCAACAACAGGTAGTGGCAAATTGGCATCCGTGAATACAGAGCTCGGCCCAATGCTCAGTCCTGAATTTGAAATGTTGTCCAAGACTGTTGAGTTCATGTCACCAGACACCAAATTTGCGTTCATCTGCGCCATTCTAGCCACAGAATTCGAAAAATTTTCAAATGATAAATCCAAATGTGTGACTACTGCTGCACTGGACAGCCCATCTTTCTGAAGTGACATGCAAGAGGTTAAAGTTTCCATAAATCCCCCATCCCCACTAGTTGGTGCCACTAGAGGCACTGCCAATTGGTGGCCAGAATCCAAATAGTTCTCCAGAGACATCCCGAAGACACCCTATGGGAGTAGAAATAAAATTCATGTAACCCTTGTTACCCTGCAGAGTGCACACAAAACCAACAACCCACAAAAAATTATTCTCTCTCACGCCAGTGGAATAATAAGAAAATCTAGCTTTCCCCTTTCACGATTTCGAGATAAACAATATGTATACATACATATATATATATATATATATATATAATACAAATTAATCATGAGCTCCAATTGAAGCAACTAAATTGGAAATTGGGGTGGCTAATAAATATTATTTTCAAGTACATCTCCTTCAATAAAATAAAAAGGAAAAACAAAAGTGGCATTCAAACAGTGAAGAAATGTACTGATAAAGCTAAAATCAAACACTAAATAACATCATGCCTGCAGCATATTCAAGACTAACAATGATACATAACAACGACCACCATTCATGCGTATGTATTATATAAAACCTAGCAACAATCCAAAAGGAAAAAGTAGCTGTATCCAACTCAATTAGCTATCAAAAAGAAGCTAACAAAAACAGAACTTATAGGGCTCAACAAACAGTAAATGGCACCAAAAAAACACAAATGTACCATTTAATCTCAAAACCAACACCAACACCAACACATACGTTCAATGAAACATAACAAATCAAACTAGAAATATCAGCTGTCCATATGAAAAATAGTCCAAAAAAAAATTTAACCTAAACCTATCCAGATGAAAACTTCAGACCCTATGTTTCATATTGAGTTTTCATTCGCCGCATTAATTAGCTAAACAATCGTACCACCGGCCACCTCAGTGACGTAAGGGGTTTTCTTTGTGGAGATCCAAATAAGGGAAAACCCAAGAGTCGAAGTAGTACTGATTGCTTTTCCTTCACTTTCTTTACATTTTCTTGGCAAACAAACAAAAGCGTAACGAAGCAAAGCAAATTAAATGTGATTGTGAGGCGAATATTAATTTTCTCAGTTCTCGAGAAAGAAAATGGTGCGAAGCAGTATTGAAGAAAGAGAAAAAGAAGTCAAAAAACTAGAAAAGAAAGGAAAAGTGGAGAGACAGGTGAGATAAATGCTAACCCTAAGAAGGTCCAAAAGGTTCCATTGATTTGTTCTGTTCGGCCATGGTGTAGTCTAGAGAGAGAAAGAGAGATGTTTTAGAGTAGTGTATATTGTTCGCGGGAAGTGCACCGAGTGAGAGTGAGGGGAGTGACCGGCTACGCCGGTTGCGGGTCCACTCTAACCGGATAGACATAGACTAGTAACGTATTGTCGGTTCAGACACGCGTCAAGGGATCCACAACGCCACGTTACACTCGTTCGCGACGTTTGGTAACGCTTTTTGTTATTTTGCTTGGACACGAGACACAAATTCAATTTTTTAAGAAAAAAATTTGGAATATGATTAATATAAATATAAATTATTCTTTATAATTGAACATAGAATGAAAAATGTTCTCTTGGAAAACCAATTCCTTGCAATTCAAAATATCTCAACCCGCTATTTCTTTTCCTTTGGGCTCTTTTACTTTGGGCTCCTCTTGGACACCAGCTATTTCCATTGCTTTGAGATTGGGCTTGAGATTGTCTCAATCGATATTGGGCTTAATGGGTGGTCATTCGATCGAGCGAAATGTTCTCTCCTGATCCAATCTTTAGTGATATGGGTCGTACCCCGCCCAAGCCATTTTTTGGTATCTTCACCTGCCCCATAATCTTTCCCTAATTGATTAGGATGAAATTATCGAAGAGACTTAATAATGACATGACTGCTCGAGGCGGTGATGTGGGGAAGCGAACGATTGGTTCAGAGGCCTACGTTTCGAAATTTAAAATATCATCATTGCCATGACTCTTTGGTTATTGAGTCACTTCTTCTTTATAAAACCCCTAACTTCCCATCTTTTGTCATTCAATTTTATCTTTCCCATCTTTATCATCGAGCATCATCTCCTTTGATCGTTTCCGTCAATAACCAGGTATTCTCAGGTGAGTTCTCCTTTTGTGATTCTTCATCTTTCACTTTGATGCGGTGTACTCTGCAGATCTTCTTTCTAAGGTTAGTCCCAATCCCCTGTTATTTTTTCTAGGATTTTGCTCTTTACTACTTTTAAAAAAAAAAAGAAAAAAAAG
>JAOTQH010000057.1:3098042-3110563 GCA_025631255.1 Cornus kousa | reverse complement strand
AGCAAACCTTTCCAGTTCAACAATTAACCAACTTCTTATTCTTCCTCCCTTTTTTTTTTTTTTTTTTTTTTTTTCTCCATGGCTTATACCAACTTTGAGTTCAGTGCTCACACACACTTGGTCACCCTGCATGTATTAGTTAAGCCTTTGTAATTTGAGATGTAGGGCTTTTGACACTCTGCAGGAAATTTTCTAACAAATCATTCAATTAGTTGAGCAACATTTGCGATCAGTCTTCTGCTATTTAGCTGTACTCTTGTTAAAGAACAACGGGCAATATTGTTAATTAGTTTACTCATTGGTTCATCTTATTAGTTGAGCAACATTCCTCGAGTCTTCTGCTATTACATGTACTGTTTTGTCAACGAACAATTGTCACCAATCACCAATCACCAATGTTACTTTCTTTAATTTCCTTGTTTGTTGGATGCTAGAGAATCCACAAGAATCTTCATTTGAACTTATTAAAATCCTGCAATTAAAATCTAAGGTATTTAAAATTCTCACTATTTGTTCATATGTGTAGCCATGTATACTACATGAGTGGCGATGCATGGAAGGAAGGAGGTATTGATGCTACCGGTAAGCATTATTCTAAACTTTCCATACCCCTTGGCTTTCATCTTTCTTGAGGTAAATGAATTAGACCGTGTGCCTTCTTTGTAAATAGATTATTTGGTAGGTGATAGTTGGAGCTATTGTGCGTTAATGAATTCAATGTTTTGGGTGGCATAAACAAGAAAGCGCCAATCACATGTTCTTTGGTCTTTGGACTTTTCTAAGTGATTTTTTGTTACTCTCAATTATGGAGAATTTTTTAGGTGCTCTAAGTTCATTTTGTCATGTGTGTGCACTTGATATGCAACACTTAAAGAGTGACAACAAGAAAACATCTTTGATGATGGGTATGGCTGCAATTTATTGTAATTGGTGTTGGTGTTGATCAGATCGTAAAATAGTGGAGCTACTGGAAGTACAGGCAAACAGTTGGAGCATGCATAGGCAGACATACAAGGTTTTGGAAATTCCCTTTGACCCTAGCCTCCTCTAAAAGGTTTTTGATGGAGTGGCCCCTCCAAAGATGTAGTGTTTTGGCTATCAGCCATGATTCGATCTTTAATATTTCTAATTATGTACCCTTTCAATAAATATTTAATAATCCTTTCTGTACATAATAAGGCCCATAAGTTTATATTATTGCCTTCCAGTTCTGTCTCCCAATAATTTATTAGGAATAAGACAAAGTATTAGAGTGATTTTCTTTTTGTTTTTTGTTTTTTGTTTTTGACAAGTATATTAAAGCGATTTTCTGCATACTAACAAAATCAATGCATGTGTAACGTAAATTTGTGGAAGTCTCTAATGGTGTTATGCATTCATGTAGCTGATCAGAATTTCTTTGGAAAAACTTTTTTCTTGAACCACAATATCTTTAAGTTAATATTATGGGGCTACTCCCCTATTATCATCTTTAGACAAATGGGAAAATGGTTAAAATTTTACTTATTTATCCTATTATGCAGTTGAGAAAATAATATGCTTATTAGACTGTTTGCGAGCCATGGAAGACAATTCCTACTCCATGAAGTATTTTAATTGACTTTAAAAGAGAAGTGTTAACCAACTAGGAAAAAAAGAAAGAGAAGTGTTAACCACCATCTACTCTAAAAGCTTAAGCTCTTAGAGAGGGTGTAACTTTAATATTGAAATCCTTCAACATGCCCCCCTCACGTGTGGCCTTTTTGGCCCAACACATGATTTTCAATTTGTAATTAGGGTGACGGTGAGGTTTGAACTTGAGACCTTTGGCTCTGATACCATGTTAACCACCATCTTCTCTAAAAGCTTAAGCTCTTAGAGGGGATGTAACTTTAATATTTAAATCCTTCAACAAGAAGGAAGGTAATTGATAGATGATAAAGCCTTAAAACAGGTCATTCATAAATATTTATTTATTGTAGATAGAATCCTTAACGTTGCTGATGAAAATAACTAGAAAGTCTCTATATTAGTTTTCTTGCTGTGTTGAATATTCTTTTGGATGCTGATGCCCACGCTGCAACTCACTTCATTTTAAAAATAGTGTGTTGGACACATCAAATTTTTATTGGATGTCGACATCTGTTTCAGTGTCCTAGTTACATAAAAAATTATTTTATGCTGAAGGTAATTTAGTAAGTTTATCTTTGTTTACCATGTCTGTTGAAATTTTATAGCCATAGAGGGGGTTCATATTTGAAAGGCGCATATCAAAAGTGAAAGTAGAACATCTGGACTTCATGTTGCAATATGCCTAGATCAACATTGTCAACCTTGCCCATCCTTAACAGTAGTGTTGTTTATTTTATTTTATTTTTTTCTCTCGAGTTAAAAGCTAACTAATGCTACATTTTATGAGTTTATTGTCAATGAAGTCAATTACTCTTAATTTTTGAATCAGGTATAAACTTGTGATCATCTATCTATCTAATATATGCATGCATTCCCTACTTTTGATTTTGAGTTTTCCTTAGCTACCTTAATAACTTTTTTGTATCAATGTACACATTTAAGAACTTTTCCACATTAATGTGCACCTTTGTTACAATCCTGATTCAGCTGTCATCTTTAATCATTGCATAGGTGCTTTAATGGTGTTAACACTGAAAGTCATCTCATGTGCAATAAATTACAATGATGGATTATTGAAAGAGGAAGGTTTGAGTGAGGCACAAAAGAAAAACCGATTGGTTAAGTTGCCCTCATTAATTGAGTATATTGGTTACTGTCTCTGCTGTGGAAGCCACTTTGCCGGGCCAGTTTATGAAATGAAGGATTATCTTGAGTGGACAGAAAGGAAGGGGGTAAGCCTACTGTGTTGTTTGTGTGCTCTTTTTTTTTATGAAAGTTCTGTATTTTCATCTTAGTGAAATTAACTAGGTCTTGCCAACAGGCCAGTGGCCTAGCGTTACCAAGCCCCTACTTCCCAAAGGGAGGTCAGGGGTTCGAGCCTCAGTGGAGGCATGTGTGTGTGAGTACCAATTAAGAAAAAGAAAAAGAAATTAACTAGGTCTCAGCTTTGATTACTATCTCTCAGATTTGGATGCATTCTGAGAAGGAACAGTCACCATCACCTTATGGGGCAACAATCAAAGCTCTTGTCCAAGCTGCTTTTTGTATGGGCTTGTACTTGTACCTGGTACCCCATTATCCGCTGTCCCAGTTTACTGATCCTATATACCAAGAATGGGGTTTCTGGAAACGGTTGAGTTACCAATACATGTCTGGCTTTACGGCACGTTGGAAGTATTACTTCATCTGGTCAATCTCAGAGGCTTCTATCATTATTTCTGGCCTGGGTTTCAGTGGTTGGACAGATTCATCTCCACCAAAACCGAAATGGGACCGTGCAAAAAATGTTGATGTTTTGGGTGTCGAGCTGGCCAAGAGTGCGGTTCAATTACCACTTGTGTGGAACATACAAGTCAGCACCTGGCTACGCCATTGTGAGTTTTCATTGCTTCGACGTGTTACAATTTTTATCCTTTTCCCCTATAGGTTTTGCTTTTGCTATCTTAATAGAAACATTCGTATTTGTTAGCATTTAACCAATAACCAGAAAGCTTTGATTTTCCATCTGGACAGTGATAAAGTCCAAAGTACGGCCTGACATGGATTTCACTTGAGTTTTAGTACAGTCTAGATACACACGAAAGACCTGGCTGGAGTAAAACAACATAAATTAGTACATTTTTATTTGTCTTCGTGAAATTTGTACACCTCTGATTTAAGATTTACTGGTATTCAATTATAAGGTCTTTTTGGAATTAATTGCCAGCCTAACCTGAGAACATTCATTATACATGCACTTGTAGTGTTCACATCTTGATAAAATTCTTACCTATCCATAATGGTTTTACAACTCCATCTGTGTCGCGCATAGTATCTTATCCTTATGTAGGCCGCGTCCCACTGGATAAAGGAAGAGGACTGTGTTAGGTAGCTGGGTATTTTACTGATGTGTTGAACTTGCATCAACTTTCGGGTGTTCCTAAAAATGGACTAGGGGAACCTCATTGGTGTCCGAATTGCGCAAAAGTGACTAGGGGAACCTCATTGGTGTCCGAATGCCGCAAAAGAAGTTAATGCAATAAAGTAGGTTTAGATTAACGACCTGGGATGCATGAATATTGTAGGTCACATGATGGAGTTTGTCGACGCTATGATTAGGAGGAGGGCTAATATGGCATGTCTATGAGAAGATAAGTGCATAAAAATTACTTAAATTTTTGACGGTGGGATTATATATAGGAGGAGACTTTATTGGCTATGCTTTAAAAACTGTAGAGGGTACAAGTTTTTGATGGACATGGATTTGGTGGTAGGAATGATGTTGGGGAGGCTTTTTTAGACTAACTGGTGGCTATGATCTTGTGCTGGTGAATGGATATTTTAAAAAGAGAGATGAATATTTAACAATCTGAAATAATAGGTTAACTAAGAGTTGGATTGAATTTTCTCTAACCTGAAGGATAGATCGATTAGAATGCAAAAACTGGAGGAATAGGATTACGGAAAGAGAAAATTAACATCATACTATGGTTGACGGTTTGATATATACTTGTTAAAAGATAATCCAGAAAGAGAGGAGATCAGAACTCAAAACTATTTGGAGGAATTTTAAAGAGGGGATAAAAGGCAGAGTTATTAAAAAATGGGATGCTAAAAGAAGTAACATGAAATTCAGAAAATGGAACTAGTATAATGTTTAATAGGAATAACAAATGTATTAGAAAATATCAAAAAAGGCGTTTGGGAGCATAAAAAGAAAAAGAATCAATATCTAGGAGAACTTGGTCGTAGGATGAAGGTATCTGAACCATATAGTAAAAACAAAGAGTATTAAAAAGATTGGCAAGAAGGTTCAACTGATACGGAAAATTATATAAAAATTTGCCAAGTTAAATGAGAGAGAGAGAATATTTAATTATATTAAGTGCATCAAGAGTGAGTAACGAGTATAAAGTGCCATGATGAAATTAGAAAAGTAGAAAAGTTACTTAAGAGAAGTTGTGGAATGAAAATAATATTGGATGTTTAAGTTTTACAATATAATAACTTTAGGAAGATTGGAAAAATATATTTTTTTCACAGAATAAGTGTGCAAGCTTAAAAATTCATTCAGAAAGATGAAAATGTGAGGGGTTTTAGGACTAGATGACATTCTATTGAGACTCGGAAGTGTTAATGGGTTGAAGGCATTGGGTACTAATATTGTTTGATATCATAACAACTAAGGAATGTATTATGAGTGGTGAAAAAATACCTATGAATAGGATTTAGGGAGGTGCAAGTGGTTTAACTGAGGCTATGGCCTCGGATAGAGCAGAATGAAATTTGTGAATCATGTAGTTGACATTGAATAGTTAGGAGAAGACTTAGCTGAGTTGAATTGAGTTGATACTATGAAATTAGAGTGGATGGGAAGTGTATAAGGTTGAGCATCAGTATTGGCAAATTCAATATGGATTTATGTTTTGAGTAATAAACAATGAAAGCTATTTACTCAATGAGGAGTCAAAAATATATATTGACATGATAAAGCATTTGTCATAAGTTGTTAGGGTACTGAAGTTAACTGATTCAAGTTTGATTGGCCAATAAATATTTCTTCATTGTATCATGCTGTAGGAGAATGTGTGGGGATGGGACAGGTGGTCAGGTGAAGTTATTACTGGATTGGTTTGAGCATAGCATGCCAAGACATTGAGGAAAGCCACTCAAGCTGTGTGCAACTCTGAGCGTGTCAGTGGTTGGGTTAAATGCTCACATTCCAGACCTGTTAAGATGACAGGCCATGAATGTTGTAAATGTGTTTGGGCTGCCTTGGGCTGTTAATGCCCATATATTGCAAACATTAGATGGTAGAAATTTTCACTCTGAATATGTGAGTGGTTGGATTAAATGTTCACACTATATACTTGTCAAGATGACAGGATATGAATGTTGTAAAAGGGTTTAGGCTGGCTTGTTCCTTCAAGTCTATGAGGCAGAAATTGCATATATTGCAAACATAGATGCTAATTTAGTTGGGCTAGAAATTGTCATTCTGTACAAAAGAATCCCGGAGCAGGATATGTTTATTTAATGTGATAAATTCCATCCATTATCTAATATTTTGGTTTTCTTCTAAATTTTAAAAGTGATAAATTTTAGTTGTTATCTAATGTTTTAATTTTTCTCCAGATGTTTATGAGAGGCTCATTCAGAAGGGAAAGAAACCTGGTTTCTTTCAGTTGCTGGCTACCCAGACTGTCAGTGCTGTTTGGCACGTGAGTATTACTTTAAGCTTTATGCGGTCAAGAACTTTGCTTATCTATTGATTAATCAAAACCTTAATCATGTATCTGTTGCTGCATTCCTTTGCTATTAAACTTTTAGTTATTGGAGGCTTGTAATGTTTCACTGCTTGTCAGTTCTTAAATATTTGTGAGGATTAACCGTAATAGGATTATCGGGCAAATTTTCTAACACATGCTTTTGACTTTTATCTGGACATGGTAAAATAAATGCATTTAATGCACATAAATCTGTCCTTCTACTTCTTTAGTTGGATAGTATGGCAATTTATGTTTTAACTTTATTTTTTTTCTACCAGCAGAGTAGCATAGAAAATGTGAATCATGTGACTAAACATGCATGCTTTGATGTTGTTTCTGTGAGTTCATCTGATTTGTGATGGAATTCTGCTGGTATACTGTGCTCGTGATTGTTACAAGAAGGTCTTGGAAGATGATGTATGCTTGAACCTGGGTGAAATCCAATGCAATCATACCTATTGTCTTGCTGTAGGTAGTAATAGCATTTATTGTTTCTGCAAATGTTTTCAATCTTTCTTAAACAAAGCCTTGTCATTTTGAGTCTCTATCAGTTCCTTCATTTGGTGTCAGTGTTCCCAAAACTTCATCAAATGGTGATGCGATATTCCAACAATATGGATATACACTGATGATGCTATCCCACCATATAAATCAAGCTATCTCAGTTGGATCTAGTTTTCTGATTATCACCCATTGAAGTTTCTCCTTTTGCAAATACTCCTTGGATTTGTCCCTCCTCTCATCTGAATATTAATAATTGTCTTAGATATGCTTATTAGATTGGGGTCACCCCGTGCGCATATTCTGCTTCTATGTTTCATTAATTAATATTTCATTTGAGACGTACATCTGGGTGTTGGAGTATTTTCTGTCTTCAAAATCTACTTCTTTTGTGAGCTAACTTCTTGTTTAAATGGTCTCATCATACATATTACAGGGATTATATCCTGGATATATCATATTTTTTGTGCAGTCAGCGTTGATGATTGCCGGTTCAAAAGGTAACAATCGGACCTCCCTTTTCCTCGTTGTTCTTTTTACAGATGGCTAAGCATTTCTTTGATTGCATTAAATATAATCTCTCTGTTTATGAACAGTCATTTATAGATGGCAGCAAGCTATTCCGCCAAATATGGCTCTGATCAAGAAGGCACTAGTGTTGATGAACCTTGCGTACACACTTTTGGTGTTGAACTACTCCTGTGTTGGTTTCCTGGTTAGTCTTCGTATTTTTTTTCACCTGAAGAAATGAAATTCTTTTTTAAATCTTAGACAATGTTTGACACATCTCTGCCTGTCTGTGACAGGTATTAAGCCTGCATGAAACACTTGCCGCATACGGGAGCGTATATTACATTGGGACCATTGTTCCCATAATAATTCTCCTCCTCGGTAGTGTAATCAAACCACCAAGGTCTGGAAGGTCTAAAGCTCGGAAAGAACAGTGAAGGTAGAAACCACATTTTCTGCTTCTCTTCAGAGTGCATGGAATGGGATTAGCAAATTGTAGAACACTACTTTCTGCGGTATCACCGTTTTTTGATGAGTTGTAACATCTGCTCTGATCTTACGATTGTTGAGCCTGTCCACATTTAAATGTGTACATTGAGTTACAAAATTAGAATTAACTGTAACATTTTGAAGCACTTAAAAGCTAGAATCTCTTGTTCTTGGATAACCTACACTTTTTTTTTTTTGCTGGCATTTTTATCCTAAATTGATGTTTTTGCGGAACATTGAATATGATCAAGATAGGGTGTATTGATGACTCAGATTACACATGCAGTAAGCTGCTGCGGGTGCACGAACCTTAAGTTCCGACTTTATGGCGAATTTGGGAAAATGCCAGTAGGTATGAGAACAAGAAAACTGGGATTATATATTGAAAGATGAGGCTAAAAAAACTACTACATGTTCTTCATTGTGGTCTATTCTGGATTTTACCTTCTGTTGCTCTTAGTGTTTCCTTCCACTAGGAAGGAGTCTAGGGTTCCAAGATTATTGTGTACAGGCAAGAAGTAGAGAACATCCTAATATATAAGGGAAACATTTGATGGTTTCTTTCAGGAATGGAGTTTCCCGGCTCGCCTTCGCCGGACGCCGATTAACAAACGTTTGGTCAAGTACCAACCGTAACCCTAGTTCACCGGACTGATATGTATAGCAATTGCAAATGGCCATTCAGTTGTTAGCAACGGATATCCAAATTTGTTTCTGTTGAATGTGGCCATTGTTGGGCCTACTTTTGATGTTTAGTTCACTTTGGGCTTACTCTCATGCCCTATTGTGTCTTTGTTCTTGCCCAGCAAGGTGTGTGGGCCTCACTTATTGGGCTCATTGTAATTATGTTTATACTATACAGTTTTAACCTTTCGAAGAAAAATAAAATAAAAATCTATCACCTCCTGCACCTCTCTCTCTCTCTCTACATATACATACTCCTGTATAAGTCGGGCGGAGGGACGACCGTGTGCACGCCCTCCATTTAAAAACGAAAATTAGTTCCATTATGCGTATTTTATTTTGAAAGTTCAAATATATATATATATTTAATGATATATTGGGGTGATTCAGTCATTTTACCTATCAAAATTTTCACCCATTTGATATGCACTGTACTAATTATTTTATACTATAATTGCATCAGCTTTAAGACAAAAAAAAAATAAATAAAAAATAATAATAATAATAAAAATTAACACTTTGCAATGATTATGTCATTGATTGAATCACCGGAGACATGATTAGTCAGAACTTAGAAACAGAGATTGAAAGAATTAAACCTTTGCACTGATTCAGCCGTAATTTTTTATTTTTTATTTATACAATTGAGAATCATAAACCCTAGTGTTTTTTTTTTTTTTCACATGATTCACATTTATTTTAATTTTTATCTTACTTTGATTGTAAATATATATATATATAAAATTACAATTTGTAATATATTGTATGTATATCAGTTGTATGCGGATTTTTTGTGTTGTGTGTCAACATTTTGGGTTTGAATTTCAAAATCTATGATTCCAATTTGCGAATGTTTATTTTGGTATTCAATGAAACTATTATCAAAATCTATATTTGGTTCTTATATTTGCCAAGTATTTTAACTGTCTTTTCAGTTCAACAAATCAATATTGAAATTGAAAGATTTTTTTTTTTTTTTTTTTGCCTTTCGATTTGAAAATAAAAAAATTTCTAATGTTAGTTGGATTTTTTTGATTTGAATCGGGCTCCGCCCCTGTTAATATAAGTGCTTATGCAGTAAAGATTTCTTGTTCACCGATTAGCATTAAATTTATCAACAGCAAGCATGATCACATAAAATATAACGATTGTTAGATATGATTGTCATCTTTTTTTGATAATTATTTTTTTAAAGCTTGAATTATATTCAACTGTCATGTGTGGAGAAATTTCATGTTCAATAGAAGAATAATATTTGCCTCTTTAAGCGTGAGAACTCCTCTCTTTACCGCTGACCTGTCCTGATATCTTCTTCTAAGAAGATAATTTAATTTTAGGTGGATTTTGTTGAGACCAAATATAATTATATAGTTCAATGTTGTCTGAAGGAGATTCACTCACCTCATGGCTCATGCATTGGGAGATTAACATATGTTATTAATTGAAATCATTAATTATGAATGCTTCTACAGCCTAAGTGATAGGATTACTCCCAATTATTTTTGAGAATTCAATTTCGAACCTTGGCACGAGTCCCACTCCCTTCCTACTAACCCCTTAACATTCTTACAAACAATAATCAGTTGATTTGAATTTTTTTTTATATATATCAAACATCCATTGAAAAGTACATTCATGTTTTATATATATATATATAACATGAATGCACGAAACATCCATTGAAAATTACATTCATGTTTTTTTTATATAAAGTCGATAAGCATTATTTTGTTGTATATAGCCTACGAAAATAAAGTCTAGAATGCATGTTTCTTGTGGTATATGGCGTGTAGCTTTCACACTAGTTAATTGCAAATCAACTCCAAAAATGCCATCTTTTTTCACAAGTCAAGACAATAGTATGGTACTATGGGTGTGCGTGTGTTTATGTCTTTTTTTTTCCACCCCATATATAGAAAAAAAAGTAAACTAAGGTATATTTAATTAATTGAACTTAAAATGCATGATATGGGGGCTTGTCAGGTCACTAGTTTAGTAACACCAAAGCATCACCACCACCACTTCATCATAGAGATAGCGATTAGAGATTATCTTTAATCATCATAAATCAAGGATATAATGTAATGGAGCAATTATCTTTTGCTCATAGTAATTTATTTATTTATTTTTTTCATAATAAGCATTGTGATCATTAAATATAATTCAAGTATTAAAAAAATAATTACCAAAAATAAATAACAATCATATTCAACCGATATGATGTTTGGTCTGAATAATGTAATGTATCTGCATGGTTTGTATTGATGCCTTTTTTTTTTCTTAATTATTTTCCTTTACCTTTCTATTAGATGAAAGTTCACTGAATCAAACTCGAACTCTTCTTTTAGATGGGATGTTAGATAGGTGAGCAAGAGATCATTTCTGCAATGTATCTGCACGATTGAATTGATGTTACTTTTTTTACTTTAATCTTCTTATTTGATGAATGATCTGCAATGTATCTGCACGATTGAATTGATGTTACTTTTTTTACTTTAATCTTCTTATTTGATGAAATTAAGTTCAGTGAATCAAACTTGAACGCTTCTTTTTCAAATGGCATATCAATACTTAAATCACATGTCAGATGGCTCTGACAAATTGATGTCAATTTGTCAATTTGAAAGAAATATTGAATCAGTTTATTAAAATGTGGCAGCATATATATATATATATCCAAGTCCAACCCCCCATCCAATCAGTATTATAGTGCAAAATTTGTTATTTTTTTTTTCTTCGACTAACATGGGATTATTTTTCAAATTTGAGTAGGTGCATTGTTAATGCCACCACAGATGACTTTGTTTGAATATAAATAAATTTAAATTGGGACAAAATATTTCAGCATCAACCAACCAAACCTTACTAAACCGTCCCTATTTGCTCATAGTTAGTATTGATGTCTCCAAACAACTGTACATATAACGGTACCATCATAATATTTAATTTGTGACATACTTTGCCATACAAAACATATTGATCAGATTTAATTTAATTTCTTTATCATGATGGCATGAGTTGAAAATTTTAAAATTATCATAAGCATGTATAAAATTAAACTTTAATATATATATACTTGATCAGAAGGGACAAATTGGAGTGTCGGTGAGCCCGCGGACCACGACCACTAGCCGGCGGTGGTGTCCTTGCTGCACCAACCACTCAGCCGCCCATGCGGCAAGCAGGCCAAGCTGGGTGTATCTGATCCTATATATATATTTATATGTTTTCTGTTTGACTATATATTGCATTAGTCCTTGCATTTTAGTCATCTTTCTCTCCATTTCTTTTTTTTGTTATTTTATTTTTCTTTGCCAGTCTTTGATAATTTTATTAACTTTTGTCCATTTATTTGGTACGGCGAGCTTCTCACCCTCTACTTTTTTTTATTTATTTATAAAGAGTCGTGCTCCATTTGCGAACCACAAAGGCTAGCAAAGAAAAAAGTTATGCAAGGAGACATTCCTCTTTGCATAACTTTTTCTTGAGTCAATCACAAAGAGATATTCTTCTTCTAAAATCTACCAACTAATAAGCTTTTTCAAATTATAATTAAGAATAGAGTCACGAACGAGACATGAATCACACATTTATTGTTTATCATACATATTTGTTTGATTGTGTGTTACACAGTTATGCATCTCTCTTACAAAATTGTTTCAGTACGAAGGCATGTACATATTCTTCAAGTACATATGTTTTAAATTTTGGTTATCAATGTTCATTTAGGACTGTAAAAAAATTGATCTAAGCTCAAAAAATTTGACTCATTTAATAAAATGATCTAAACTGATATTTCATGAATATTATATAAAAATGTTTTGAATTGTGGTTATTCGTGTTGATTTAGGACTACAGAAATTTAGCCAAGCTCAAAAAACTTACTAATTCAAACTAGTTATTATTTTAGTAATCTCACACTAATTACGCGCAAATCGTGTTTTTTTTTTTTTTTTCAAAATAATTAATCAAGTTAAT
>JAOTQH010000057.1:3054921-3071942 GCA_025631255.1 Cornus kousa | reverse complement strand
TATATATATATGCAATAATTAATTCACCACCACATAAAATCATACAATCAAATAAAATGCACAATAAAATAATGCATCAAATGCAACGGACCCGTGACACAACAACCCTGGTAGCGGTCCCACTTGGGACCTCCTGATCTGAAAAACGAAAAAATGTCGAAATGGCAACCGATACATTTCCAAGAGTCCTGAGCTTAAGGGATTGCCCTAAACAACTCTTTGACACACCCGTCACACCCTACGGTGTCTGGCAAAATAAGAAAAGATGAAAATACCCTCGTAAAATAGAAAAAAATCCAAAAAATGGAAAATGGTAAAAATCATAAACATTACAAAAATTCCCTGGTTGACCAATCTGTCTTGCTTATTTTATATTTTATATACAAATTTATTATATAACATATATGATAAAGTGAGTTTAATTTCCTCTAAATTTGAATTTACTTTTAATCTGTGTAACAAGAAATTTTTATGCCTCAACATCAAAAGGTTGAAAGATATCTCTTGTATTTGTTTTGATATTATTTCTGCAACACGCATTTCTGTGAAATCAAATTTTGGTAAAAGTATTTTTCGCAACCATTGTGGCAGCTGATGTTATGCTAAAAATTGTACAATTTTGTTCTCTATATCTAACTCTGAAATAGATGTGGTAAATGGTTTCTACAATGATACATATAATGTGTTTAGCCAAGAAGGGGAAAAAAAGAAAGAAAATAAAAGAATGCATATTTTGCCACCGTAATTTTGTTGTGGCATCTTCTTCTATTTCTTTCCCCCCTGTGTAAACTTACGTATTTGTCTAACATCTTTCATGTAGTGAGAGATGGTTGCCTTCGGGAAGAAGTTAAAGGAAAGACAAATTCAAGAATGGCAAGGGTATGAATACACGTGTCTTATCTAGTTTGTTCTCACTGGGTATCTATATGCATTTTTGTTCTCATTATGAAAAAATTCCTTTGAAATTTAACAAAAAAATTGTCCAAGTACCATAGGCTATATAAAAATGACCAATTAATCAGGCATAACTGTTTTACAATAACAGGATAGAACATAATGTATTGATATGCCTTCACTAGTGCATCATCTTTTATCGGTGCGTTACGGGACTATCCTAGACATGAAGTACTTGTCACCTCCCAAAGTGTGGTTAATCTTTAAGCCTTTTATGTTCTATCGTGTTTTGGTTTTGAGCATATAATATCTTATATTACCACCTTTGGTGAACAGCTGGACACTCGATGGAAATGTGCACATTTATTTAGAATTGGCAAGGCTTAGGAAATGAGGAAAGCTTAAGGCTTTTATAATGTGATGAAAGAAGAAGTTATGAGTGGAGTAAGCAGTGTGTAAGTCACAAATATAGATTTGCTACTCTAAAAAAGGAGAAAAGAACAAGTCAAGGCCTTCACCTTGTTAGAGGGGTATTAGCAGTGAAGATGATAGAGTTCTTCCACGGAAAGTAGAAGGCTGCATTTGTAAATCATGCAGAGTAATGGCTTATAGCATGCTAACTGCTAAGACGAAGAAAATTCTGTAATTTTTAGTGATATTTGGAGCCATAAGCTTTTCTGTTGAGTAGAGAAAGATGAATGTAAAACAATCTCTAGGACTTCGTATAGAAATCAACAATGTCGATGGAATATATTCTTGGATGTGCACAATTATGGTGCTATATTGGGGTGCTTGAAATTAAAAAAACATGGAGAGAGATGAATGTGTGGAAGAAATCTTGAAGTTGGCAGTCACCGTACTAGAATTTGGGAATTTGAAATCAAATACACATGGAGAAATATGAATGTAGCACAAACTCTAAGACCATATAGTATTTCAATTGAGTTTGGTAAAGTATGGGAGATGGTGGTATCCTAGTTTGTATGGTATTTTAATCAAGGACTAGGAAATATCAGTTGAATGGAAGAAAATATTATTTGCCAATATATAAGGATGTAAGATTTCCTTGCTATTCCGCTAATTAAAATGCTCTATAAAGAGCTTATTCCTTTGAACAGAAAACGGGCAATAGCAACTATATCTGGTGTGATTCGTGTGAATCTATTTAACGATATATGTCAATATATCCATGATGCAGCATGACCATTTGTGAAGTAAAAAACAAATGGATCACTAGTTAATCTTTAAAATGGAGTGATTGAACACTGATAATTATGTTAAATTGAAGGCATATTATTGATTATATCACACAAGAAGTTCTTTTACTTGTTTTTTTGATGTGCTACAATTTTATACCTTTCAGATACTATATCAACTACAAATTAATGAAGAAGAAAGCAAAACAATATGCTAACCAAATTGAAGTTGGAGCTCTAGATCGCAGACAAGTTCTTAAGGATTTCTCAAGAATGCTGGATAGCCAGGTATGCTATAATCTATATGAAAAAACTGTATGCCTGTGCAATTCATCGTATACATATCAACTTTATATTTTTACGTAATTCGTTTATATATCTGATTTATACATATCAGCTTTATCTTATTCGTTTGCCTAATTGTTTCTAAGTGCACTTTTACCAAACTAAGTGCTTATCGATGTACGCCTTGCTGCTATGACTGTTCAAACAGTATTTGGTCAATGGAAGTGTTCATTGTGGTTAGTAGCTGGCAATATGGAGTTGGATTAAAGTTGAAAACATGAACCTGCAATATTTTGAAAACTTCATATAAGCACATTCAACCCTTCTAGGTAAGTAAAGAAATACAATGCTTTAGTTAATTGCTTTCTTTATGCAGATTGTGCAAGTCTTGCTGGATGGTAAATAAACCTCTTCTAGTTTTTGAGACATATTTTAAAGATATAATTCCATGTTTCTTTTTGTTCCTCTGGAAATAAGGATAACTGAAATGGCGGTGACAGCATGCTGAATGTAGTCGACATAATACATCTTTTCCAAACACACACATTTATAAATGTTTAATATTTCTGATCGATGCGTGTTGTCTCTCTATAAAGGAAGTTGCTTCTTGCATGATGTGACTTCTCATGCTTCATCATAGAAATCTAACTTCTGTTAATTTATGTGTAATGTTGAATATCTAATAAATTATCATGTTTCTATTTTCACAATTACAGATTGAAAAGATAGTTCTTTTTCTGTTGGAACAACAAGGGCTACTTGCAAGCAGGTTAATCAAGCTTGGAGAACAGCAGGATTCTCTTCAACAGCAGCCAGATATGTCTAAAATATCTGAACTTCGAGAAGCTTATAGAGCAGTGGGGCGAGATCTTTTAAAGCTTCTCTTTTTTGTCGAGATGAATGCCATTGGTCTGCGTAAGATACTAAAGAAGTTTGACAAACGATTTGGATACAGATTCACAGATTACTATGTCAAAACTCGTGCCAATCATCCTTATTCCCAGCTGCAGCAAGTGTTTAAGCATGTGGTAATGTGCTTAAGTTTGACACTTCTGTTTTTGTAGTCATTTTTAGTTTCCTACTAATGTTCCCTTTTCAGAATTTCAGTTTCTAAACCTCAGCAAGCTTTTAGATGAGATTTTCTTTTTTATATCACAGTTTTTATTCTAGAAGCATAATAGAGCAACATATAGCGTGACCAGTGTCATGGTTATCCGCTTGTAAAGTTGCTAGCTTCATGCCCTGTGACACTTGCCACACCATGGCATTTTGGTATATAGTTGTATCTTGTCCGTTTTATAATTTTGCATGATGATTCTTGAGACCTATAGGATGTTTCCTCCTGCTAGTCCTGTAGTGTCTTAGAAATCTCTGTCGGGGGAAGGTTAGTCGGGCAAGATTCAAATCCCCTGCTCTGTAGCTTTAAACCTTGTTCATGTAGTTATAGGTTGGGACTTTGCCAGTTTGTTGCTGAAGTAGTAGCCATTTTCCCATTTCAGAAAAAGCTACATTGCATGGCATTTGTGTTTCATTGCTTGCTTCACTGGAGGCTTTGCTTTGTAACGTGCAAGACAGGTGCCGGCAGTTCCTATCTTGTGCCTGCAAGTGCGGACCTATGACAGCACACATCATATAAATATGTCCATGTGAATCAATCTGTCACTGACAATTTATGGGACTTGCAGGGGTTAGGGGCAGTTGTAGGAGCCATCTCTCGCAATCTTGCAGATCTTCAGGACCGTCATGGAAGCTACTTATCAATTTATGACCAGCCTGCTCTTCCTGTCCAGGTTTTTCTTAAAATAATTAATCTAGCTTATTACTATTTGTATATATATATATGTGTATATGTGTTCTAAAGATTTCTTGCACTCGTTTTGTTTTAATCTTTTTGGCTGGATAGCACTCCAGAATTTGCTATTTAATAGAGTTAATCTGCAGGATCCTGTCATTGATTCAATAAAAGCAGCCGCAAACAGATTATCCCACTCAACAAACTTCCTTCACTTCATGGCGCAACATGCATTTATTATGCAAGAAGGGTTACCTGCTCCTACCGAGGAACTTGTTGATGATGAGAGATACCATTTTATGTCGCTTCTCTTGAACTTAGTGAACACATTTCTTTATATGGTCAATACGTATATTGTTGTTCCCACAGCAGATAACTACTCTATCAGCTTAGGTGCTGCAGCAACAGTCTGTGGGATTGTTATTGGTGCTATGGCTGTCGCCCAGGTGTTTTCCTCGGTGTATTTCAGTGCTTGGTCGAACAGATCATACTTCAGGCCTCTAGTGTTTAGTAGTATAATGCTTCTTTTGGGAAATTTGCTGTATGCATTGGCTTATGATCTTCATTCAATATCTGTTCTTCTTATCGGTCGTCTTCTTTGTGGGTAACTCTCTCTGCATTTTTGTGTGTGTGTCTCTCTCTTTTGTGTTTCTGTGTTAGTACGAGTCATTAGTCGATGAGTATAATTCAGCAACATGAAAACGTAGATAATTGTATTCTGCTTTATATTCATCCTTATTGTAGCCTAGGCATATTCTATATGTTGGTTTTTAAGATTATAACTAAACCTCATAATATAATTTTTACACAAATTGTGTTCTCCAAATTTGCAGCTTCGGTTCTGCTAGAGCTGTAAACCGGCGGTATATCAGTGACTGTGTACCCCTTAAAATTCGTATGCAGGCTTCAGCAGGTTTTGTTAGTGCCAGTGCTCTTGGAATGGCATGTGGCCCTGCACTTGCTGGTTTACTTCAAACTAATTTTAAGATATACAAGATCACATTTAATGAAGACACATTGCCTGGCTGGGTTATGGCTGTGGCATGGCTAATTTATTTACTATGGTTGTGGATCTCATTTAGAGAACCTTCCCATGTGATTGAAGAGAATCAGTTGCCACAAGGATGTAATGTTGGTATGTCAACTTCTACCATTCTCCCTGTTCTGAATCATACTTTGAATTTTAGAAATTTATTTTTTTAATAAAAGATAAATTGATTAGAACTCATAATTTTTATTTAAGTGGGCCACACAATTCCCAGAAAGCTAAAGCTGGAAATCATAAAAAATCTTAAATTTCTTTTATATGGCTTTACTATAAAATAGTGTCATCGTCATTGCATATCCTTGGTAATTTACCTACTAAAAAAAAAAGTTTGGTATTCTAGAATCTTAAAAGAATCAAGTATTAGCTGCCAACATCTTTAAAATCAAATTTTAGCTCTTGAGTCTTTAGACTGGGTGTTTAACTAGTTTCTTTGTCTGATACGGGGCTTTGAGCAGATATTTAGTTCCTAAACTTTCTTCTTGTGACAAGAGTGCTTCCAACAATCAACATAAAAATATATGTAAAGTGGTCTTCTATGGTTTCTTTTAATTCTTCTAACTTTGAACGATTCATGATCATCTTGTTGATATAAGGCATGGTCTTTACTTGTTTGTGTTTGCAGCCCTTGCATTGATAGTTTCATTTAAATATCAACAGTTTGTAATTTCATTAGTTAGTGTGACTCAGTTCATAAAAATGTTTCAATTATGTCGAGGTTTCATAAGGAACTTCTGTTTCAATTCAATTCATAGCTGCATCACTATAATTCTTGGGACATTATAAAAATTTATTCTCTCAATCGAAACTACTGTGATCTATATATAATTTTAAAGGACATTTTTAACTTTTATGGTTCTCATTTCAGATCTGGTGTCAAATCAATTGCCATTAATCACTTGATATAAAATCAATCGTATTTTCTAACTCATTTTTATGAAAGCCTTTCATTTGCTTCTCTTTGATGGAAGTTTTATTTTCCCTTATCAAATGTCGTCTTGTCATATGGTTATTTAAGGTTGACCACTGTGTAATATACTAATACGTGTCTTATTATGAATTCTTTTATGTAAACTATCTAAAGTATACTTATCTGTTTACCAATTAAAAGAGCATATTTAACTTCAATACACTAGCGTGCTACCTTTATTAACAAGTATCAGATTTATTGTCATGATATTAAATCCATTATGTGTAGCTTATCAAATATTTTTTTTCCCTCTTTAGTCTTGCTCATGTATCGCTTTTTTTTTTTTTTTTGTATTTTGTTGGTAACTCTGTACTTCTTATTATTATTGAAAGCTTTATTATATACATTCTTTACAGCCTTTGTCATATGCATATTACTCATTTTACCAATTATTATAGAAAGAAAATTTCTTAAATTTACAAATAAGAGATGCTTATTTTTCATGATGAACAATGCTTGGTCACATTACATATTTAGCCCTCCTAGTATTTGTTCATTTTGTTTCCATTAAGGAAATGAAAATATCAATTCATGCAAATTGATGTCAACATATATAATGCATGGGAAGAGAGAATATATGAAAACTTATATGTTATGAGTAATACAATAATACAATTGTGTTTATATAGGAGAAGCTACGGGAGTAGGTGAGTGGAGAACAAGAAAACTCTATATATATGGTAATGAGAGGTAGGTGACAACTCATACAATACTAACTGTACACGTGTGACAACTCATACAATACTGTACAACAGGAACAATTTAAAGTATGTCATATGCACGTAATATATATACTTCATATGCACATATATGCATAACCCTTGTGGATGATTAGTTATTTTAGAGATGCATAAAGTCATCTTGATTGAAAGACGTCAGTGTTGTGCTAGAGTGTAGACAACTTCTGCGCACCAGAACTGAAGCCAGGATGTGATATTGCACCCAAAATTTCGTATAATAATCTCGTTTTGGTCAAAATGGAGTGGAACTTGTGGAAACAAACTGAATCTTTGGAATTTAGAGCCTTCAACTAGATTTTGTTACGATTTGGGTTGAAACTTAGATTGCGTTTGCAATATTCCCAAGAATGGTACAAAACGTGATCCTCCATAATTTCTTTAGAATTCTTTGGTTGTAAAGCTATTGTAATCCAACTTAACAAAATATTCTCCAGATCTTCAGAACTTTGCAAGCACGCAATGAGGAAGCAGTGGGATATTGATGTTTCCCTTTTACAGAATATTCTGGTATGTGAAATGAATACTGATGGTAAATACTTTCGATAACCTCGGGTCCTGCATAGCTGGCCTTCAACATCTAATATTTGGAAGCAATTCACTTTGAAAAAAGAAATTTATTAATAGGGTAACTAACATATTTCATATCTTTTATGGTTCAACTTGAATCAGCAGTTGAAGTTGTTCCTAGAAAAACTGTAGGCCTTGCTGTTATATGCTCTTTTCATGTCCTGAATCATTTTTTCAGGACATACTGCAGGAGCAAACATCTCTCTTTGGATGGTAAATGAGATAGATTTGAATCTCATGATGTTCTTATTAATCCTTGGCATGGCTCTTCCAACTTAATGTGTTTTGAAATTCTCCTGTGACTACTTTTTTTAAAAAAAACTCATGTGACTAAGTTTGATTTCTGACATACCCAAAAAATAAATAAAATAAAATAGAATGTGATAAAGGAAAAAGAGGAGGAGGAGGAGGAGGAATGACACTTGGTTGATGTCTTTTAGTTTTAGGTTAGTGAACCTCAATGAGTCTGTACTGTGAGTCTATAGGTCCTTTGGACTGGTTGATTGTCTGAATTTTCAACTCAAATGCGACTCTTAGTTGTATATGGGATGCGTTCCCCATTTGAGCGCCTTTATATGAATACTTTTCTTATCGAAAAAAGAAAAAGAAAAATCAAATGCTACTCTTGTTAGTAGTTAAATAACTATTATGCTGTATAAACATTGTCTTTGAACATCACCACCTTGCACCCCTCAACTGCTCAGCCAACCATAGAGACCTCCACAGTCTGGAATGTGTTGACCAACTCTTGCAAATGCTCAGATTTCATTACTGGATAGAATTCTGCAAAAAATAAGAAGTATGCTGTTGTAACTCGTATAAGTTAGTAGATTGACCAACAAAATGAGATATGTCAATATATGGGTGTAAATTGGGCTTTTGTATTACTTTTCTCAATCACTTAAGCAGTTATTTCTGAAAATCCTGGCTTCTCACTAGTTCCATATTACTATATTTAAAGTATATCATCAATGGAGTATAAAAAATGCTTAACTGAACAATATTAGGAAAGGATGTTTAAATAGAGATGATGGATTTTTATTTTTTTGATTAATAGAACCAGTACAGAATGATGTACTTGAAAAAGGTCTTGCACAACCATTGCTCTTAAGTTCAGAGGAAAACCAACAAGGCGAAGATGGTGACCAAGAATGTGATGAGAGTGAAGAAGCTCCAGAGGAATCTCGTCAGCCAGTCACTTCAATAGGATCAGCATATAGGTTGCTTACGCCATCTGTGAAGGTATGTGTTTCATTTTCAGTTTTTCAATTTCTAGGTCACTGAATGTACAATGAAATGTCAGTTAACAATTTCATTCTCCAGGCATCTAACATTGCAAGAATGAAATAACTAGGAGAGTCAGTAATACCAAATTAGATATATTGGCTTGTAAAAGCAGCAGAGTTGTTTTATGTGAACTGAAAGTATATTTAATCTTTGATTCTTCATGGAATTGCTAATATATGCACCTATTAATATTGGGGAATCTCATTGAATTTGGTGTTGACCTGGAGCTCTGACATTCGGGAAAAAAAAATAGTGCATATCTTAGGGTAAGAATTATTGTTACGAGTTAGACGCATGGCTTAAGTTCATTTAAACATGAAATGTTTCTTCAATGATTTATACTACGTGCTTGAATTTTTTCTCTCTTGAAGAAGGTACTAATTGTTAAGTTGATTGCATACTTTTGAACCTTTCTTTCAAATACTTCCATTACTGCCTGGAGTGTCTGCACAAAAGAGAGCTTACTAGCTTTCTATTTTATAGAGTTTTTCAAATCGTTTCAGATTAAGAAATACTGACACAAGTTATCTGGAGGACACAATTAAGAAATTATGCAGTAAGCAGTATCATCATTACAGCTTTTCAATTGCATGTTATTCATGGGGGCAGTCACTGATGGGTCTTGAGCTTTGACGTCATGTGAAACATTGGTCCCTAGTGGGAGTGAACTTAATTTGTCAACGTTATAGGAGTTTAAAGCCAAAACTTAGTAATAGGTTAAAAGTTTTGAACTTTATCTCCATAAATTCTAAGATAAAAATCTGTTATGGAATTGATATTACTTGAACGTGCTTGTGAAGAACAAGGAGCTAGGAAGATTGAATAGAACCCAGAAATAGAATAGCAATTGAACATCGTACAGAATAGCAACTGATCTATGATATTCCAAAGAGTTAAATTCAAGATTGAAAGTGCAAAGGTCCTCAGCGCACAATGCAGAATAGCAACTGAACTATGATTTTGCAAAACTGAAATTGAGTCGTAGCTCGAGCAAAGATTCCCAATATTTCTCTTATGAGGCATTCCTGAAATAGTTAAAATTGATTTTGTCCGCAGCATGTACCCTTTTAAATTCCAACACTCATGGGTGCAGGTTTGAATAAGCTACAATCATTTGTAAGCACTACTCTTCTCTATCAATCCCTGACCCTTTGAATATCATAAAGAAAAAAACGAATCTAAGGATATCTAGGCATCATTCATGCATACCAAGTCTTTTTTTTTTTTAATTTTTTTATAAGAATTCATGCATACCAATCTAAGAGGGAATATGAGCAGATAGAGCTAGGGGATAGAATTAGATCAAGCTTGAGTTAATCTCTGGTTTTGTTGGAAATGGAATGGTATGTGAAATTTTGTTGAAGTTCATAAATCATAAGCATGCGATGCGATTCAGTAAAACTGATGGGTAGCTATTATGCCTTTTGTCTCTAGAACTATGTTAAGAAATTGGTTGTTGGAATGATGTGAGTGTCTATTGCTCAATCTATATTTAAGTAAAGAATGTGGAATTGAAGAATGTGATGATCGCTGGAACCATTTGATTTTTCTTTCTTCTTTTTGAGTTATGTCTCTTGAGTAGTAGTTTTTGCAGCAGAGTCGAGATATAAACATGAAATTTGAATTATTAAAGTTTAATATAACTTCAAGTGCTTTAATTGAGAAGAAATATTTTACTTTCTAACTACCGTGTTTAGTGAAGGAGTGGAAGAAGATTCTTCAAAAGCAGAAATGAATCAAATGTGTCCAAAATGGTGTTTGTACTTGTGAAAGTTTTTTCAGCCCTTTCCTGCACCCTCTGATCTGGGGAATCTAACAGATAAATCCCAGGTTTAGGCATTATACAATATGCACACATATGATAATTGATATTACATTACCATTTATCTTTATAGATTTGGTTGGACTCTGCAATTATTTTGCAATTGCTCATGATAATGTGCCTAACAACTTCATAATAAGCCAATGATCTGTCAGCAGAGTGGTATGAGGATGGCCCTGAAGAGAGTAGTTGGTATAGGTTAACATTCAAAGAATGGGAATGGGAATGGGAATGAGATTGAAGGGGCTACAGGTTCTACTATAGTTTGGGGCGCGCACGCGCACAAAAACTTATCCTAATGTCATATTGGAAGGACATGTCCTGTTAATGCAGTATGAATTTAGGGTCACAGTGTGTGTGTTTAAAAAGAATAGGAGCTTTCTTTTTGGAAGCTAGAAACCTAATAGGGAACTCAAAGTTTCAAGAGTGCCTAATAGGGAACTTCTATTATGTAAGTAGTGTAGATGCACAATCTATTCAAGTGTCTTATTTTGCATGAGATTAATATTTGTATCTATTCACCTTGTGAACTTGAATTTCCTAATTGGGACACTGGAGGTTAAATTTTCAAAATCAAGACTGAGTACCTCCTAATTGTTTTCTCAAAATATTCTATCATTAGTTATTGTTGATATTTAAGGAGAAATGATTGAAGTGCTGACATTATTTATTTATTTCTATTTCGGCAAGTACTATGAGCCGACTCAATGCATCTTGGAGATTTTCTTTCCCCTTCTGGACCTCAAGTGAAATCTCAAAACAGAAGTATATATCATCCTCTATCTGGAGCTAAAACAAAATCAAACTTTCATGCGTCCTCTATCTGGAGCTAAAACACAAACGAACTTACATGATCTCTCTGAAATAATGCTATATGATGTTATCAGGTTCAATTGCTGATTTACTTCATGCTTAAATATGCAATGGAGATTTTACTTTCAGAATCTAGTGTCATTACCACACACTATTTTGGCTGGTCTACAAGTACAGTGGCAATTTTCCTTGCATATCTTGGCTTAACAGTTCTTCCTGTGAACATCGTTGTTGGAAGCTACATTAGCAACATGTTTGAAGACAGGTAATTTTTAGCAGAGATGCTCTTTGAATCTTTGCTTTATTAAATAAGGCATTCATTGTACTTCTGATCTGAAGTTTATTAAGTTTTAGTTAGATTATTTAGTATTTAAGTATCAGTTGAAATTCCTTGCAAAAGCCAATACTAGGTGATGATCTTTCCATAAGCATTGTTGGCTTATCATTTTTAATTGGAATTTTATAGCTCATCCGTTCTGGATTCTTTTCCAAAAGCCATAAAGAATTCTCCTAAAGAAATTTGACTGATATATATGTATACAAGTGGCCACTGTTGAAACACATGGCTTATTGGTTGATATGATCATCAATGGCTGCTGTTGCAAAGCTTTTTCAGGTTGATGGTGTGGTAAACTATTTGATCTATTACTGATTTTGAAAACTCGGCCACCAATAATCTGCATTTAACTTTATTTTTATGTTGCAAATTAATTTGTCGATTATGTAGTGTATTGTTGATAGAACTTTCACCCCCAGAAAAGGCTTGCAACATTCTCAATGCCAAAAAGAATATATATGAATATAAAAGAAAAAATTAAAGATTGTTTTGTGATGTCAATTTAGACCGAAAGATCAAAACCATCATGCTTGCATTGGTACTTTCACATTCAGACAGATTCCTAAAATGTGGTCAAGTTCTTTATTGAGCTATATGTTTACTGACAAAGGAGGAAGAACAGATTTGCATAAATCCTGAGTTATCCATGAAACTTCCAAATGGTTGTGAAAATGTCAAAAGCAAGAATTTTTGAATCTGGAATTATTTTTCTAGCTCTTCCCTGAATTATGACCAGAGTCTAAACATTCCTCATCAACTGGCTTCCTAATTTCTAAAGATACATCACTGGTGAATTCTTTAAATCAACTTCAATGAATATTTCATGGATCTTGAATCTGGTGCATCTGTACTTTTAGGGCTTCTGTGCCAACGGGTTGTCTTGAAACGTCTATCTAAAGCAATAAGCATGGTCATTGAAAGCATTGTTGAAGATTTGTTGCATTTAATAGGATGATCTATATCTGCTCACTATGTATTACTCAACTAGTGGTATGCAAGCTCCTCTGATCTGGCATTCCCCCCTCCTTTGGTTCCTATGTCCCACCAATTTAATTTATTTTCCTCATTGACCTAATTGCAGGCAAATTTTACTGGCATCTGAAATTATGGTTTGCTTGGGCATACTCTCAAGCTTCCACATAATAGTTACATATGCTGTGCCACAATATGTCTGCTCGGGACTCATAATGTTTGCATCTGCTGAAGTACTAGAAGGTAAGATTTGCATTATTGATGAACTTACTCAATTCTATTATGTCTGTGAACTGCATGATTATATGAGAATGATAAAGGAGTACAAAGGGGAGCAGGAACACTCCTCAAGGAGAAAAAAATGTTAGGAAAAAACAGTGGAGGAGCTCCAATGAAACATGGACTCATGGATATAAAATGAAGTGATGCAGTAAGTGCATCCTCTTGGTATTGTTCTCCTAAATTTTTGATGGATCATATCAGGATATCTTGTATTTTATTAAGTGAGATGTTAAGACCACTGAGTAATATCATATCATATTTTCTCCTAAACCATGATCCTTTCAATACTTCTAATGAATGAAATTGGTTTAGGATTTTCCCTATTAATAGATGAACGAGATATAAGAAAGACACTGCACTTGTGCCTGTTAAAGTAGATGTGCATCACTGGGAAGATGCCACCATAGATCACGTCATAATAGTTGGTGTATTGCAAGTTGAATTTCACCAGAACAAGATATAGTAGTTTATGCCTGTAACCACCAGCTTTCTAGCTCAGATGTTCTCATGTTCCTCCCTTAGGGAAGTTGCAGGTTCAATTCCCGTCGAGAGGCACGGGCATTGTGGGAGTTTCTGGGATCAAGTTTCAGTGCAGAAAGCGCCAACACCTATTGTGCAACCCATGCTGTTGAAGTTGACTCTGACAATGATAAGACTGACACCCATAAATGCTGCTTGTTTTGGACCGCAAGCTACATTACTTACCTCATAAAGGAAAACAAGATCCACATGCCTTCCTCTGTTTTGAGAATTCAAAATGGATGGTACTTGGATTTCCTGATACTTTGGGCTAGGATACTTTCTCATTGAAGAGCTACTTGAATCTTCTAAAATGTCATTGATACTCTGCCTCTCCTATCTCCTCTGGTTTAGAGATGTAATCATAACAATAGAGAATCATGCAAATACACAAGATATAATTTATGATACGACATAATCTGGACACAATCTGGCCTAGTGTACGGATGCGAAGAGATTTTAATAATTTTGTAGAGAAACTATAATAGTAGAAAATGCCAAACACTGGACCATACCCAAATTCCCACTCTAGGGTATGTACGACCAATACCCGAGCCCTTCACGATATACCTCTCCAAGAGACTCCCTTCTATCCATTAGTGTTCTCTCTACTCTATTAATCATTAATCACATCTTTAAAGGCCATGTGATGTAGAGGCTTCAAGACTAGCACACTCATTTCTGCACAAGGCAACTCTCTTGCATCTTTTTTCATTCACACTCTCGTAACTCGCAACCAAAATTCTAGGTTTCTATTTATTGAGTTCTAAACCCAATAAGAACTTTCTTAAACAAAATGCCAATAAAAACCTTCCCTTAAAGCCCAAGTATTACCAATAAGAACTTTCCTAAAAAAACTCAAAAGTCTAAAATAGAAATAAAATTAGAAAATAGGATTTTAGACACAATAACAACAATCGTATGGGGAAAATTGCACTCAACCCTCTTGTAAAGGAAATTTGTGTTAAGCAACTATAGCTACAAATTATTGATATTCAAGCAAGTAATAAGAACAGTCTCTAAGTACCATCTCAATGACCAGCTATTTCTGCTGAGGTTCACAATGCAACCTTGAGAGAGGCATTACTTCTTTAGAAATCTTCACTCTCTGAAAATTACATCATTGGGTTAATATTATAGCAAGCAAGACAGGCATGTAACTGAATTGCAGTGGTCAAAATTCCATCGATGTTGCTGGCATCATGACCTCAAGAGAGGTAAGTAATTGAAATTTCATAAACCAGTTGGAAGGCTAGTAATGTTAAAATAAACCTTAACCCACGTGTGAATGATCTATTGTTGTAATATGGTAGGTGCTTAGTAGTTGAACTGAGTTTGGATTATGAATTAATTTCGAAGAATTTTTATCTTTGCATCTTTATATATCTAGTGATAGTTGTGGGGTGTGAGTCGCGCGGCTTCCATTTTTTTCATTCCTTCAATTTGATTGTCAATGCAGGTGTCAACTTGGCACTCCTCTCTCAGGTCATGTCATCCAGGCTTTCACGGGAAACTTACAATGGTGGATTGCTTTCAACTGAAGCTGGGACAATTGCTCGAGTGATTGCAGATGGCACGATAACCTTGGCCGAATACTTGGGTGAGAGTAGGCTATTGAATGCTACTCTACTCCCTTCGCTCTTAATTTGCTTATCTTCCATTATTGCCACCTTGTGCACTTACAATTCTCTCTACTGAAAAAAAAAAAAAAAAACCCTCTTGTATCTAGGAAATTCCTTAGGTCCAAAAATAATCCCTGACTCATTAATTTATATTATTGATTTTTTATTTTTATTTCTTTTTGGTTCTCAATCTTTTGGCATCCACGTACTAATGTTGTATAATGTTGAGGAAAATCAATCGGATTTTAATAGTTTTCAGTGGTTTCCTAATGGTGCTAGCGCAAATAAACTATAGTCATACATCCAACTTTTCGAACAAAGTCACAAGGAACTGTATTCGCTTTTTCCACTGTCTATGTAACTTTGTTTTACAGGGAATCAAAGTGCCATTTTATACATGTTACAAGAAGAAATTGCTTGTCCATGACTGGAAAATTTTTGGTACCGTAATCTGATACTCTTGTTGAAATGAACATTTGCACAAGCTGATTTTCACACCGTAGTCTGTAGATATGTAAGTGCCTTGTTGTCTATAGGGATGTAAAACACCGAGACCAGCCCTGTTAACCGTAACTATCTTGGTTTTGACAAGGTTAGGACCTAAGTCACATAAAACGAGAACGGGAGTGATAGCGAATTCGAGAGTGGGAGCGTGAGAACGACATAATTAAGTCATAAATAGTGAGAATTTGAGTTAGAATGAGTGGAGAGTGGGAACAGACTCTAAACATGAGAGCGACATCCGTTGAGAAGGATTGTGTCGTTCGAGAAGGATTGTGTGACGACGTTTAGAATTGTCAGATAATAAAATTCATTAAATCTAATGAAAATTTGGATGTTTACCTTTCTCTTGTACATCATCATTACTCCTCTGTCCCTACGTATGCTGAGGGATTTATTTGCTGCTGGCCTCTCACACCAACCGTTTATTGAATGATCTGTTTGGTGCTGGCTTCTTACCCCCAACCGTTTATTGAATACCTTTATCATTGTGATCATTTTATTTTTATTTTTTTTTTTATTATTATTATTTTTTGATAAGTCATTGTGATCATTTATGTTAAATCAAACAAAGTGGAGATTTAGAATTGCCTCATAAAATCATACCAACCCTTCGCTTTTTATAATAAATGTTATTTGAAATTTGAATATTTTGTTAGAGAAAAGTAATACTTTGAATAGGGCTAATTCAAAGCATGAGACTCCCGCCATTGTGGGGATATGGAGACTATAATGGTATGATTTAATTATATATATGTGTGTGTGTGTGTGTGTGTGGTGTAAGTTAAAGAGAAAAGAAAATTCAAAAAAATTGGTAGGGCCCACAATTGTTTAAGTGGTCATGAGACCATTTTTTGGTCTCTGTTTCTTTATTCTCTCATCTCTCTCGCTACCTGCTTCTCTCTGGTTTCTTTTTTTTTTCTTTTTTTCCATTCCAAAGCTTAAATCCTTGATTCCTCTCTCAATTCTTGGTATTTTGAAGTGCCGTTTGCGGTTATTCGAAGCCCACGACGAGATCAACAAGTTGATAGGAGAAATTTCTAATTTGGTGCATCCTTGAATTTTCGAATCTAGGGTTTGAGGTGAAGAAAATTAGGGGTTTTCTCCTCCTTTGAGGTAGGGGTTCTAATTCACATGTTCTTGGGCCTTTTTGTGAATTACTCTACTTAATTGATGATTAGCATGCTTAATTTGTAGAAAATTTCTTGCTTTATTATATATATTGTGCCAAAGTTGTGAATATGTGTTGCTTGATATATATATATATATATATATATATGATAATGAAGCATGTAAATTGTTGATTAATTCATGTTTTTTGTGCCTTTAGTGCTAGTTTGGTGATTAGAAAGCATGAAATATAATTTTAGAAATTTT
>JAOTQH010000057.1:3030520-3054821 GCA_025631255.1 Cornus kousa | reverse complement strand
GTCTAATGGACTAGTTAAGAGATATTGATTGTACCTTTTTGAACAACTGAACATTTCATGGAGTCATGGAAACTTGCAATTTAATTAGATTTATCAAAGTTTTGGGAATGAGAAAAGTTTTAGTGATTTTGTAAATGGCTAAAAAAGAACTTATGGTAAGTTTCTAAGGCTGAGAAAAACACAAATATAGATGGTAAATTGGAAAAAAACTAAAAATAAGTGGAGACCTGATCTCCATATTTTGTGCATGAAGAGTGAAGATAATAGTTTTGCCAAAGTATGTTTATGAAGGACGAAAAAAAAATGGAAGAGCTACATTCCTCAGTTTTTAGTAAAAATCTTGTAGGCTTGTAGCAAGCTACAAGCTTAGGTTGTGGAGAATTCTGTTATTTTAGTGAAATTATAATCGAAAAGCTTTTCTATTGAGTACCAGAATTAGGGTGTTTGAGATTAGACATATGGAATGTAGCACAAACTATAGGACTGGATGGTGTCCTAATTGAGACTATTGAGTTTGGTAATGATGCGCTAGCCTGTGAAGTGAACAGAAGACTGATAAGTGCTAGTTGAATGGAATAAAATCATTGATGTGAAAACATATAAGGATTGAAGAGATGCTTGAAGTTTCACCTGTTATGGTACTACATTTGGGTGTTGAAATCAGTTACACTTGGAGAAAGATGAATGTATGGATGCACCAGTCATGGTACTAGGATTAGGGTGTTCGAAATCAGATACACTTGGTGAAAGATGAATGTAGAACAAACTCCAGGATGGCATAATATTTCAATTTTAATTTGGTAATGTATGGGTGATGAGGTATCCTTGTTTGTGAATTCATTAATGGAAAACTAGGAAATGATAATTGAGTGGAAGAAAATCACTGATGTAAACATATATAAGGATGGAATAGATCTTTGATGTTGCACTAGTTATGATAATATATATGAGTTCTTGAGTGAGAAAAAAATAGAGACTTTTCCTCTGGATAGAGCATCGCCAGTTCCACCACTATCTGTGAAAAAACACCAAGTGTTAAATCTCTTGGTCATTCTATCTATCCATATACATCGATGGATGCATGATTCACCATATCCATTTGCTTAAAATAGTCACTAATGAAGCTAACCAAATAAAATAACTAATTGGAATTTGAAATGGAGTTATTGATACGACTATTATGTAAATTGGAGGTCTATTGTTGATTATTTCATCAGACAACATGTTTGTATTCTTTTTTGTTGATATGATGTTATTTTGTATTTTTCAGTTACTACATCAACTACAAATTAATGAAGAAGAAAGTTAGACAGTATGGCCGTCAAATTGAAGTTGGAGCACTAGATCGCCGACAAGTTCTCAAGGATTTTTCAAAAATGCTGGATAACCAGGTATTCTAGGGTTTATGTGAAAAACTATGCACGTGTACAATTTTATGCATTCATTAATCAACCACGTGTATGTATAGTCTACACAAATACATGTTAGATCTATACATATCAGTCGTCTTTTATCCATTGGCTAATTGTTTGTGGATGCATTTGTATTTTGTCTAATGAATCGCATTGATGTTCTCATTGGATGTTATAATTAATACCCTGTTAGATAATGAGTCATGGGTTAGAGAATTTCTACTCAAACTTAGGTTGTAGTTGTGTCAAAGTGTCGAGTCATTTATTTACAAGTTACAACCACGAAGATGATGAAGTTAAATGATCAGTGAAGAATACGGCACAAACCTCCCAAGACTTAAATGACATATCTAGGTTAAAGGTAAATGAGACCATAGAGACTATTCTTGACCTAAATTTGATTTTTACAAGGGTCGATATTATATTATAAACATGTTTTTCAAAATTAGGGTTTGATCCTAAGTTTTTCCAAATAATTCAAATGAGTTTTTAAATTGGGGGATTTTTAAAAAGACACTATACCTCAATTGATTGACAGTTTTCCATTTTGAAGTCCAGAGTAGCTCAATCGAACCCTAGACGGTAGCTGTCGGTTGAAAGCTTAATCTACCGATGGATAACCAATTGAGAAGGCTCGACGATTGACCTTTGCGGAATCATATTTTTGAAAATTCTCTCATATCATAATTGGAAAAAGATTTTACTTTCTATTCTTCATAGGACTCCTATATTGGCTATAAATACTGGTTATAATTAATCTAGGGTGATTAACAGTACCTCTCCATAATCTAGTGAGAAAATTTATATTTTATAGACTGAGAGTTTTGAGATTCAACCTAGGGTTTACCATAGATACATATACTATATATGATTTGGAGATTCAAAGCAAGGAGCACATCAGAGACAACAAATGAAGAGCAATTCAACCAAGTACTTTGAAAATCTAGGATTAAATGGACCATGAAGAAGTAGATTTGCGTGAGGAGAAAATTTGTTGATGGATCAACAGCTAGAAGATTTGAGGAGATCTTGCGTTAGTTTAAGTCAGGAGAGAGTATGTGATTCTAAGGTTTGGAATCTGGTAACTTAGTGGTAAACCTCTTTATCATAGTGGATTGTTCATGGTTGGACGAGGTCCCGTGGCTTTTCCTTTCTAGAGCTTTCCACATTAAAATCTCGTATTTCTGCTCTACTTTTTTTACTGCTTTATATGCTTGTGTGAATGGTTTTTGAGACATGCAATCAAACTAATTAACTAAGTTTTAAACAAGGATTATCGTTAGTTCAAAAAGTTAGTTGTGAATTAATATCCAATAGGACTAATTCATCTCCCTCTAGATCTAACTAACCGTGCGTATTCTGACCTATATCAGAGTCTTGAATAACAATTTCATATTTCATGGACCTCCATTTGTGGGTTCTATAAGGGAAGACATTTTTTTCCCCATGGAAATTGGTTGCCAGATCATACATATGCTTTGGTGCTATGGCTGTTCAAACATGTTAAAATTTAGTTAACAGGAGTTTTTTGTTTCTGTTATTGGCATCTCGTGGTGGGATCTATAGAGTTCAGTTAACATTAAAAATATAAACCTACAATGTTTAGAGAACTTCTATAATAATAATTTAAACCTTCTATGTAAGTAAGGAAGATAATGCTTCAGTTGACTGCTTTTGCCATGTAGATTGTGGTTGTCTTGTTGGATTTCAAAGACCTCTGAGCTGCTTCTAGTTTTAAGGACACATTGTAGTGACAGATGGGTTTTAATTTTTGTTTTTTTCTTGTTCTTTCTGGAATAAGGATATGGGGTGGTCAATGGCATTCGGACAACATACTGATATGTAATGTTAGCTTTATTATATATAATAATTTTGTTGAGAGGCTTGTCAACTGATATATAATAAAGGTTAAAGACGGGCTTCTTACGTGTAATTATTTCCATACCACATAGAAATCTAACCTTAGCTGTTTTATGCTTAAAAATTGAATGTAATTGATTGCAATCACTTTCATCTTATTACATTGGCAGATTGAAAAGATTGTCCTTTTTATGTTGGAGCAACAAGGGCTACTTGCAAGCAGGATAGCCACGCTTGCAGAACAACAGGATTCTCTTCAAGTGCAGCCCGACATATCAAAAATATCCGATCTACGAGTAGCTTATAGAGCAGTGGGGCAAGATCTTCTAAAGCTTCTTTTTTTTGTTGAGATCAATGCTATTGGTCTGCGTAAGATATTGAAGAAGTTTGACAAACGGTTTGGCTATAGATTCACTGATTACTATGTCAAAACTCGTGCTAATCATCCTTATTCTCAGCTGCAGCAAGTTTTCAAGCATGTGGTAATATGCTCAAGTCAGAGACTCTGCTTTACTTTTTCATTTTTTATATGTGTTTTCATTTTCTTGGCCTTTTTTTATTATTATTATTTTTTTTCTAGAATTTCTGGATCGGAGTAGCTTCTAGTCAGGACACTCCTCTATATATATATATATATATATATTTTCTTGGGGCAGACAAGAGCAATATATAGCATGTCTAGGGTGATGGGTCGTGTGTCAAGTTGCTTGCCCCACGGCCTGCGAAACTTGTCATGCTGTATGATGGCTTTTTGTAAATAGTTATATTTCCTGTATTTTCTATGTTTTTGCATTATGACTGTTCAGACAATCTGGATGTTTCCTCCAGATTACTCCTGTAATGTCTTAGAAATTTATATCATGGTAAGGCTAGTTGGGTAAGTTTCAGGTCCCTTGCTTTGTAGCTCAGCGTACCCCAATAATTTAGTCTGGACACATGTTGCCTACATTACTCCCTTGTTGCATATTATTAAAAGTTATATCGACCATCATCTGTTCTTCGTTTATATTTTTGTTACTTTGTCATGCACTATTGTGCACTTTCAACTTTGATTTTAATGGTAAGCTTGCTTTGTAGTGTGGAAAACAAGAGCCACATGGCTCCTTTCTTGTGTCTCTGGTTCTACACTGTGGCACTAGGCTTCAGAAAATTGTCTGTCATAAAGCTGTAACATATATAAAGAGAGAGAGAGAGAAACAGAAGAGGCTTAGTAGAGAGGAATGGAAACGTAGTATTCATGTAGCCGACCACAAGTAATTGGGAAAAAGGCTTGGTTGTTGTTATAGAGAGAGAAACAGAAGAAGTTGACGGCTATGCTAGATCCTCTGTTTATGTAGTATTGTTAAGAATATACGAAGTAGAAAATTATTTTAGATTTCTCTCTCTCTCAAGTGAAAACATAGATGTCTATTCCAGCAAGCCACAAATCTGAAAATAGACTCACTAAATGCTTTTGTGAGAACATCTCACAATTCACAGGATATTTTGTCATAACCATATTTCAAACAAAATGACTGTCAACTAAATGCAATCCTATGTTACTGTAATTGTTGCAAAACATCTTTATGGGTTTGCCACTAGAAGCACCCATTTCTTTCAACAACAATCTTACCCACAACATTTCACAATTCTGAATGAGCCAGTGCTCTAAACTCTACTTCTTAACTTGATCGAGGCCATCGCGCCACTACATTTTGCATCTTATTTCTCCAAATAACATGACGCATACATTCCACTGCTGTTGTCTTGAAATCAATACCATATCAAGAAAACTCAACAATCGCAGGGAAGACATCAAAAGAAAGGCATGCAAATCTAAACATCTGTAGACTCAAATACAACCTCCGGAAGCAGTCCAACCAATTGATACCACTCCAACAGCTAAAAATCTGATTATTAACATAACCAAGTCACATCCTAGTATTGAAAATTAGGGGTTTAGGAATCAAACAAAATCAAAACCATAACTCTTTTAACTGGAATACAGTAGAAGAGTACAAGTACAATCATGTGAGATCATCTGTGTCTTTACAGTCTAAAAACTGACATCTTATGGACAAATCGATATAATTCGTTGGTCAGCCTCTAATTGAAGTTCTGCAGTTACAACAATTGGTTCTGGTTGATATGAGACCAAGAAAGGAGAAGAACAGAAGGGAAAAGAAGAGGAAAGAAGAAAAGGACCAGCTGTTTATGTTAGGACTTATTGCTTCATGTCATAAAACTGCATCAGAGAAAGAGGGTAGCGTATGGAGAGAATGAGTAATTCAAACTGGCTTCTGTGTTTGTATATTGTTACTAAGAATATCCCTCAACTTAACCCATTCCATATATTGCTTTTAACAGTGTCTATGTGTGAACCATGCTCTCATTGACAATGAACTGAACTTGCAGGGATTATGGGCAGTTGTGGGAGCCATCTCTCGCAATCTTGCTGATCTTCAGGACCGTCAGGGAAGCTACCTATCAATTTATGACCAACCTGCTCTTCCCCTCCAGGTTTTTCCTTGCATCTACTCTGCTTGATCCAAGCTCATTCCAATTGTTTATGCTTATATTTCAGTATTTCCTTGCATCCTACAGTTTTGTTTAAAATCTTTTTGGCTGGGCAGCACTACTGTATTTGCGTATTTGCTATTTAATAGAGTTTATCTGCAGGATCCTGTTGTTGATTTAATAAAAGCGGCTGTAGACAGATTAACCCACTCAACAAACTTCCTTCACTTTTTGGCGCAACATGCACTTATTATGCAAGAAGAGTTGCCTGCTCCTATTGAGGAACAAGTTGATGAGGAGAGATACCATTTTGTGTCGCTTCTTTTGAACTTAGTAAATACATTTCTTTATATGGTCAACACATATATTATTGTTCCAACAGCAGATGACTACTCTATGAGCCTTGGAGCTGCAGCAACAGTTTGTGGGGTAGTTATTGGTGCAATGGCTGTTGCACAGGTGTTTTCGTCGGTGTATTTCAGCGCTTGGTCCAATAAATCATATTACAGACCTCTAATATTTAGCAGTATAGTTCTTTTCGTGGGAAATACCTTATATGCATTGGCTTATGATCTTAATTCGATATGGGTTCTTCTAATTGGCCGTCTCTTTTGTGGGTAAGTATATCTCTCTCTCTCTCTCTCTCTCTCTCTCGTGTGTGTCTTTGAATGCGTTAAAGCATATGTAATTCTTTGATTAGTTCAGCATGCACAACATTGAATTTATACTAATCTAATTCGTAACAGTTTATGCTGATTGCTTTTACTGAACTTTGTATGATATTGAAATAGTAGTTCCACTATTGCATGACAAAATAGTGGTTGGTTCTAAGAACAATTTATACATTTGATTTTATTTTGCATTTTTTAATTTTCTTATTAATCAAAATCTACAACTTTTAGTTCATTACCTTATTCTTGGCTTTTATTTTTCTGAAGTAACTAATAATATATGGTAATGTTCTAAGTTAATAATTGGGAAAATTACAATCTAGTCCTACGTTTGCAGCTTAAAGACACTGACGTCCTATAAAAATTTTAGTAGGACAAAGAAGTCCTACTTTTGAATTTTTTTCCACATAAGCTCAAATTTAAACTTTTTTCCAGTATTACCCTTATTACTAAAGTACCAATATGTATGGAACTCATCCATTCTTTCCTTTAATTTTCACGCTCATATCCATTTATTAGTCCCAATTTTGATTTGTAATCATTAAAAGAGAATATAAACATTATTTAAAAATAGTCATATATATATATATATATATATATATCTGTGTGTAATAAATTGTTAAATCCTGTCCTGCCTTGTATGTTTCTTATTATGGCCCAGGCATGGCTACTATGTGGTAGTTAATTTTATAATTGAACCTCATAATTTACTTCAACACAATTGTATTGCAGATTCGGTTCTGCTAGAGCTGTAAACCGGCGTTATATTAGCGATTGTGTACCACTTAAAATTCGCATGCAGGCTTCAGCAGGTTTTGTTAGTGCCAGTGCTCTTGGAATGGCATGTGGCCCTGCACTTGCTGGCTTACTTCAAACTAATTTTAAGATCTATAAGATCACAATAAATCAAGACACGTTGCCTGGCTGGGTTATGGCTGTTGCATGGCTAATTTATTTGATTTGGTTGTGGATCTCATTTAAAGAACCTTCTCGTGAGACTCAGGAGACTCATAAGCCACAAGGCTCGAATGCTGGTATGTCGACTTCTATCATATTGCTTGTTCTTGTTTTTGTGTGTCGACTTTTGAAAATACTTATTTATAAAAAAAAAAAATTTTTTGAATATAACTCATCAGGTTTTGTAAGTGGTTGTAGAATTGACCAGAAACAACAACTGGAACCCAACCATGAAAGAACAGAAACATGAACTTTTGGTTCCACCAATAGTATAATATGTACTGATCATTGTATAACTTTGTTAACTTACCTACCAAGAGGAAAGTAAGAAAAACTGTGTTGTAGTTTAGTATCTTAAAAGAACCCAGTGTTAGGTGCTCAAAATCTTGAGCCTTGAACTCGCTCGACTTTGAAGTAGGTATCTCATTTGTTTCTTTGCCATAGATGGGATTTTGCACAGATAATTTGATAGCTAAATTTCTATCAGTGACGAGAGAGCTCTTCCAACAAACAGAACAAATAAATAGATAAAATTATGTAGATAAAAAAGTGTAATATATATATACATAATAAACTTTGAACCATTCAGACTTTTCTGATGATAGTAGTCTTGGTCCTTACTTGCTCAAGTTTGCACCCCTTACATTGATAATTTCATTTAGTTATAGATAGTCCGTAACTTAATTAGTGTGAGTCTGGCTATTTTTGTTCTGTCCTTGGAGGTGACGGCTGTTATGTCTTCAATGTATATATTATAATACTTACTTTCTACAAATTTTAAAATGTTTTCTGATCTATTTATTGCATTATAGTTGCATCACATTAACATTTGGGACTTTTTGTGTGTGTGTTTGCGGACATGCACGGACTACTCAGTTGCATCACATTAATACTTACTCAGTGTTATATATAGGCCGGTCCATGCGTGTGCACCCCCACTGAATATTTTTTTAGTATTATACCCTGCTAATTTTCCCTTTTTCAATTATATACCTATAAAATTCCACTATTGCCCCCACTCACATAATTTTCCGGGTCCGTTCGTGTGTGCGCGCGCACGCATCTGTGGTAAGTATTGCAATACTTATTTTCTCCAACTTTATCGATCTATTAGGGTTACCGAAATCTTATCAATTTATAATTAAATTATGATACTGATTTTTCTATTATTTTCCTTATTCTCCAAAATAATGTTTAATCACATGATAAGCTTGAATTTTGACCTACCAAAAAGTTAGTTTGATTTCTGGGCAGAATATGAATAAAATTGGTTAGTGAGTCTTTTAGTCTCAGATTCAGGTTAGTTATACCATATAGATTAATGTTACCTTGAGTATGTACTTGAATTTTTAGGTCATTGGTTTATTGGCTGATTCGACACATCACATACAACTCTTGTTAGCTAAACAACAATTTTGCTGTGTAAACATTTTGTTTTGCCCATCACTCCCTTGCACCCTTCAATTTCTTGGCCTACCAACCATAGATTTGGTTTGCAACGTTGAAGGACCCCATAGGTTCTGGAGGCTGTAGCCTGACTTGTGAAGTACTGGGATTTCTCTACTCGATAAAATGTTATGAAGAACAAATAGTATGCAGTTGTAATTTGGAGAAGCTGGTAGTTTTCCAGGGACAAAGCTGATATAGTAATCTAAATGAAATCTCGTTACAAACATGAGAAATTTCTCCTCGTTTTTCGTATCTAACTTTGACATTTTCAATCGATTTTGTTATTTTTCTCGATCACTCAAACAGTTTATTCTGGAAATCAAGGTGTCGCACTTGTTCCAGATTATAATATTAAAAATATATCATCAATTTATTGAAAAGACGTTTAACTGTTTAAGTAGTGATCACTAGCTGATAGCTTGAGTGGTATTTCCAGCCACTCTTAAACGTAGAGTTTCAGGGTTATACATGCATTACTTATTACATAAAAAGGATGTTTAACAGCAGATGATGGATTTTCCTTTTTGAATGATAGAATCAGTACAGAATGATAGACTAGAGAAAGGTCTTGCACAACCGTTACTTCTAAGTTCAGAGGACAACCAAAAAGATGAAGATGATGACCAAGAATGTGATGAAAGTGAAGAAGCTCCTGAGGAATCTCGTGGACCGGCCACTTCTATAGGATCAGCATATAGATTACTTACACCATCTGTGAAGGTAAGTGTTTGATTCTGAGTTTTCAATTCAATTTCTAGATCCTTGAATGTCCATTGGAATGTAAGCTACTGGTTTCATTATTAACATGGCATATCAATTATTAATGGGCAACAATTGTGTAGACAAGGTTCTAGGTATCCAACCCTACAAGAAATTAACTAGGAGTGTCAGTGATACCAAATTAAATTCATTGTTTGTTAAAGCGACAGTAGGTGACCTGACAGTATATGTGATCTTTGATTCTTCATCAAATTGCTACTGTGAGAAAGCCTCCTTTTTTGAGGTTGTTGACCAGATCCCTACCTGTATATTCTTTAGATAATCAAATTAAAAACTTGGAACCACAGAAAAGTGAATGTAAGGCAGGAGAATTATTTTTAGGACTTGTGACAGTCTGACAGAGATGTTCGGCTATATATACAAGAAAGCTTGAATGCATATTATTGAACGCTCCGTCCCATACTTGCATGACTGTCTACACCAGAAGAGATCTGACTATCTTCTTTAACATTGATTTATCACTGCAATATGTTTTAATATAAATTTTTCCGCATTAAGAAATCTTTCCATAATGAGTTCTCTGGAAGATATACTTTGTAGGAAACCATGCAGCAAATAATCCTACTATTGTAGTTGTTAAACTGAACTCTCTGTGGAGGCAGTCACAGGCTGGAATTTTGAGCTTTAGCGTTAGGTCAAAATATGTCCCGATTGAGAGACCAAGAATGACATTAATCTGTCAACATTAGCCAAAACTTGAATTATACTTTATAAATGATAAGATTTATTTTTTGTTTTTATATCTTGGCAAGAAACTCGCACAGCCACTTTGCCCCTAGGGGGAGTTGAACCCCCGACCTTTTATTTTGGAAGGTTAGGAAGTACCACTAAGCTACTGGCCTTGGTCATAATTGTTAAGTTAAGATATCATTCCTCATTCAAATTAGTAATGTGTGTAAACTTCAAATTGTGAAGGACTGGTAGAAAAGGGTAATGCCTACAGATGTTTGTAGCCTTCTTATACTGGGCTAAGTTTTGGAATTCAAGGGATGCATTCTTTGGCGAAAATCATATTATGCTAGTCTATGGAACACCACATAAGAGAAATATTGGGAAATTTTTTTGGACTTCTGTGCCAGTCTCAATTTTGGAAAGCCATAGTTCAGTTGCTATTTGCATTATGTATGAAGGACCTTTGCACTCTCATTCTTAAATTTTCATGAAATATGGGATTCAATTCACTCATCGTAGCTCTTTAGACACTTGGCAAAATACTTTGAAGAAATATCAGTTCCATAAAAAAATTTCAAAGCACTTTTCTTGACATATCACATCTAAGAGGAAGGAAGTTACTAGATAGAGCTCAAAGATGGTATCACGTCTAAGTTGATCTCTTGTTGCCTTGGATGATATGTGAAATTTTACTGAAGTTTAAAGGCATGCACTGGGATCAAGGAAACTGATGGGTAGCTATTGTGTTTGTGTTATGAAGATAGTTACTGGCTGTTGGTTTGATGTGATTATTATATTTCTCTATCTACGAGTAAATACTGACAATGTGGACAAGTAGAGTATGATCATCGTTAGAATCATTTTACTTTATTTTTATTTTTTTATTTTTATTTTTTTATTTTTTGCAGTTATATCTCTTCAAAAGTGATTTGTTCAGAAGAGTCAAAACATGAATATGAAATTAAATTGTGCAAGATTTAAGTTTAGAACTTCAAACGCTTTAATGCAATAACTAAAAATTTTAAATTCTATTTCCCGTGATGGAGTGGAAGAGGAAATGTTCAGCTGTCCAAAAACAGAAAATTAGAAATGAATGGAATGTATTTAGAAGTGGTGCCTGGGCTTATTGACAATCTTCAGCTGTTCACTACGTCCCTCTGATTTAGGGATCAGACAGATCAAAGCCCAAGATTATGCATTATGGCACACCCAATTCTGTTAAATAAGATTTTGTCATCAGCTGTTTACTTGCGTGGTATCTACTGCCACCTCCATAGAGGAAGGTTTCAAGTCTTTCTTGGGAGACTCTTCTATATACAACAACAACAACCAAGTCTTTAAAATTATTGATTCTTCCATGGGAAACAATTAGACTATATAATTAATTTTTTTTTTTATTTTTTTTATTTTTCTGTAAATTTTCCCACAATGAAAATGAAATAGAAATTTACCAGGAGAAATTAGTTGCCTGTGTGCTGACTTTTTTTTGGCAATTACTTCCTTTTCCCTCCCAATTTCATCTTTTTTATATGAAGTCCCAAAATAGAAGTAGTTATTCCTTCTTTTTTTTCCTGGTGATACAAGTTGATCAAATTTACGCCTCTCAGAAAGAATTTCTATGATGTTACAGGTTCAATTGCTGATTTACTTCATGCTTAAATATGCAATGGAGATTTTACTCTCAGAATCCAGCGTAATTACAACATACTATTTTGAATGGTCTACGAGTGGAGTGGCAATTTTTCTTTTTTGCCTTGGACTAACAGTTCTTCCTGTGAACATAGTTGTTGGAAGCTACATTAGCAACATGTTTGAAGACAGGTAAGTTTGGAAGGTGTTCTTTTTATCTCATTGACTTAGGCATCCACAATACTTTCTGATATGATGTATACGTGTTTAAATGTACAAGTGGTATTAACATATCAATTGAGTTTCCCTGCAAAAGTGATAAAAGGAAAAAAATATCACATTTACCATTCCCATGTCGGATTGAAAGCAGATATTGATTTATCTTTAGCAAGATATTCCTGAAACTACTTTGTAATACTCGTGGAGACACAGAATATGTATTGATGATAGAATTTCATGGCTGCAAGATAGTAAAGATAATAACATTGTAAAATTAAAATTAATATAAGCCTTGTTTCCTTATCATTTACAAGCTAGTAAAGACAATGATATTATACCATTGGTATAAAGTTTTTTTATTATTATTTTTATTATTAAAATCAGAATATTGATTTATTTTTCTGAATTACAAAGTTTACATATTGATTTTTTCTTCCCCTAAAAGGCTAAAAACTATTCTTGCTTACTCCCTCCCCCCCTCCCCTTGGTAAATAATGACCAGAATTATAGTGAAAAATATCTCATCCACAGGCTTTGCTCCTAATTTCTCAAGATACATCATTGGTAATTTTTTTGATTTCATCTTGTTCCTAGTTCTGAAAAATTCATGGATCTAGAATCTGGCACCATGTGTTCTGTTAAGCCATGTATGCCGATGGTTCTACTTGTATGTTAAGCTGCAATGTTTGGTATGTCAATACACAGGTCTTACATCATCTGGAATTTGATGGTCAACCAATGAAGGCTTGTTTGAAACCTTGATGAATATTTGTTGCATTAAATAGAAGAACTTAGTACTGCCCATTATGTGTTAATAAAATTTATAATGACGGAATGAAAGCTCATCTGATCTGGGAACGTTTTATATCATGATGCATACTGATTCATTTTCCCTCACTGATCTGGTTGCAGGCAAATATTACTGGCATCTGAAATTATGGTTTTCCTGGGCATACTCCTGAGTTTCAACGTATTCATTCAATATTCTGTGCCACAATATGTCTGCTCAGGGCTCATAATGTTTGTATCGGCGGAAGTACTAGAAGGTAAGATTTTCACGGTTAATGAACTTAATTATTTTTATTATGTTTGTCAACAAAGTGTTATATCAGAAAAATATAAAGGAATACAGAAGGGGGAAGAACTTTCCTAGGGAGGAGAAAAAGTGTCTTGTTTTCCTAAATGGTTGATGCACACTACTACACTAGCAATATAACCTTTTGTTATATGGAGTGGGAAGATGTTAGGGGACTATGGGAGTGCAGGCCGTTAGTCTATTACCTTGAGCTCTCATCACTTTACCAAGCATTGGCATTAATAGTTTTTTCCTTGCGCAGTTGCGCATTGGTCCTTCTAATGAATGAAGTTGGGTTAGGTTATTCCCTATTTTAGATGATGAGACCTCAGAAGAGGCACTGATTGTGTTTTTTGAAGTAGATGTTTCTTCAATGTGTGGTTGTATTCATATATAACCAAATTGTAATAATTTGTGCATTTCATGACAAACTTCAGAAATATATTATTATTGTGATTGATGCCCATAACCACCAGCTGTCTACAATAAGTGATTTGTCCAGCTCCTAATGAAATATGTAGAACTATATCCCCATGCTGAGACAGGATTTGGGGGGAGCGTTTATGGTTGTAAAACAGTGATTGTAGTTGCTTAATTTTTGAACTCAGCTTGAAGCATGGGTTGGTTATGAATTTGGTATTTGTGGTTTTTGACTTACTTTTCTTTGCCGATAATTTGGTTATCAATCAGGTGTCAACTTGTCGCTCCTCTCTCGGGTCATGTCATCCAGGCTTTCTCGTGGAACCTACAATGGCGGACTGCTTTCAACTGAAGCTGGGACGATTGCTCGAGTGATTGCAGATGCCACGATAACTTTGGCTGGGTACTTGGGTGATAGCAAGCTCTTGAATGCCACTTTACTTCCTTCACTCTTAATTTGCGTATCCTCCATCATTGCCACCTGCTGTACTTACAATTCTCTGTACTGATTCAATCTGTTGTACTGATAAAATGTCTCCAAGTTTTCTCTCTTATCTTCCTGGGGAAAAAAAAAAAATTGAAAAAAAATGAAAAGAAAGAAAACTCTCGATTTTTTATTTATTAATATAATTTTCATTTTTTTTTTAGAAATCTGTTCATTGTGGGTGGTGAAGGTTGTAAAGTCTCGGGTTTTACTTGCGATGGTAATTTTAGCGTCAGAAGTGCCTATATGATTGCTTTCCAGCAGTCGCAAGTGTCTTGAGATTAGTCTACTAGCGTGGGATCTGGTTATTCTTACGAATTTTAGAGTTACGGAACCAAATACTGGAACTAAATACGACAAGGGGTTAACATTATCATTTTCTTTCTTTTTTCTATGTTATCATTTTCTTTTCTTTTCCCTCCTCTTTTTTCCTTAATCAAGACCTTCAAGTTTTGGCAGTTGGTTCTCATTTAATGATGAGAAAAAAAACAAGATTTGGAAGATTAATCTTGTAGGAAAATTTATTTTTTTCTCCGACACAATTGTCATTTTGAGAAGTTTTCGGAAACATTGACGTGAACTATTAATCTATAGTTGGCGTTGGGTTTCATTAATACTTTGCATTTAAAATAAATAAAAAAATCTAATAACACTTTTTAATGTGACACAAGATACAAAATGAAATTAAGTGTTGGATTTAAATCCAGATATTTGTACCTAAAAGCATATGCAAGTAAATGTCTTTTAACAGGATAGTCAATGGGTCTAATTGGTTGGAATGACTTGGGCCCATATAAGTAGTAGTATGTCACTGTGTTGGAAGTCCAAATCGCATTGAAATGGCCAACAAAACAAAATCACCTAATAACGCGGTCCCAATACCATTTTAGCACCAGCATTACTTATTTTGCAGTTAGGAGTTACAATAAGAATAATATTAAACTTTTAATTTCATTAGGAGTTACAATAAGAATAATATTAAACTTTTAATGGAAATTGTTGAGTTAGTACAAAGTCGCTATGATAATTTTTTTTTTTTCCTGAATAAGTCGCTATGATAATTAAAATTAGAGCTTACAAATGGAATAATTTCGCTTTCAAATGAGCTGTGATGATTAAGATTAGAGCTTTTCATTAATATAATTTTTTGTTCGTGAAACAAGTAGAGATCTAAGTCACATAAAGCGGGAGCGAAAGTGAATTCGAGAGCGAGAGCGTAAAAGCGACAGAATTAAGTCATAAATAGGGAGAATTTGAGCGAAAGTGTACGCGGAGTGTGAGAGTAATACCTGTTGAGAAGGATTGTGTGACTTAGGTAGACATACTTTCCATTATTAAAACAACAACTATAATAAAAAATTAAAAATAGTAAAACAACAGCTATAATAATAAATTAAAAATAGTAGTAATTAGTATTCAACGCAGCAACAAATGCCCCAACTGTCGAGATAAAATAAGCTATCTTGGATTTATTTATTTATTTATTTTTTATACAATATGCCACATATATTTTGTCAGGGTAATAAATACAGAGAGCTAAAAGAGTTTGGTTGTGCGGTTAGAATAGAATCCAACTAAAATAAATGAAAATATGAACCGCCTACTAAATGAACCCGAACTACTTCACACTAGCAGTTGAATCTCATAAAAACTCCCCCCCAACATCATCACAAGAGTCATTTTTTTTAAGATCCTCTTCCCGTTAAATCCCTCTTTGAGCTTAACAAATTTTACAGGAAGGACAAAACACGAAAACTCTTCGAATTTAATTTGGCTAAGCTAAGTTAAAAAAAAAAAAAAAGTCATCTCTGATATAACTGAGGAGGAAAAAAAGGAAAAATAAAATAAAATAAATAAATAAATAAAATATGGTACTTCATCTTTCTCTCTCTTTCCATTATCAAAATCTTAAATTGCAATGCACCATAGAGTATAGATAATTCATTTTAATTTTAAGGTCTATATCATTTAGTCACTTCATTATCTTAGCCGAACAATTTAACCTATTCATTAAAACAAAACAATTAAGGCTTTTAATGGTCTGAACATGCAAATAGGTTAGACAGTTGGACTTTAAAATCATTTTCAAATAAAACATTGAAGCTCAAATCCACAATTGCCACAACAAGACTGTATTATCTGTCCGACTCTATAACACTTAATTGAAGCCCTACATGATAAGACTACAAATGTTTCCATCTTCCACAATATTTATGAAAAAATATTTAAAGCCATGTGCAGGCATTAATTAAATGCAGTTATCAATAAACTCACACCGACTAACGTCTCTCACTCACTCACTCACTCACTCTCTCTCTCTCTCTCTTAAACAAACTCATTTCCTGGGAGATATAGACATTGGCCTATTAATTAGTACGAGATCGACTAGCTTCTTTAATTTATATATATATATATATGGTTTTACGAAGTAAGTGAAATGCACAACCACTACTAGTGTGCCTTTGTCTGGCTTTAAATTTGCCTATTGTGTGTCTCACACTTCCTGCATTTTCTTCAATCTTTACGTGTTTTTTATTCTTACAACCATATACTTTGTTTGTAGTAGCTATTGGTCCCTCATATATCTAACCAGAAATCTTTGTACCCTTTTGAAGTTACTGCCGCATAAATCGTTCAGCTTCAAAGGTTATATAAAGGAATATCAGGTTTGCTTTCCTTTAAATATACAAACACTACATATATATATATATACACACACACACACACAATTAAAGCCTCAACTATGGTGGAATATATTGTTGAGTGAGAGTACTACTGATGATTAGGTGTGGCATGATGGATTTTGGGTGGTACTGGAGATTGATATGTGCTGCTGCTCTTGCTCGGATTCTCTTCTTTCATGGCGTTTGTTTCGCGGAAACAGGTATGAAAAATTTACCTGGATTTTGATGCTAATTTTCTAGCTAGGCAGTCTCTCATCACACATTTATTAACAGTTTTTGAAATGAATAAGAATTGAAATTAAAAGCATAATAAACATCGCATTCCAGTGATTACTAATATAAAGAGATTGAGTTTGTGGTTAATTGTTGTCACCAGAAAATTCTCTTGATAGCATTAATTTTCACATAAGGAATTATATATCGTTTTATGCCGGAAATTGTTGGTCCAAAATGTGCAACCAGGAATGCATGACTTGTGTTTTTCTTTGGGTTAAACCGGATTTAAAGTTCTCTCTCTCTTTTTGTGTGTGTGTGTGTGTGTGTGTGAGAGAATATATATATATATATATATATATATATATATATATATATATATATATATTTGGTAAGTAAGTGAGAATATTTTTTCTTTAGTTCTTTAATTTCCTAGTAGTGTTTTCTTCTCATGTGAAGTCAAAACTCTGAAGGGAAAATTATTTGAGTTTGACAAATATAAAAGGAGTGTGGGAAATGCTAGGAATTGCAAACATAAGGGTTTCACCAAAGTGGGAAATGCTAGAGATCGATTCAATTAAAAGGGTTTAATTTCTTTTCTTTTCTTTTTTAAATTTTATTTATTTATTTATTTGCTCATCTTTTGGCTTCCTTTCTGTGTGTTACATAAATAAGCAAAAAAGGTAGTTAAGTAATGCACTTCCTTTATGGGGGCTTACATGCCCAAAGCTCATGATGTCTTAGTCGCTGGTGTACTTTTTTTTTACTTTTCCCCCTGGTAAATAAACTTTAATTTGTATACAGAAAGAAAACACGTAGTTTGGTTAAATTTAGTTTAATTTGTATACAGAAAGAAAACACGTAGTCTGGTTAAATTTGTAATGCATGTCAAGTGTCAACTACCAACAAAAGTTGCTGATGATATCATTAAATTTTCCACTTCTTTCCTGCATTTAATTGGTTGCAACTAACACCATCCCTCATAATGACTCTTTAAATGCATTGTTGTTTTCTCACTGCAAGCTCTAGAGAAAAAACACATATATGCACACTTTTTTCTCTGTTTTTTTTATTTTTTATTTTTTTTATTTTTGTTTTTGTTTTTGTTTTTGTTTTTTTGTTTAGGTTTTTGTGTTTTTTTTCTTCTCATAACCCTTTGACGTCTCGTGTCATGTCACATGTGCATGCCCTCTACAAAAATTGTGATATACTGTAAAAATTTAACTCACTCCTTAAAGTGATTTCACAAATGGGGTTGAATTTGAAATCTAAATGCACAAAAGTACTTTATCCCACTCATTTGTATTTCTCTGTCAAAGTTTGGCAAAAATATGAGCAGTCAATTTCTACGTTTTTCTAATTAAATGAAAATGACATTCAAGGTTCGGCTTAATTGACTCTCTCACAACGAAACACCTATCAAAATCCACCACTTTTGTGTGAGAGAGTCGTGCAAGCTAGGCGTCTAAATTATCAAAAAAGAAAAAAAAAAAAAAAAAAAACATATATTTTAAAAATAAAGAAAGAAAGAAAGGATAAACGAAAATAGTATCAATTTTAACTAATTTTATTCTCTGGCTCTCTCCACAGCCTCAAACTACACATTCATGCATGAAGCAACCTCAGCCCCGGACATATCATACTATGACTACATCATCATCGGCGGAGGTACCGCCGGCTGCCCTTTGGCGGCGACTCTCTCCCAAAACTACAGTGTCCTACTACTTGAACGAGGTGGCTCGCCCTATGGAAACCCTAACATAACCGACTTGGCCGCATTCGGCCAACCACTCGCAGACCCCTCCCCAACATCTCCGTCGCAGCGTTTCATCTCCGAGGACGGAGTAATAAGCGCCCGTGGTAGGGTTTTAGGTGGTGGAAGCTGCGTGAATGCAGGGTTCTACACACGCGCGGCCACGGACTACGTGAGGCGAGTGGGATGGGACGGCCGGCTGGTGAACGATTCATACCAGTGGGTGGAAAAGGTGGTGGCATTTGAGCCACCGATGATGCAGTGGCAATCTGCGGTGAGAGATGGACTGGTTGAAGCTGGTGTCCTGCCTTACAATGGTTTCACGTATGATCATTTGAATGGGACTAAGGTTGGTGGGACCATATTCGACCGCGACGGTCACCGGCATACAGCTGCTGATTTGCTCCAGTATGCAAACCCTAAGGGACTCACTGTTCTTCTGCATGCTTCTGTTCATAAGATCTTGTTTCGAATTAAAGGTACGTAAAAAGGTTCTCAAACCACTTGATTAAAATTTGATTGATTTACTTTCTCATTGAATTCAATGTGTCACCACCATCTCAGAAATAATTAAATGGTCTTTCAATCATAAGTCACTTGGTACTCGATGGAGACTCACTTTTCGTGAGAGTTTTTTCCTAGAGTACATGGTTGGTTGATTGGTTTATTTGTTTTACCATCAATTGAAATGATTCCACTCTCGTTAGGTCAAACAAGGCCGTTAGCCCATGGGGTGGCCTTCAGAGACTCGTCCGGGATTAAGCACAGAGCATATTTAAATAGAGGGCCCAAGAATGAGATCATTGTATCTGCTGGTGCACTTGGAAGCCCGCAACTTCTGATGTTGAGTGGAGTGGGCCCTCAAGACCACCTCAAGGCCCATAACATCACGGTAGTGCACCACCAGCCCTTGGTTGGCCAAGGCATGTCTGATAACCCTATGAATGCCATTTTCATCCCCTCTCCCGTCCCAGTCGAGGTGTCCCTCATTCAAGTCGTCGGAATCACTCAATTCGGGAGCTATATTGAAGCTGCCAGTGGAGAAAACTTCGCCGGTGGAAGCCCACAGAGAGACTTTGGGATGTTTTCTCCTAAGGTATATATATATCTTATTTCATTTCACCCATTTTTATTTAGTCGTTATAATTGTGTAAAAATATTATAATTCCACATCATTTCAACTTTGAAATAGGAAATTTTCAATATATATAATATATTATTAGTTACAATTATCGAAGCTCTATTTAATAATTAAAAATAAGTCAATAACTAGTGTCTTAGTCCAATTAGTAACTAGAAAGCTATTGTAGAGGCCAGGGTACAAAATGGTCATATATATTGCAAATATTTACAGAGTTGGGCTACACCCATGGCTGGTCAAGACTAAAACAAAAAAAGTCTTACTTTAGTTAAACCTTCCAATCAAAGTGGGCTATATAGCAGCCCAATAGAACAGACCAATAAAATCAGCCCAGTAAACCTAACTGAAATTCAATTATAAACTATCCCTTACATATAATCCATTTCTAGCCATTTGTAGCACATTTTTTACTTCAAAATTAGAAATTAAATTTTTGTATAATTTGTTACACATTTGCAGATTGGCCAGCTCTCTACGGTCCCGCCAAAACAAAGAACACCAGAAGCCATAGCCAAAGCAATTGAAACCATGAGTAGTCTTGATGAAGCAGCTTTTAGAGGTGGATTCATCCTTGAGAAGATCATGGGACCCCTCTCAACTGGCCATCTAGAGCTCCGAAATAAGAACCCTAACGACAATCCATCCGTCACATTTAATTACTTCAAGGAGCCTGAGGACTTAAACAGATGCGTTGAGGGCATTAGGATTATTGAGAGGATAATCGAATCTAGGTCGTTCTCTAAATTCAGATTCGATTATTTATCAGTGCCGGCCCTTCTCAACATGACAGCACAGTTTCCGGTCAACTTGTTGCCTAGGCACAACAACACTTCCACGTCGCTGGAACAATTTTGTAAGGACACTGTCATGACCATATGGCACTACCATGGAGGCTGCCAAGTTAATAGGGTTGTTGATCATGACTATAAAGTTCTTGGTGTGGATGCACTACGAGTTATCGATGGCTCCACCTTCAATTACTCTCCTGGAACTAATCCTCAAGCCACTGTTATGATGCTTGGAAGGTAATTTAATTTAATATATATGTATATATTTAGATATATAACATACATTTAGCATTGTCTTATATATATATATTGTCATTTATATGATTATTACTATTATAATGTTCATTCAGACAATTTTTTTTTTTTGGCTATGATGCAGGTACATGGGAGTTAGGATACTGAGTGAGAGACTTGCAAGCGACAATTCAAAGTAATTATCAACGTTAAATGTATATTTTGATTTTGAGGATGATGTGACGTCCTATATGCATGTATGAGTCGTGAATACTTGTTGAGTTGGATTTCACAATAATATCTTGAAAAAAAAAAAAAAAATCGACAAATTAATTCGGTCATCTTTGTGGCTTCTTTAGTGATTATGGTTATTTGAAAATATACACACAAATACACAGTTACTAGCTAGCTGAACTTCATTTTCCGGAGAATTGGTCGATTTGAATATGGCTCGCCTAAAAAATATTGGAACTGCTAGAAAAGAGTAATCCAAAATTTGGAATATCCTAGTGTAGTGTTTTTGAGCATCTGGTTTGGTTGCTTATGTCTAGTGCTATTGGTGTTTGGCAACTGCTTTATACCTTTGATAGGGTAGTGCTTTTTCCTGCTAGTTGTAAAGGGATTTGCTGCTGGTTTTTCAAACTCAGCAGTATTAATTTCCCTCTATTAATTTCACTGGTTTTTTTATAATGTGGAGTTGCAATACCTACAGTTTTTAGACAATCAATCTTGGTAAAAGTAATGAATGTCATATATATTCAATGATATACTCACTAAAATATAATGTCATACAAATGGAATATATATATATATATATATATATACATACATCCAATTAATTAACACACAAAAATGCGCATGCAACAATATATATAGTTGTACCATACGCTTCAATTAACACAAAACGTAAATCAGTGATTAATTAATCCATTAATTAGTGTACTTAATGAATTCATGATTTGAGAAGAGAAAAAACCTAGCTAGGAAATATGGAGACTTTTCATTTTTAGGTGTGTATTATACCTTTAAAATAAGGTGTTTCTTCGAGTGACAAATTGTTGCTTCCTGAAAAGAGAGAAAAATATGAAAAGTAATTGCAGATAATTTTACACTATCTGGCAATTGCTCTGGTTAGACATCATCAATTGCATTTTAATTCAAGAATTGTTTCAAAAAAAAAAAAAAAAATCAGATTTTCATGAAACACACCCAAAGGCCAAAACATGATGATCATATAGAATATGACATAGGATATACCTCAAGGCCCCCAAGTTTTGCTGTCACCTCCTATAAGCAAAAGAAGGCATCTCCCCTGACTCCTTTATATCTTACTCCCTTCACACACACACACACACACACACACACACACACACACACACACAGATGGAGAGAGAGAGAGAGAGAGAGAGAGAGAGAGAGAGAGAGAGATGTAAAATATTCAGAGGTTGAAATAGTGCCAAATAGAATCTATACACAAACATGCAAGGAGCTTTTAAGATAAAAGCAGCTAGCACTGCATGGAATGTGTAAAAAGCAAGCATCAAATTAGGATATCCATGGCATAACCCAATGGCATATGCTATTTCTTCAAGCCTATAAAGAAGTTGAAGGTATATATGTCCACTTAAACCAGAGGTGGTTCAAGCCATGGGTGCAGAAACATGACAATGTTCTGGTTCTGATGAGCGAACCAGTTGTAGGGCAACACTCTCTTGGCAGTTGCTGGCGAATTACGACGATCATAAATCATGTGTGTGTAATTTCCAGAGAGCCGCCAAAGGAGAGTTGCCCTATATCTGTTTCAGCTTAATATAAGTAATATGAAGGGTGGCTCTTATATATATATAGCTTGCATTTCATGCAAAAGGTATGATCAGAAAACTATAGTGCATGTGTGTTTCATGCATATATTTCCTTAATTTGTAAGTTCTGTTCTATGTTAGCTATGGTCTTATCAGCTACTTGCTTTAGAAAATTGTATGCAAATATTCCAGAAATTAAACCAGGTCGATCAAGTTATATATTCATGATCTTAAAAAATAAAAATAAATAGAAGAAGAAGAAGAGGTTATTCATGATTTGAAATTGAATAAGATGTCTGAAAGCTAGTGTGTGTGTGTTTTTTTTTTTTTTTGAAGCAAATTGTATTAATATGATAAACTTTCCTACATCAGCGCTGGTGTATGTAGGAAAGTTTATCATAAAGCGCATGCTGTGGGGCGTTTGTTCATAATTGCGTGCTTGCATAAAATATTGTTGTCTCGCTAATATCATGTTGATATATATTTGATGTTGTGGTGGGCTTTAATGATATGATCTTGATGTCACAGCCAGAATAGTAGCCATATAATACATCACATTAATTTATACGTCCATGCTAGATGAAATAGATGTTGCAGCGGAGGACTGGGACAAGAGGGAAGAAAATCCCAGTCGAGAAGGATGTGACCAGCCTCTCTAGAATCCTTGAGCATTGCAGATGCAATTCTGATCTTGATGAGAGTTATAATCTGTGATAGAATTAACTTGGTTTTGGGTTCATTTTCGATTTCTAAATAACCTTGAGGTTCCCTATGTTCAGATGTGGTATACGCATACTGATGGTGCTGCTTTGTTTTTGGGTAAATACTGATAGTGCTACTTGATTCATGGGATTTTTTATTTTTTATTTTTTCAATGGTGTGAGCTCCATTATTCAATTAGATTCCACGTTAACACTTCATTTTAATGTTACATTAATAATGTCTTTAATTAACTATTGATTTGAGTTTTGAACTTTTAAGGGTTTATAAAGATTCTTATTTATCAAATTTAATCTTAATTGCTATACTGATTGAAAGCGATAATAATACATAAGTCAATCACTCAATCTTACACTGATATCTAGGGCTTCAAATGAACCCAAAGATCATGAACAGTTCAAGCTCGGTTAGTTTAAGGTTCGGTTATACATAAGTCAATCACTCAATCTTACACTGATATCTAGGGCTTCAAATGAACCCAGAGATCATTAACAGTTCAAGCTCGGTTAGTTTAAGATTCGGTTTGGACTCGTTTGTTAAATAAACGACCCAAATTCGAGCTTATTTTCTACACTCATTTAGTAAACAAGCTGAACATTAACAATATTTGGCTTGGCTCATCTTGGCTTGTGACCATGAGCTCATGTACGTTTGTATATGTTTGTGAACATAAGCTTCGTATAGCATGAACACGTTCATAAACGTAGGCTTGTATTATAGATTCTTACGATATATTCCAAAAAATCGGAAACCGAATCAAACTATTTGAGCCATGGAACCAAATTAGTCCAAACCGTGAAAAAATGGTTCGGTTCCACGGTTCTAGTTGATTGTGGGGGGGG
>JAOTQH010000057.1:2922346-2941899 GCA_025631255.1 Cornus kousa | reverse complement strand
TAGTTCAATTTATTAAAAAATTATTTTTAAAAAATTATTTTTTAAAATTATCTAAAAACAGTTTATCAAATCACAAATTAACAGGAATTAAAATTCCTAATAATTTTTTGTTTATTAAAATTTTAATACTACTATTTTCATTGAACAAAACATGCTCTGAATTTCAAATTTCAAACCAGTCTTGAAGGGATGTAGAATTGAACCGGAGTCAAGTACATGGCACTCATTGAGTAAAAAAAGGATTGTTTGCAATTGTGAGTCTTGTGATAACCACAAGTAATGAAGAACAAATACAAAATATCAATGATATCTCCCTAGGGTTCCTATTCTACATTTCACTTGCTGTGGTATATTACAGACTTTACAGTATGTCTGTATTGAATAAATGGTAGCCTTTCATGCCCATCTATATGTAGGAGTATATAGATATACATACATATACATATATATATATATATATAAATAATTTTCTTTTTTCTTTTTCTATCCTTTTAAAGGACGGTTGTCTCCATGCCTTGACAGCCTAAATCACTTTTCCCAACCATAATATTTTTTTTATATATTTCTTTTCCACCGGACTCCACCCATTTTCTTAACTAAAGTTTATAATTTCTCTGCTTTAACAATCAATAATTTAATGACCAAATATTTAATTTCTTTTTCTTTTCCCCCACTGTATTAATTTTTTAATCACCATTTCGGACAATGAGTAAAGTTAGCGACCCAAAATTAGCTTAACATCAAAAACCCCCAATTTTCCATTTTCTCTTTAACAGAGCAAAGAAAAATCAATCTTTGTCTTCAATCTCACTCTTTGTGTACCAAAAATTAATTTTTTTTTTTAAAAAAAATTAGATCATCACCATTAAAGTTCTGTTTTTGTTTTACTCTGCTTTCTAATAGCTACAAATATTTAATTAACAGTCTCAGTTTTGCTGTAGTTTGAATCTTACTCTGCTCTGTAATCTGGTTATTTTCAAGCTTTTGAATTAAATCCCTTTTCTCTTTCTAACATTTTTCGGGGTTTGAGGTTTTGTGGTTTTTGGTGTGTTGTTTTTTACTTAATTTTTTTTTTTTCCTCGAATTTTTCAAGGAATAATTGGAGGTTTTGGGTGTTTGGGTTTCAGGAAAATAATGGGTTTTTGGTGAGAAATTGATAGAATTTATTTTTGGGTTTTGGGTATGGAAGCAAGAGAAGGTATCAGTAGTAGTGGGGTTACAGTGGTGGCATCAGATGCTCCTTCGGACTACCATGTCGCACCTAGGACCGAAAACCCTAGTCAGACCAGTGGATCAACGCCGGCTGTGAACCCCCAAGTGGTTGTTCCGCCGCCGGCTGCGGCTGCGGCTGCGGCTGCGACTGCGACTGCGACTGCGGCGGGTGTCACAACGGTGAAGAAGAAGAGAGGTAGGCCAAGGAAGTATGGACCTGACGGGACAGTGACTATGGCGCTTTCGCCGAAGCCGATATCATCTTCAGCACCACCGGCCGTGATCGACTTCTCGGCCGAGAAGCGGGGAAAGGTCCGGCCGGCTGGCTCAGCTAGCAAGCATCACCAATCCAAGATGGATTTGGAGAATTTAGGTAATGAGAAGATATTTTATATCCCTTTACAAAATTTTATTGTTGTGTTGTTGTGCTAAAGTTAAAGTTCAGTTTTTTTTTTTTTTGGGTATGCAAGTTGATAGTTTAACTGATCTGATCTGGTAGTGGAATTGCTGTTTAGTGTTTAACTTTGTGTGTGATATACTTTTGGGATTTATGGGCATTATTAACATACATTGGTTTTAGATGTGGGACCTGTGATTACATGACCCAATCCAGATCTTGATATAAATGGGTAGTTCTGAAAGAAACTAAGGTGGAATTTTTGGATTGGTGTGGTACTGGGGAATCTTCGTCTTCTCGCTCTCGCACTTACTCTTACTGTCTTTTGACATTTCTCACCTTTTAGGGAAGATGGTAACAGGGAAGAGTAAGAACCAAAGGTGGTATCTTCACTTACCTGGTAAAGTCCTTTTAGGTAACGGTAAAGAAACTTGTAATCCCTTCCGGAAAAAAAATTTAAAAATAAATAAGAAACCTGTAATCAGATCTCGGTAAATAATGCAAAATGTTGAAGGCTTGCTGGGTAGCAAAAACTGCATGAACTTATTCTTTACATGTATTGTTGGATATTATTCTTGATATTAAGTAGTATTTATTGTTCTATCAGGAAGCAACTATATCAATCAAAAGGTCTTCATAATTACATTTTGTGTTACGTTAATTATCTTGGTTTTTTCTACCAACTACCAAGTGTGTCAAAAGGAGGAAACTTGTATGGTACATATGTTATGCATTATACTCGGAATGCGTCATGGAGGAGGATCGAAATTTGTGGTTTTGCCATCTACCCTTTCCTCTCTTTTTTGTTCATAGCCATTTTTCTGAATACTTCCGTAGTTGAAAGAAGGGGATATCAAGAAGCACACTGTTCTTTGTTTGAAAATTTCTAGTTTTCTATCCTGGCGGTTTCTTGAGTCCTGCATAAAATTAAGAGATTGAACTATCTATTTTTTTGATAAGTAAGAGATTGAACTATCTATAAACGGTAAATTATTTACCATTTAAGATGACGGAATATGGTTATATATATAAGTTGGGCCAAAATATAAATATGGTTATATAAGTTGGCCAACATATTACTGTGTGTAAGTGTTGATGTAAACTTGGGATGGACGCGTGATACACTGTCAATATGTTACAGCAAATTGAATCTGTTGTTTGAGTGAGTGAACATTCTTTTACCCTTCTTTCTGGAAGTTCATACTGATTTCCTATCATTTTAACATTTAAATATCCACTTTTTCATCTTTGCTTCATATGCATAAAAAATAAACCAATTTGCATCAACATAATATAACATAATATATTGATATAATCAGTTTAATTAAATGATTTTAACTAAGGAGGAACAGAATAAAAGTTACAACAATTTATGGAAATTTAGTGTGTGATAATCCTTGGGCTTGCTATTAACCAATAGGGCTGTTTTTGGGGATTAATGGAAAATTCTCCTAGATAAAATGACAGAAGTAATTTTTAAAGGATTAGATGGTTATAGTGATGATGTGGTGGTTGTTTTATGTTATGATAAATGATCATCTTTAGTCCAGATTTACCAGTTGGTCATAAAATATAGAAGATGCAAACTTCACGAGGAAACATAGATTCTAGGATTCCTTAAAATTATCTCACTGCTTAATTTGTGGCATGCATCTATTGTTTGTTAACTAGGCAATAAATAATTTATTGCAGAATGGGAATATACTAATCTTCAATTTTTTTTTGTAGGTGATTGGGTATCATGTTCTGTTGGTGCCAATTTCACCCCCCATATTATAACTGTTAATTCTGGAGAGGTAAATGTTATTGTAACTAGTGGCTTTTAGTGAAATAACATGCACACACAAATATATCCTGCGTTGAGTTTCTGAAATTTGGTTGGGCTTTTCATCCGGTGGTATTAGATAACATGCACACACAAAGCAATTTTCAAATCTTTCTTTGTGCTTCCATCAAGTTCCTTTCCCTTTTTATGGATATTTTAATTTCTTATCAATATATGATTTACCAACTATTACTAATTTACCATGAAGTGTGAACAAATACAATTTTTGGTTCTCTTTCTTTTTATTTTTTTGTTGATAGGAGGCTAAGAAAATAAATGCTAAGAAGGTATATGACCACCATTTTGCTTGTATTCCCCTGGCTAAATTTTAAAATTTCCATTCATAAAACTTGTCATCTTTGACTCTATACATTGCAAATCAAAGGTTTACTTAAAGCAAAATTGAACCCTATGTTGCTTTGCTTTCCATCTTATTGTTTTTATAGTTGATCATATCCTAAGAAAAGTAAATGTGACCAAAAAGGGGCACATATAAAGAAGATTCCAAACAAGGATTGTACTAACCTCTTCTGAATACCCTCTATCACCATGTGTCTTATTTTTAAAGACATTTAAGTTGAAATTTCCTGCACTGAAAATAATCCCTTTGCTTGTTTTAGGATGTTACCATGAAGGTTATATCATTTTCTCAACAAGGGCCTCGAGCCATATGCATTCTCTCTGCAAATGGTGTAATTTCAAGTGTTACGCTTCGTCAGCCTGATTCTTCTGGGGGTACTTTGACATATGAGGTGCTGCATTTAATATTTATCCTTTTTGAAAAGAATAATCTTCTTGATAGTTGTGTTTGATCTCATTTATGAGGAGTTTTGGATGTTTCTTTGCATAACTGTATAGATGATGATGTTACATATTTGATTTTTTTTTTTTATTTCTTTTTTTGATTGAAAAATGAATAACCCAATAAAAATGTGGTAATACTATTACCATTGTATATCAGTGAAGGGAATAATTTAGACATTTTTAATGACAACTTTTGAGTTTTGTCAAAATATTCAATATATATTATGAGCCAAAAAGTAGACTTTTGTTAAAATATTCCACATCCGTAATTTCCCTCATGTAGGAGCATCTCTCACATTCAGTACATGTTTTATTTACTTCTTTACTGTTTAATCGTGGTAAATATGTTGCAAAAATGCATTCATGTTGGTACAATTGGAAGACTTGTACAAATGTTATTTATGGTTCCTGATGCTATCTTTTGTGCTTGGCATTTTTCTCAAATGCGATGTTTTATAGATGTATATATAACAATCAAATTAGAACAGATTGACCTAATATCTGTTCAGTTCAATTTAAAAGTGGAAATGCTTGTTTTCTCCAATTTGCAGGACCAAGGTCCATCAATATGTGATGGCAAACATCAATATGTTATTTCTTTTCATCTCTAAAGAACTTGGTCCGCCAATATTTATAGGTAGAAATCTTTAACCCAATAGCAAAATTCTTCCATTTGTTTAGAAAAGCAGAGTAAAAAATTATAGTGTATATTATACTAAGGCATAGTCTTTTCCAATGAAATTGTTATGTTCACATAAAAACATTGACTATAAACTTGTAGCGATTTGATTTGTAGGTTCAATCCCTTCCAAAGTTGGATTTATGCGATTTTTTATTTTTTATTTATTTTTGAATTTACAAGCATCTTTATCATCTTTGAATGTACCTACTACCTACTTTGTTGCCAAATATGGAGTTTTTTCAAATCAGAAGAGCCAAAGATGAAATCTAGTCCAATGCATAGAAAAAATATTTGAATTGACTTAGATGGTTATGTACAAAATCCTTTTAAAAGTATCTTTAATAAAGGTGGTAACTTGGGCAATCTGTAAGGATGTGATTTTTTTTTGTTTTTGTTTGCATAAGGATGTGATTGGTGGCATTCAATTAAGACCTGAATAATCAGGAGGGTATGAATTGCATGACGAATGACTTAAAATGGGGTGTTAATTGTGTGATCAACCAAATGGCTGTTGGGGTAGTTATGGAGGTGTATCTCATCTTCGCCTCGTTACATTTTTGTGAAATTGGCTAGATCGGTCTTGTTTCAAAGATCTGTTATGTCTAAATCTATATTTCCTATCATAAGCTCGTAGGTATCTTGCTACCTCACCTAATCCTTTGGGCCTTTGACTTCTCAGTTCTTTCACTATAATCATGGTGCTATTTCTAAACTAGTGCAGAATGTGTCTCACATCTTCTCACTATTGGTGTTACCTTTTAAGTGCTCATGTAACTTCAAATTTTTATTCTAATCCTTCTTACGTGGGTAGAATTTACTTAGAAATTGGATTGTTCAGAAGGTTCTACCGTTTATCATTTGAATTCCACAGGGAGTTGAAACATTTTAAAAGATAAACCTTCATTATGGCGTTAAGGTGTTGCTTATAATTCCATCAACTTTTCTGTTGGTAATCATTGACTTAAATACCCTATCTTCCCACTGTTATTCAGGGTCGTTTTGAGATACTGTCCTTGACTGGATCGTTTATGCCAGCCGAGAGTGGTGGAATAAGAAACAGATCTGGTGGCATGAGTGTTTCTTTAGCTAGCCCAGATGGACGTGTTGTAGGGGGTGGAGTTGCTGGCTTATTAGTAGCTGCCGGCCCTGTGCAGGTATGGATTCTTAAGGTTAATCTTTATGGTCTTCTAGGAAATCTTCTTGGTAGAGGGCATGCACAATTGGTAATGCTAACTGGGGATTTATTCCTTTAAAATTATAAGATGATACGAATTGTAATAATTCTCTTCTTTGGATCAGATTGTTGTAGGGAGTTTTCTAGCGGGCAACCAACATGAGCAAAAGCCCAAGAAACAGAAAACTGACTCCATAATAGCTGCCACACCAACTGCTGCCATTCCTATTTCTAGTGCGGAGATGGAAGAGCCATACGGTGTACAGGGGCAGCGCACTTGAGCTACCCCAAAACTGAATCTCTCTTCTTCCTCTTCCTTATGTGGAGATAACTGGTCAACTGCCTCCAGACTTGAGGAGTAAACCAACTGATATCAGTGTCACTCTGCCTGGTTAACATTTTGAGGGCCTCAACAGATTTAGCAATACGAGGTTTGTAACTGACCACATTGGCAGTTAAAACTCCAATTGATGAATCTCACTTGTTTGTTTGTGTCTGTAATCTTATTACTGTTTATTTGTACCAGCATATTGATTTCCCGTGGGGGTTTCTGTTCTTTCCTTGTTGTAGTTCAACTAGCTAGCACATTAGGAAGGCTTCTTCAGCTACTGTTGTCTTGTAGAATATTTCGGTGTATTATTTACCCCTGGAGTTTCATTTCGGGTGAGTTATGTACTGTGCTTTTAATATTGGTGTCATTGTAACATTTTCAAGTTCTCTCTAATACCTTTTCTACACTGCTTTCTTCTCTGTTATGATGGTACAATCCATTACAACACATATTGGTGAATGTGTGTGTGTGTGTGTGTGTGTGTGTGTGTGTTTGTGTCCATGCTCACACAATATGCGCACAAGGTGAAGTGATTTTTCAGTGAGTTAATTATAATGACATTTGCTTGACAAAGGAGTGAGCTGTCTTTAGAGACGAAAGATATTAATACTGCTATCTTTGCTAAATTAGGGTGGAAAAAGTCAGTGTAGAGAGATAATGAGCCCCATATGTGGGTCGTATTTTGAAAAGCAAATCTTGTATTATATGGATGGCACTGATGTCTTTTTCTGAGAGGAATGTTGATTGGAAGACAGTAGACACCCCCCCTCTTCAAATCAGATTGGTGCTCTGATTGTGTGTGTGTGTGTGTGTGTGTGTGTGTGTGTGTGAGAGAGAGAGAGAGAGAGAGAGAGAGAGAGAGATGAGCTTGAAAAAGGTGCCGGTTGGAGTATTCTAAAGCAAATCCAGTTTGTGAAAGCTAAATTCAATAAAGTCGCCCTGGGTGTCACTGTCAAAGGACATCTGGGTTTTCATCTCAATTGGCTATTAAACAAGTCATGTGAAGATGTCACGAAACTAATTAACTTAGTTGTTAATAAATTCGATAATAATCCATATATAATATATTTTGAGTTTCTTGTAGTAGATAAGTCTGTGTTTAGGTGGAGCTAATATTCAACCTATCAAATTCTGATATTATTGGCTAATTTGATCATATATGCATAAATATTTCTCATTATTAAAAAAAAGAGTTTGTATGGAATAAAGTATATAATTCGACTTTCTTGTTCTAGAACTTTAGTATACTCATTCACTTTTTTAATTAGGTTTAATGCGGGACAAATTTTTCTTATAACATTCACTCCCATCCGAACCAGCAAAGTTTTTGAATCGGATCATAAAACATCCTGTCCATTTCACCTAGTCCAAACAATTCATGGCTTGAATATGCCGTTTGATAATGAACAATATTGTTAAGGTTTGCAAGAATGCTCAGTTTTATAGAACTTGTGTAGATTTATAATTATTATTATTTTCCTTATAAATCCTGATTTTATAGCTTAAAGTTTGAGCTCGAAATTGACTGAACAAAGTGAGTTATAAGGATGCACCATTCTCTCTAACATCTTCACTAGTAAACCAGCAAGGGCGAGTAATCGTTTCCAATGAGAGAGGAAGACCAACCATGAGAGACTCACAGAGAGTTCCAATATCAAATCCTCCGGCAAATACTTTTATCTAAAGACCCAAAGACAAAAATTACACCACTACCTTAAAAACTACCATGCCTACCGCCCGTCACATCGGTGAAAGACACCATTATACTGCCAACACCACCACTTGTACGACTGCATATTTCACAGGACCATGGTACACACCTTATTTTATAGATAATAAACACTCAAAACTTCATATTTAAAACCACAAGTGGGAACCTTCCTATTGCACTAGAAAAGGTGAGAAACTATCATTTTCTGATACGCATTCTTTAATGCTAAAAGTGACCAGAGGTTATCCCAATCATTAACAGTCACCACAAAAGTCAGCTCCCCAGTCTATATCAAAACTTCAACACCAAACACACAAATTGAGAAATTACACAAGTTAGAAAACACAGGACTCAACTCCAAACAGTGTAAATGTTTGCAAAAAGAGGCCAAATGTTCATAGTTTTGAAATGTTTGCAAAAAGAGGCTTTCGAGGTCAGACCTTCAAGAATGTCTTACAGACTAAGTTGAGTATTGCTCATTGTTTCCTTGATATAATTGCCAACGACCTGGTCAATGACAACAACACGTTTTATTTGTTAAGCCAACCACAATATTCTTAACTGTTAACCTCAAATCATACCAAAATCGAATCGAGGGAGGTTTCATTATCAACTCCAACTTTAACGGTAAGAAGTTACATAGTGACGGCTTCTGCAGCAGATTTTTCAAACTAGACTCGGTCACTGAGCTGACAAAATCCCCCAAAAAAACCAATAGATTCACACACAAACATATTAAATTAACAAGTTAAATCAAATCCATCAACGGATTGCAATTGCATCAGCTTGGATTTTGGTAATCCAAGTATAACCAGGATACAAATATGTAATAATGAACCCATTATCCAAATGGGATCTGTCTAAAGTATGAACAATTTACATTCAGGTCAAAATTTCCAGCCCTATTCAGACTTTTTATTGGGAAATAGAATAAAGAGTGAGGCCAAAAGTTTCTGGGCAATTTCCCAGTCCATGCTTGGAAAGTAACCAAATTCAATGTCAATTGTACACTACATGTACTTTAAACAACTTTTCTCAGAAAACACCTTTTATCTAGAAAATCTACTCAATCATCCCTATAAAAAGGATAACTCCTCCTATAATAAACAGTATCAAACCAACATCACCTATATTGTACACGACACAGGGCATGAAACTTGTCGGGGTATCCATAGTGCTCTTTCTAACTGCTGCTGCTTCTCTTATACTTTTGAACTTCTCTTTGCCACCACATCACGACCTTCTTGGATTTTTATCTAATCGTGTTTTCTTGTTTACAATATTTAACACCATGACTTTTGCCATCTTTGCCAAAAGTTTTAAACCATCTATGGATGAATTTGCAGAACCTTTCCTTCACTTTGTTTATTATGAGGAAGAGGAAGCCCAAAGCAAAGAGAGACCTAATGATGATGACAGCAGCTATCGCAGAAGCAATTGTGATTATGATGATGATGATGATGATAATGAATATTATTATGGTTCAGATGATGGTTATGATGAAGACAACGATGATGATGGCAGTGATGATGAGATTGGCTGGGATAGCGAAGAAGAACATGATGATTTGGAGAGCAGGATTGATGAATTCATCACAAAGGTCATTACAGGATGGAGAGAAGAATTGTTAAGGGAGAACCTTTACAACAACTATAAAGTACAACCATAATCCATTTCTAGTCTCTGGAGTTGCATAAGATAATGTTGAAGTTCCAATCTTCCATATGTTGTAATTGTTTTTATTCGTTTTTTCAAATTTAGACTCCCGTTTTTTAGTAGGGAATTTTAGCCTTCTGTTTTATTTCTTAAGATGTGTCCATTTTCAGGGACAATCAAATGTGTGTACAATAATACTTAGCAAAGGAATCTCTGTAACACTAGTTCATTAATAAATAATACAGTTTTGTTATTTGTGTAATTTTCAGAAGCAAATTTGACGTCAATTGAATTAAAACTAAGTTTTCTGCTGTAGCTTTAATGTGGGAAAAGAATGAAATCTTAAGAAGGTTTTAAAGCCTTAACCGAATGCTAAAATTCGTAACCACAGCGGTTCAGAACCAAATCTTATGGATACTTAAAATTCTATACCAGTTTTGTTTAATTGTTCTCAGAATAGATCTTTGTCCTCAAGAGTTGAAACTATGTTTTGGCATTCCCACTGTACTATCCAGATATCTTCTCTCTACCTTGTTTTAGATTTGAGAAGAAAAAAAAAAAAAAAAAAAAAAAAAAAAAAAAAAAAAAAAAAAAACACTATTCTCCAAAGGATATGCTAACAAAGAAAACTAGTGAATCATATGATTTCTTAGATAATATTTCAGAGTTTTAAACTGGTACCACTTGTCTATAGGGTGCTTAGAAGGGGTGTCATCAGAAGTCCTAAAAGTAGTGAGCATATTGAAGTGCCTAACTGGTGAAGTGGTTGCCAAATTGATCCTAATTTTGGAAATTTATGAGTACGCAGGAAACTAGTATAAAATTTGCATCTGCTACAGCCCACAATGTACTCTGGTATCTCTATCGCAACATAAAGAATCAGAAACTTCAAACCAAAACTCCAATCACTCTCCCCTTACTTTTGTTAAAATCACTTCATTCTAAATGGTGTTTGGGCCTGCAAATGCCACAAGAAGCAAGATGAATTATACTTTGGCCGCTATTGTTTTCCACTTTGTGCTGCTTATGCACCCTCACTTAATTAACTCACATTATAGCAATATAAATATCTAGTATATTAGTGCAGTAATAGGTTCTTCCAAATGAAAGGAATCAGGGAACAGTTTAACTTTATGCTATATTATTACATCAGGAATGCAATTTCTAAGCCAGAGAAACACACTCCACTATTTGACCAGCCTATGGATTTATGACAAAAGATTTGGATATAACAATAGAATATGTGACTACAATAACTGTCTTTCATACAGTAACGGGCCTTGGAGATCTAAATACAACTGGAACATTAGTTACCACTACAACAAATGTAATCAGTTATGCAAATTAATAAATCATTCTTTAGACAAAATAATGGTTTTTAGAAGCCCCCGATGACACTTATTAATTTCAGATTAATCAGTTGATCACAAAAGATACGCATCATTTACTGAATGGAAGTCGTATTATGTAAGTGAATGCATAATGCTACAAAACATTCTCAAATGTATCACAGTTGGCAACCAACATGGTGCACAAATAACAAATATTTTAACCAAGACCTGTGCCTGCATCTTTACGCGGTGCGTCTGTCTTGATACGGGAGGCTCCTATTAATGAGCCCATATTCCAGAGCCTCCTGGGCATTGAAGCGCTTCATCCAACTTAAGTCCTTGTTAATCTTCATATTAAGGGTAAGATATAGTAGACTAATCAATCAGAAAAATATCACAAAGTTCAATGACAACCAAAGGTAACCTCTGATTCTGAGAAACTCATTTGGTTTGTGATAAATGTCATTAGCCTGCAAAAAGAAACGCATCCATATATAAACTATATGTAAAGAAAAAAAGTGCAGTAGGAGCTTATTTACAACAATATTTCTATGATGATGATGATATATACCACGAGGAGACTGTAGGGACATTTTTGAAAGGGGCATTGCAAAGTCATTTCCCTTCATAGCACAAAAGGTTCAGAGACAGAAATGACAGATCAGAAATTCAAATTTCATTTTTTTTGTAGTACGTACGCAGTAAGGGAGTGTTGCACATTAAAATTAAGCACAGTAAGAATTCATCAATCTAATAATTACAGCATAAAATAATAATGCTGAAGGAAGAGACCACAATCTCTTAGTAATTCAGTAATCACAACATCCAGTCTATCAGATTTATACAAAAAAAGTACAACGGTCCCTAAAAGAAGTCGATAGGTAGTTGTTATCAATATAACAGATTAAGTTTCCTTTATATTCGTTAGTCATCTATTAAGGCAGCCAAATGCTTTAAATGGTGTGTCCAACTCCCACACTATGTCTTGTATATTATCCTCAAAAGTAAAATTTTACCTGCCACATATTTATCAGCCCTAGAAAAGATTATTTACCTTCTCCCCAGCTGCAAGTAGAAAGCCTGCTCAAATTATAGGCATAGCCCAAAAGGCGGGTGCCAACAGGACTTTTCAAGCTCTGCATTGTATCATAGATACCCATGCAGCCATGCTTGGAGTGAGGTTCAAAAATGGTGCATGTTTTTAGCTGGAAAATAACAAGATCATAAAGAATATTCTAAAGAAAAAAAATCAAATTATGTATTATGTAATAGACTTGATATTCAAATGACTCACATCTCCACCGGGATCACTGATGTACGTATACATCCTTTTGCAAGAATCGACAAAGTCAAGATAGAGCATTATTGCCAGTATTTGATTGGTGAACTCTTCTTCTATATGTTGTCCAGTGAACGCATACCTGGTACTACAACCCAATAATTCAATGAATTTCTTACTAAAAAAATGAGAAATAAATAGATCAGGTGGGAAATTGCTCAAGACACGAGGAAACTTCACGCTAACATTGAGGGGACATGGATGAGGGAAAAAATACCATTTTAACTTGGTTCACAGTGTCGCGCGCGCGCGCGCACACAGAATAAGCCCCTTGTATGGGTCTAAACCTCATAACCAAGTTATACAGTAACTCATTAGCTTTTAACATAGTCATAAAGGGTTAAGTAGTTTTATACAAGGCCTTGACAATTCTAAAGATAATATAGCCAAATCGGATGATGCGATGATAACTAATACAGATCTTCTGGAAATGATTTTTCCAGAATCCACCCACTTTAATATGTCTTTGATGGGTGAGAATGCTATTGTTTGGAGATCAAGACAATGGAGGAAAAGTCTATGCACTATTTAACATCCAACTTCGCATTGGCTTGCTTATCACCCCCACCCCCCATATTACAATTAATAGCAACTCATACCCGCCACGTGCTGCCAACCAGAAACACTCGCTCGATGCAGCAATGGTAAAATATACAGTCAGAGATGAAACAACAGGATCAGTAAAGAAGAAATCATGCTTCAATTACAGACTATGAAAAATTTTCCTCATCAGAAGTTATTTGGATTGAAAATTGTTGGGGAAATTCCTGTCACTTTTAACAAGTAGCAACTTGCTCAACAAGAGAAATTGTAATTTGCGACTTGTACAATGAAAAAGAGAAACAACAAACTGGAAAAAGTAATGGTATGAAATATAGCTTGGTGAGAGCAACATGCTTCATAGCATCTTTAGCACATGAAGGAGGATATCTTGAAAAAACTACATCAACTGGGCTTCTCATAAGAATTCTGGTCTCTCAACTCTGAAATGGCACTTCTTATCATTTCAGCCACATGGGGTTGCACAAAAAGGTGAGTATCATCCAAGGTATGTATTATGAACTTCTGTGATGTAGGCAGCGAAGCATTCAAGTTGATGATGAACTGTGCCATGGGTACGTCGCTGCAAGAAGGCACGAGCAGATTGTCAAAGTAACAAAGAGGGGAATGTTAAAAAGAATAGAAAACAAAGATGCCATCAGAATAGAGAAAACTATACCACAGGCATGAAATGAAACCCATGAAACTCCGTTGGTACAAATTGGGTCATTGGATTGGTAGTCATTCAATGCATTAATAATTACATAAAAAGCAATAAAGCTTAAGACATATATGCGCAGCAAGGCAACTCAATTTATTTATCCTACATTCATTAGGACAGTTAGGTCAGTCACGCAAAAGATGCTTCATGAAGATGATCAAGGCGTGTGAGCACATAGTAGATCATTATTCTGATTGCCCAACAAATGAAAGATCATGTTTCTAACTTGAAACATTTTAATGGATGATTGTACCAGGCATCCAAGACATAAGTTTGCTTGCTCATGCAAACATATACACACAGAGATGCAGAAGTAAACATAAAGTCAATTCCAACTGCCAAAACCCAAGGCTATGAAATATTTTGCTATTTTATTTTTTTTTTATTTTTTTTATGAGTGTCAAATTTTTCCTATTATAACAGTTGCTCTTCGTCAAATTCCTTCTTATGATTGTTGACTAATTTTAACTTCCACAACTTCATGTTTAAAAAAGAAAAAGAAAGGTCAAGGAAAAGAACCAATGGCAGTTGCTGGAATTTCTCAAATTATGCCTTTGAAGTACTTCCCCAAAACACAAGAAGTGATTTAATAACATTGAAGAAACAGACCCAATCAATAAGCACTAGACATAAATGTAATGCATAAAATCAAAATTTACCATGAAATGAACAGTCCCTTGATAGCGTTTACCATGATCTAGCAGCAATTTTAGAAAGTTTGAACTGCAACATAAATCAATGAGAATAATCATGTTATATTCTGCTAAAAAGAATTTACCAAAATTTAAATATCCTTCCCATTCAATTTAACATGAAAAGAAAGCCAAAATTAGCCAAAATTAAGTGGGAAAAGGGTAGCATTCCACAAGCTTCAAGGGTTCATGTTTCAAAGTATAGTTCCCTACTTTGCCAACATCCACAATAACTCAATTTTATCAATTTCACCAATCCTAACTTTCAAGTTCCACATTACAATGGAAATGGAATAAATAAAGTAACATAACAGTATTCAATCTCCAGGACTTCATGCTGGAAAGAATTTATTAAAATTTCAATCTATTATAGATAAGAAAAGTATTGAAATTTCCTACGTCCCAAAATCTCAATAAAGTAACATAATAGTATTCAAAACCTCATAGCAAACCATCTCTTCTCACTAACTAAATATCACTCAATTAATTTCCGAAAAAAAATATCAGTCAATTGGAAATATACTGCAGATAAATTGAGTAGGTATCAGGAATTAGAGCAACAGAAAAATGAAATATTCTCCGTTTGGCAGCTGGGAAAATGAGGAAACGAGAAGAATAACCTAAAGTAACGAAAAATTCGAGATTCAAAACTTTAATTGGTATCATTTTTCGATAAACAGATGAAGCAATCGAAAACGAATCAATAGTAAAATCTAGTAAAATCAAGTAAATATACCTGAATACACAGAAGCTATTAGATCGCAAGCTTAGAGACGAGTGATACGAAAACTTCCTCTACCCTCTTCTCTTCTCACGGTTTCACCCTGATTGTCCACACACAAGCTATTATATATGCACACACTATATATATTATTCCCCTGTTTCCAAAAATAAAAATAAAAAATTGTCCACATTTCCACTGTCACAAAATAAATGTGCTAATTCAAAAAGTAAATGTAATTTTTTTTAATATTACTAAGTTAATCTTTTTATATTAATTTTTTTTAAAAAAAATAAATAAATTATTACATCATTGTAGACCAATTAGGAATAAATTAATAATTCATTCATTACCAGTATAAATAATTTCAAAAAAAAAAAAAAAAACTATCACCTGAAAAAAAGAGTTAGATTTAGAAAAAGATTTTTTTTTTTTTTTTAAGAACAGAAGAGTATTATATATCAAGTTTTCTCGGTAAAAAAATTATATATCATATTGGATTTTATTAATTTATAAAATAATCAATTCATACCATATCAATTATTAGGCCAACTATTTAATATGGTAAAAAGTGTGAATTTAAAAAAGATGTAAGGAAAACGAATTCACATAGCCCAGACAAAGATGTTAAGATGGATGATAGAAGTGGATTTAAAAAAAATAAAAAAATAAATAAAAATAAAAAATTGTAAGGAAAACGAATTGCCCTTGTGGAAGCAAAGATGTTACAAATTGAAATCATGGTTTGTCGTATCGGTTTAAATATTTTTTAAGAGTTCGATATCATTACATACCTCGATGAACTAGTCAATTCGGTCGATTAATCCGTTATGTAGCAACTGCAAACCATGATTGAAATAGAAGGAAAAAATTATGTGTGATACTTATAAATGATGTGATCGACTTAGGTGGTATGGAGGACACAAGCACCCAAAATTAATATGGGATAAAAATTTTAGAATTGATTTTATAAAGTTAAATGCTAAAGGAGAGACGACTTCTAATATGGAAAAAGAAATTCATATGCATATCCCATTTTTTAAAAATTTATTCAAGAATAATGACAATAATTTTAGAAGAATGCTTTTTTAAAATTCGGTGATCTTTGAATTATGATATTCAACTTTTTAAGATATTATATTTGCATCTGTTTTGAATTATTAGACGGCCAATTGTTGCAACATTTTTTTTGTCAAAATGGAGTATAAATATCATTTTTCTTTTTCTTTTTCTTTTCGAATTTAATTAGGCAATTGGGATGAACAAAAGGACCCAAATTAAATCACTTTTATCATGTTGCATACTTTTTTTTTTTCTTTTTTCTTTTTTCTTTTCGGTAATTCAATAAGTTATTATTTTTTATCAGGCCACATTATATATATATATATATAGTGGGTCTTTTTCTTCCAATACTTGCATAGTTACATACAGGCCATAAGCCGAGGAATGTATATTTGTGTGTGTGTGTATATATATATATATATATGCACGTCAAATAGGTACATATCCTCATTCTTTTTTGAAGTATCCAAAAATAATTGTTGTTTTTTTGGATGATCAATGTAAAAATAAAATAAAATAGCTTTGCTAAATTGTTCATTTGTTCTTTTTAGTTTTGAAATTATTTTCAAATCAGCAATAACACAGTAACTTTGTGACAGAGTGAGCAAACATAAAAGGAGTACATATTTACAAGAAGGAAACGGAAACGGAAACGGAAACGGAAGTGGTTAGGGCATAGAATAAAATTGGGGGAGCCCGAGCATCTGAGAAATCAATAAGTTACAGCAAGAAATCCATGAATCTTGTGAATGGAAATGAAGATAATGCTGCCTTCTTCGCCTCGTCTGAGCACGCAGCATTGCTAGGCTTCGTACACAAGAAGAAACTTCGAGACGCCAAGTTTGTCAATTTTTCCTCGGCCTTCAAGCCTGCATAAATATCATTTCAAAACTGGTTAATGTTTTGACAAACACTAATGTGATCTATATATCCACAACAAAATTAATCAGCTGATTTCTGTTGTTTAATTCCTATGATCTGCTCAAAGCCTACGGAAATCACCATTAATTCATCTATTGTTGCAATAGTTAAGAGATACCCCTGTTCTGACCCTCAAGGTGAATGGTGAAAATTTCAACTTTTAAAAGAGCAAAGTGGAGTGTGTGTGAGTAATGTGTGTGCAAAAAAAACTAATTTTTTATTTTTTATTTATTTATTTTTTTTTCATTATTCTTTCTCCCATTTTCCATCCACCCCTTCTTCTTTCCTTTATATAAACAAAAGTGTAGGCTGACATATAAATTAATAGAAATACAAGGACCTATAGACTAAATCAAAATAAACACAAATATCGCGCGAGAACTTACTCTCCAAACTAAACGGCGAATAGTGGAGCTCGAAACGACGAGGATCGGTTTCACATAAAAACGGCCGCCGCTTCTCCTTCACGTAGATCTCTATGGCCGCCTGCACCAGGTCCCGCACGGTGTTTTCCGGCGACATCATCACCTGAACCGGCCCCAAACTCGTCTGGATGTTGACGTTCAGCAACAGTTTGGTTAGTCTGCCTGGCGCACCGGTGACCAGGGGAGGCAGATTACGGGGAACAGTGATAAGACCACCGCGTTGGCGTACCAGTTCCGGATGCGAGTGCGAGTCGAATTTCGCCGGCGAATTTCCACCTCCGCCGGCCGTGAAACTCTTGCCAAAGATGTCTTGCCGGCGAGTCCGTGGTTGCAGAGAAGACGTCATTTTAATGAAAATTACAAATGTTTAAAGTTTAAAATATTGAATTGAGAGGAGAGAAGAGATATATAAGATATATATGTATATATTCACATAATATAGATGTGGACTTGTGGTTCAGATGTCATATTACGTCGGTTTGTACATGAGAGGGGGCGCGCGAAAGTTCGCAGAAAGTGCCTAGTTTCTGTATCAACCTCTGGAATTTGAGTAATTACGATAATACCAGCTAAATATCAAGATAGTTATTAGAAAATAAAATAAAATAAAATAGCATTTAAATATATATATTTTAAAGGTAACAAGGCCATATTTGGGAAGTGTTTTGTAATGTTCCTGGTCCGCTACACTAGTCCATTTTTATTCCAAAACATATTTGGTCGGCCTTGTTTTGTTTTCAACATTACTAGAACAATCCAAGATTTCGGAGCCAAAGTTGAAACACCATTTAGGTGTTCCAGGTTGTTCCGACAATTAGTTGGACTACAAAGGCACTGTAGCGGAGTAAACATTGGCACTATAGCGGAGAAAACACAACAAAGGTATATTAACGAGTTGCAACAAATTTGTAGGGTTTGTTTTGCGCTCTCATATGGCGATTCCGGAGGTGATTCCATTGTTCGTGCGGCGTTGTTGAAAACGACTACAAATCTGTTGAGTGCTCATATTTTTTGAAACAAAATATCTTACCAAACATACTCTACAATAGTCCATGTTCCTGTTTCAAAATACATTTAGCCTAATGGTATAACTTCCTCATCTTTAAAGAAGAGGAGAGGGGTTTCGAGCCCGGGCGTGTGTAAAACAGTGTGTGTGCGTGCTTTACCTTCCAAAAAAAAAAAAATGTTTCTATTTCAAAATTTTAACTGCAAATTTTCTTCGAATTTTCGTTGCCAAACATGTTTTGTTCTTATCTCAAAACAAAACATTTGTTTAGTTCTAAACTAAAACAAAATATGACACATGCGTACTATTATTATACGGAGAATACAATCAACACAGTAATAATGTGAGTTTTTTTTGGTTCCTAGTTAATGTACTCCGTAAAAGTTTTGCATTTCACAATGTATACTTATAATTTTGATATAATATAATGCATTTTCAATTTAAATATATTATATTACTGTCTTATAATTCTTCGGTAATCACCATTCTCTTATTATATTATCCTATTTAAATATATTATCATTAGTGTCATATATAAATATTTATTTTACAAAAATATGATATTTTTCTTTACAACAAACATGTGAATCCATTTTCATTTCATTCTCTTTTTCATTTCACTCCTATTTTATTTCATTTAACTATATCAAATTAGTCGCACTTTATTTCATTCAATTACACCAAATTAAGCCATAATGTGTATTTGAATTCGGATCGATACCTTAAAATTGGAGGAATATTAGTTAAAAATTCCTATAAATTGTGAATAGCGAGCCTTGAGTTGATGGCACTAATACCTAAGCAAATACAACTGGAGAAAGAAGTGGCCGTTGTTTATGCAGACTGGTCAAGTCTATTTGTGTGGCTGTTGTGTATGTTGCAGAATTGGCAACTATTTTTAAAACTTTAGTGCTAGCACATGGTCACAGGAAATTTTTAAGGATGAGGGATGCCATATGTTTAGGGACAAAACAATGTGACCAGTAAATAATCACACTTCCTC
>JAOTQH010000057.1:2907553-2922246 GCA_025631255.1 Cornus kousa | reverse complement strand
GTTATGGCGTAATTTAATATATATATATATATATATATATATTAGTTCAGGAGTTTTTTGAATTTATTTTTAATTCTATTAGAGATTTTATGCACAATTTTAAAAGTACAAGGAGATTTTGTAATTTTAACCCCTTTTTTTTAATATAATGAAAACTGAATCATTGTTGCACATCACTAAATCAAATCAAACCAAACCAAATGGTATTTTTGATATTTGGATCACTACTCACACTTGGCAGATCTTTTACAATTATGTCGTGAGATAAAAAGCTCACAATACATTGGAATATTAGTGACTCTGTCACACCATGGGTGACAGAAAATGAAGAGCAACATTTCGTTAACTTAGCAATATGAAGAGCAACCTTTGGTCAACCGCGTACCATTAATGCAATAAAGGCAATGTGTGTTATTTTTTTTTTCGACTTTTGAAACGTTCCTACTAGAAGGATGACTTCCTTTTAAGTCTTTGAAAGTGGGCTTAAAATTCCCACAATGTTCAAAAGAATAGAAAAAATGATATTTAGCAGCCAATCTTGTTTTTTCAAAACATTTATAACTATTCTAATGCATCACCTACCCTTAGTCAGAATTCGCCTACCAACACTTTTGGTCAGCATAAACACACCACCTCCAAAGTCCTCACAAAACTATTCCTTACATAATTCACTTCCACACCACTTTCAAGTTGCAAGTGCAACATCTATAAATAACCAAAGTTCCCAAAGGGTGACTTGTGTGGACAATAGAGGGGAGTAGAGTCAAGAAAAAACCTAAAAAAGACTAGGGAAGTTGCAAGAGGCCAGAGAGCTACAACATGGGTGATGTTGATGACATCCGATCCGCCCCGATAACGCCGAGGCCGGCGTCGGTGACACCGCCACCACCCATATCGGCTCCTCCGTCGCAGTTCCACTCCCCGTCTCTATCACGGTCGCCTCTCCTCGCCACTGACGAGCACACACAGATTGTTCCGTCCAAAACACCCAAGGCCCAAACACCCAGGAGGACGCCCATGATCCGGACACCGCGGTTCATTACTCCGTTGGGGAGTCCGCTCAGGAAGGCTCTCCATCTTACCAAACTCGACCCACAGGATGCTTGGCTCCCCATCACCGAGTCTCGAAACGGAAACGCCTACTACGCCGCCTTTCATACTCTCTGTTCTGGAATTGGAATCCAAGCCCTTGTTCTCCCTGTCGCCTTCACCATTCTTGGGTGGTAAGAAATCGTATTTTTCTCAACTCAGTTCTCGGAGTATTAATTGCTGAAGATATACACACATGGTTGAAACTAGTAATGAATATTTTGTGATGTATGGTTTTGCAGGACATGGGGAATAATTTGTTTGACACTAGCATTCATATGGCAACTCTACACTCTATACTTGCTGGTACAACTTCATGAATCGCAGGAAACCGGCATACGTTACAGCAGATACATGCAACTAGCAAGTGCAACTTTTGGTAAGCCTAGCTCTAAAACTCTTTCTTGTTCCGAAAATAAAATATTATGGATTAATTATATCTCGGTGTTATGTGTTCTATAATGATTGTTTTGAATTGACAGGTGAGAGGACGGCCAATTTTCTGGCCCTGTTTCCGATCATGTATCTAGCAGGAGGTACATGTGTGGCTCTGATCATCATCGGAGGTTCAACGTCCAAGTCGTTCTTTAATCTTGTTTGTGGGGGCACATGCACGGCTGGCGCACTAACATCTGCGGAGTGGTACCTGGTGTTCACATGCGGTGCTGTGCTCCTGTCTCAGCTGCCCAATCTCAACTCCATCGCCGGCGTGTCGCTGGTCGGAGCCATCACCGCCGTCGGATACTGCACGCTCATGTGGGCGGTGTCGGTGGCCATGGGGAGGGTTCCGAACGTGTCATACGATCCAGTGAGAGGCAGCAGTCAGATTGTTAGGGTTTTTGATCTTCTTAACGCACTTGGGATCATTGCTTTTGCTTTCAGAGGCCACAATCTCATTCTTGAAATACAGGTATACAAAATTAACTTCTCACCAACTGTTTTAATCTCATTTATGGCTAGTTTATTTTTTTATTTTATTTTACTGGTTAAAAATTATCATGTAACATGGCATGACGTGTTTTGAAGAATAAATATTAATTAATCTGTAAATTATATATAATTTATTTGGACGGTCTAATTTGTATTTCGATTCCATAAATTAAATATAATAAAGTTGCTCAAATTAAGCATATTTATACGTACCTTGTTGTATTAATTAATATATACAAGTATGTGTTTTTTTTTTATTCGTGACGGTGCAAGGACTTTGAAGTGGCCAAAGTCTAGGCTGGCACGGTACTTGATTGAAATTAAAGTAAGAAAAATATATATCTTGAAAAAAGAAAAGAGTGTCAGGTTGAACGTTGACTGTTGACCAATTATATGTGATACTACGTATTATACATGTGTACATATATGAACACATTTCAAATTTGGCCTGTGTCTTTAGCAGGATTCTTTTGACCATGGGTCGGTCTTAATACTAAAAATTTTAAGAACTAGTTATAATTTCACAACTTATTTTAGACTTGTTTTTGACTGAATTGAATTACTAAATATTATTATAATCTCATTATTTATTTTTATTTTTTTAACTGTAGGCGACCATGCCATCAAGTGAAAAGTTTCCATCGCGTGTGCCAATGTGGAGGGGTGTCAAGTTCTCATATTCCCTAATAGCATTGTGCTTATTCCCTCTTGCTATAGGTGGTTATTGGGCATATGGTCACATGGTAAGTACCATTCTAACAATCGAATTACTCTAATTTACATGTGTTATAAGCTTTTGTTACAATAAAATTAAAAATATGTTACTAAACAAAATATGCTTTACAATTGACAGATCCCGAAAGAAGGAGGTATGCTAACAGCATTGTTTGCGTTCCACAGTAAAGATGCCTCTAAGTTTATCCTAGGACTAACGAGCTTATTCGTCATAATTAACGCGTTGAGCTCGTTCCAAATATACGGCATGCCAATGTTTGACGACATGGAGTCCAAGTACACGACTAGGTTTAAGAAGCCATGCTCATGGTGGCTCCGAGCAATTATGCGAGCTATGTTTGGATACGGGTGCTTCTTTGTTGCGGTGGCAATCCCCTTCTTGGGAAGCCTTGCCGGACTAATCGGAGGGATCGCGTTGCCGGTGACTCTAGCTTATCCCTGTTTCATGTGGCTTAAGATCAAGAAGCCTAAGCAATATAGTCCAGTGTGGTGGCTGAATTGGAGCTTGGGTCTATTGGGAATGGGCCTAAGTGGGATACTAATTGCAGCTGGAGTTTATGTTGTGATTGACACTGGTATTGAAGTGAGCTTCTTTAAGCCTCACTAATTGTAATAGATTTAGGGTAGAAATATATGAAGTTGGAAGTGTGTAAGCTTTTGTAAGTTTGGAATAATCTTTGATATATATATATATTATTCATTATATGTAATTGTAATATTCAATTTGAAGAAAGAAAAGGAATTGACACTAGGGTATTTCTCTATTCTTCATTTCAACTATCTATGTTTGTGTGCGTCTTATTTATCATCACTCTCTCACTGTACATGTTCTCTCGAATTAAATCTGGCACGGCCAACTTAATTGACAATGTTATGAACCTAAACGGGTCGAACTCCAATTGTGTTTAACTTATTGGACCAATCAAATGAGAAGGTATTATATGGTTTCAGGCCAATTACCATCGGACACGTAAATAATTGTATAAAAGGTATGTCTAGAAGTAATTGGTCCGGATCAATGGTCCCGAGATCTAAAAATTTCTCCCAATTCAATTTCAAGTTGGCGAGTAAGCATGGAAAGCGAGCAAGCCTACTAATACTAAGGGCATGTTTGGATTGCCATTTCAAACCCTACTTTTAACTTTTCCTGCTTAGAAATTGTTTTGCATGGTTAAAAATAACTTTTGCGTTTTAGAAGCTACTCCAAAACGGCCTTTTAAGAAACACAAAAGAGAAAAGTTTTGAGTCTTTTAATAAAACTTTTTAAATGACAAGTATACCTTTTTTATTATTTTACAAAAATATATATATAATTATTTAACAAAAATATATATATATATATATATATATATATATATATAATACAAGCGTGTGCATGTAAAAGATTAATTTTCTTTACAAACCCTAGTGCGACAAAACTCACCATTGCATTCTTTGCATTGCTGGAGCATTCAACCAAAGAAAACTCTAAAGAAGATTCTTGTTGGGGGTTCTTTCTCTTCGTGATGATCAACTCCAATAATTCATTAAATTGCATATTTGTTATCGGCCTATTTCTCCTTGTAATCAGGAAAAAAAAAATCTGCATATCTCTCGATTTGAATTTGAATACTACGTTGGGTTGGTGGTCAGTGTGATAAATACAAATAATAATATTTATGGCTATATATTTATATTATATGAAGCCTCTGCAATTTTTGGCCCCATATTTTGGGTGTGCCCTGGGGGAATATTACCACGATAATGGAATGCACGCATCAATAATCTATGATGATTTTAGTAAACAGGCGGTGGCATATCGACAAATGTCATTATTGTTACGCCGATCACCAGGCCGGGAGGCTTTTCCAGGGGATGTTTTCTATTTACATTCCCGTCTCTTAGAAAGAGCGGCTAAACGATCGGACCAGACAGGCGCAGGTAGCTTGACCGCTTTACCCGTCATTGAAACACAAGCTGGAGACGTATCGGCCTATATTCCCACCAATGTGATCCCCATTACTGATGGACAAATCTGTTTGGAAACAGAGCTCTTTTATCGCGGAATTAGACCCGCTATTAACGTCGGCTTATCGGTCAGTCGCGTCGGGTCTGCCGCTCAGTTGAAAACTATGAAACAAGTCTGCGGTAGTTTAAAACTTGAATTGGCACAATATCGCGAAGTGGCCGCCTTTGCTCAATTTGGGTCAGACCTTGATGCTGCGACTCAGGCCTTACTCAATAGAGGTGCAAGGCTTACAGAAGTACTGAAACAACCACAATATGCACCACTGGAAATTGAAAAAGAAATTGTAGTCATTTATGCAGCTGTCAATGGATTCTGTGATAGAATGCCGCTAGACAGAATTTCTCAATATGAGAGAGCCATTTTAAGTAGTATCAAACCTGAATTACTACAATCCCTTTTAGAAAAAGGTGGGTTAAATAAAGAAAGAAAGATGGAACTAGATGCATTCTTAAAAGAATGTGCTTTGCCTTTCCTATGATGCTATGTGGAATCATAGGGAATAAATACCCTGAGAAGTGAGCCGGCGCGCCTTTCGTGTGCGCTTTAGTTTGATTGAAGCTAGCGCGCGCTTTACTAACTAAGATAGAACGAGCGCGAACTTTCTTTTCTCTTTCTTAAAGCGGTATTCCCCCTTGACTCTATCAAATCAAATAGAGAATATTCAAATAGATAATATGGATAACCAATTCATTTTCAAATATATTCTAGGAGTCGGAGTCATCCTTTCGGTAGCCCTTTTTGGTGTTTTTAAGGCAGGGCAGGTTTGCGGGCGCAATACTGTCTTGGAACGTATGTATACTTTGGATCTAGAAAAACTCAAACAAAAAACCGAAGCAAAACTAGAAGTGCTTTGGAAGCTTTATAGGGATACGAATGAAAATATAAATATGCAATTACCAGAAGGACTCCGTTTCAAAGACATAGTGGAACGGGCTTTTATTATGAACGGGGAAACTATTGAAGAACAGATTCTGGGATTAAACCAAATCTATTTGGATCTCATGTGTAATGGCATGAGCAGTGGCTACTTTGTTGACATTCTGGATACATATGGCCATATTCTATTGTAGGTTGTTAGGACTTGGTTTTTGGTTCCTAGTCTGATTTTATTAGTAGCCATGATTGGGGCTATTGTACTGACTATGCATAGGACTACTAAGGTGAAAAGACAGGATGTATTCCGACGAAATGCTATTGATTCTAGGAGGACTATAATGAGGAGGACGACAGACCCACTCACGATCTACTAAAAGGCAAGTAGCTTGATTGGTTCAAATCCAATTCGCGAGATGGCAGTGATCTTTAGCTGGTCATGGCCATAATGTGCCGTTTTCCTCTCCTTCATTGGAACCCTCTTTTTCAGAGCGAGACTCCCCAGGAAAGGTAGTGTTTAAATAGTTCCAAGTCAGCGGGTCAAGCAAGGGATAAAAAACCAGCTTTCGCTTACTCGACTTATTGCTAGAGAGCCAACCCTGTCCCTCTTTCACTTGGAAAAGACGTTGCTAACGCTTGACTTCACTGTGAGACTACTCTTCCTGAAGCTATAAGCAAAGCAAAATGAAATGACTCAACAGAAGACATGGCACGGTACTCGGCTTCTGTGATGGACTTGGATACAATACAATTTCTTCTTTCTTGCTCTTGAACAGCGGATGGCAGAGATTAGAATTCGCTATGCTTGGAAAACGTCGCTAGAAAGCTGGTTGTTGAGCAAGATGATAGGAAGCAAGCATCCGCGATCCATTGAGATCACGTGCTGGGGGCGCGTTAGAACTGTTGTTGTGTAAGAACGACTTCCAGCGAGACCTGGTTTGGTTTGGCACGATACATCCTTGACTAAGCCCCTATTCTCTGAAAGGATTCTTCCTAATGTGGACCCTGAAGAAAAAGCTTTCTTATTCGTAAAGCCTCCGAAACCACATGGTGCTCTCCAGCTTCGAATGAATCGATGGTAGAGTCCCGGTAAACCTATCCTTAATAGGCATTTGAAAGGGGGTCTGAGATGAGATCGGTTCGAGTGGCCAAAATGGGGGGGCCTCTCGGTGAGTTTGTAGTTTGTGGAAAGCCTTTCAGGCCACGAGGGCATCGAAGAATGCATTTTCAGACTCTTCTCCTTAAGCAAAGAGGATTGAATACTTGGTTCGCCGTAGAGGACGAGCTGCACAATGAAATTCCTTAACCCCTTAGCGAAAGGTGCGATGGTTCGGGGTAATGTGTATCGAATAGCTGTCCGGGTGCTTTGCCCGGGCAAAATCATTTATGACTGAAGAAGGGGGCCTGCATCAACACAGCACTTTTTTGTGTTTTCTTGCTTTAGGTAAGCAGTCAACCTACGAGCACATCCTTCGATTTTCTCAGATCAGGGAAGAGAGTCGCACCCTTCCTTGCCCCTACTTTCTTAGTAGCGGGGGCGTGACTCATCAAGCCTATGCGCCTTCAGAGTAGAAACAGTTGTCATTGGGATTTAACATACATACATACATACATACATATGTATATGTATATATATGTGTGTGTATATATCTATATACACACACATTGTAGTATCTCACATTCAAGAGAGCTCAAGATAACTGTGTTAAGCTTGAGGCATAACAAAATGCAATATAGGATTATTACTACTGGGATGAACCTTTTGTGTATATTAATCATGAACCACAATGTTTAAATAAACATTTCAATAAACACCAATCTAAGTAAGGTTTTTTTAGTATTACTCCAAACTACAACAAATGCATGAAGTTTGGCAACCACAAAATTTACAAATGATTTATCTTAAAAATCATAGAGTGAAGGAAGCAGAAGGGAAACAAACAAGCATACACAGTAACTCCAAACTAGAAGATTTGTGTAGTTCACCAGCCCTTGGATTTTAACTCGGCACTAATCAAAGATGGATCCTCCAAACTATGTAGATGCTACAAAACCGGAAGACAAAACCTACCTCCTAAAGTTAGGAGAAGGTTACAATTAATATTTCGTAGTCAAATTTCATTCTTTGAATAAGGTGGATCTCATTAATACCACTCATGTGCAATCCACCAATTCAACGTATGAGGTTTGAATTGTCATAGTCGCGACTAGCCAAGCCATTCCTTTTATGCGTGAAATTCTAAGCAAAATACAACTTTTGTACAAACAATCTACCTGTCCCACCGCTTCAAAACCAGAAGACAAAACCTACCTCCTAAAGTTAGGAGAAGGTTTCAATTAATATTTCGTAGTCGAATTTGGTGAATCTCATTAATACGACTCGACTCACGTGAAATCCAATGAGGTTTGAATTGTTATAGTCCGGGACTAGCCAAACTGTTCCTTTTATGCGCCGAATTCTAAGCAAAATAAAACTTTTGTACAAGCAATCAACCTGTCCCATCGCTATAAATGGTCAACAACTCTATGATAACAGTGCTCAGGGTGGTAGGCTGACAAAATTGAATGATTCAAATAGAGATCCCCCATCTTTTAAAACACTCCTTTTAGTTGCAAAATTTATAGCATATTTTTCCCAAACACTAATCAACATAGAAATATATGAAGAAAATCTAACAATCCTGTTTCACTCACTCATGCCGGGGACATGAGACCAACCCTAGTGCTAGTGGCCTTGGGGTGAATTATTGATGCTCTTTTCTAACACAAGCTATTGACCTCTACGTCGCGTCACATGCAAAATGTCAATATGCTGTCATAATATCCCAAAATGGACTCACACACACACACACACACAAATAAATCATAAAAAAAATATTGCTTTCACGAGGCATACTTTTGCCCCATGTGCCTTCCACTTTGTAACATCCAAGCACCCTCACTTGATTACCTCACAGACTGCCCATATCAACTTCTAAGAGTATGTTCTGCCCAATGAAAGGAATCTGAGAGTTTTCCTGATACATTGTCTGTACAAGGTATATAACTTCTACTAGTTAAATGCAATTCACAAAGAGTCTTGCAGATTTATGGCAAAAGATCCGTATATATACTAATAAGACATTTGATTCCAAACGACAAATTTGATCATTTATGGGCATCAGACATGAAACAATATGCTAAAACCCTAGACAACAGTATTACAGTATGCAACCAATCTGCAAGGCTAATAAATTATTCCTTGGACAAAATAATAGTTTTCCAGAAGACTTCAGAACACTTGTTGATTTCGATTTCAGAATCAATTGACACAAAAAGATAATTGTATTGCAACAATTACTGAATGAATAGCTTATTAAGTAAGTAAATACATGCAAGTTGGGAAAGATTCTGAACTGAAACTATATCAGCGAATCTGGTGCAAAAACTACCCTAACCAATACCTGCTCCTGCATCTTGTCGTGGTGCATCTGCTTTAATACGAGGCGGCCTAACTATACGGTCAATAAGCCCGTATTCCAGAGCCTCCTGAGCATTGAAACGCTTCATTCGGCCTAAATCCTTGTTAATCTGCATATTTTGATTTACGACATAGTAGGCTAATAAATCAGAAAGATATTATAAAGCTTGGTGAAACAAACAATTCAAAATCTTTCGACTTTTCCAATTTCTAGTGTCTTTGTCAGAAAGAAATGATTCAAATCGTTTCTTTTTACTCTAATTTCAGAAACCCAATGACTCAATCTTATGGAACAAAACTACACCTTATCAACAGGCTGGCCTGTCTTCTGGGACAACTCTTTAAAAAGGTAATCTCTGATTCTGAGAAGTTCATTTGCTTCATTACGAATGTCATCAGCCTGTCCCCCAAGAAAAAAAAAAAAATAAATAAAAATAAAAAATAAAAATAAAAATAAAAATAAAAATTGCATATATACATAAACATGTGCAAGGAAAGAAAACGATAAGGTTGGAAACACACAGACAAGTATGATAATAAATCGTAATACCTGACCACGAGCAGCCCCAGCTGGAGACTGTAATGCAATCCTTGAAAGAGGCATTGCAAAGCGATTACCCTTCATAAGAGAAAATAATCCATATATAGGATGAACAAATAGAAATTTCAGAATTTAGTTGTTTTAGTTAAATATGGTTAGTGTCAAGGGTCAGTATAAGGGTCTAGCAATTCAGTACAGTTACAGCACCATGTAATCAAGGAAGAGATCAGAATCTCTTAAGGTGAAGAGTATCCTAATGTAATAATATACCATCCAATCTATCATATTTCAGAAATGAATGTACAAGCAAAATAAGGAAGCTCTAAAAGAAGTCTGTAGAATGGGCAAAAGTTATTAATTATAGACAAAAGTTATCATTTTTCATCAACTGCGTATAATGTGCGTCCAACTGCACACACTGGCACATGAATTTTTGTATAATTGCGATGTTTTACTCGATAGTCACATTTCACCTGCAACATATTTATCAGCATGAAAGAACATTACCTTCGCCCCAGCTGCAAGTAGAAAGCCTGCCAAATTATAGGCATAGCCAACACAGTGGGTTCCAACTGGACTTTTCAGGCTCTGCATTGTGTCATAGATAGCCATGCTTGGAGTGAGCTGCCAAAAGAGTGCATGTCTTCAGCAGGGAAATAACAAGATTCTGAAGAAGATTTTAACAAAAAAAACGTAAAATTTCTTTGCAAATGACTTGATTTATGAAAAACTTACATCTCCACCTGGACCATTGATGTACATATACATCATTTTGGAAGATTCTATGCTGTCAAGGTATAACATTGTTGCCAGTATTTGGTTGCTAAACTCTTCATCTATATGTTGCCCAATGAAGATAACACGTTCCCGATACTGCACCCAAAGAATTCAGTGAATTTCTTACAATTATAAAAATGTGTAGATCAGTGGGAAAGTGCACCAAAGGAAAACTAAGAAACAAACATCCAGGCAAGATAGAACCCACCTCCAACTTAGCCCAGAGCCTCACACACACAAGAAACAAGAAAAAAGCACGCCAAAATGCTGTGAGATCATTATAAAACTATAAAAATGGATAGCTAGAATCTTCTGACCCTTAAAGAGGATAAGGCAAACCTCGGTTACACAGACAAGCACCAAACAACCCAAGCGTGACATGCCAGTCTTAATACTCTCCCTCCTACCCAACTGGACACGGTTGCTAATTACAAAGCCCAAGCCTGGCCCGGTGGTCCTGATAAATTTTTCTTTTTATTTTTACTGTTTTTATAAAACTAACTAGAAGAACTATGCCTCCACTGGGGCTTAAACTCTAAACCTCCCCTTTAGGTAGGTGAAGCACAAACCACATGGACCAATGCTTTGCTTATTATAGAAATATATATATATATATATATATATATGGACCAATGCTTTGGTTGTTATAGAAATATATATATATATATATATATAAGATATAGTATTTTGGGATGTGCATTTTGTGTGGATTAAGGGCAATTGTTCAATATATTCATAACAACAGTTGTCCTTTTACGTATATACAAAATTAATGGATTTATCACTCTACTGATATTATCCAAGAGAAAAAACTTGTTTTAAGGCTCAAAAAGGTGTTTGTTAACAAAATAATTCACCCAAACCGCCTTTGGTTTTTTGCAATGAAAAGATCCCAAAAAAATATCCAAATAATAATAAGAAGAATAATCGAAATCAGACAAAATGAATACAAAAGTTATGACAGTCTAAAGTTTTTGCCACACAATGAAAAAGAAAAAGAAAATGTCAGGGTTAACGTGATAGTATAGAAGTAATCAGGGTTCAATTGTAAAAATCAGAATATACGAGTTTTTTCCCTTTTTTACAAATTTTCCGGACCCCACCGGGCAGGCTCATAGGCCACTAACCCTATGGGCCCGGGGGGTCGGGGCACCAATCAGGCTTGCTTGATAAGGTAACAGGTTGAGTTGGGCTGGATGCATAGTGGGCTTTGGCCTGTGCTGGGCGAGGCCGCAGGCCAAATCACTATACCTAAACCCGAGTAGAAAAATAAGTCTGTTGTTTATTGGGTCACAAAATAGAACTCCTACTCATTTAATTAGAGGAAGTAGCCATAGTGACTCACAAGAGCATTCCATAAATCAACCCATTGCCAAGTTCCCTCACCAGGAGTTCTGTAGGGCACTCTTGGTGTCCCTATTGGCATCATTCCAACACGTGATCGTGTTGGTTTAGAGCCGCGAGTCCTGAAAACGGAGAAATGAGTGAATGTACAAAGTTTCACTTGCAGCAATCACAATAATTAATAAGGAATAAATTTCCAAAGTTTCAAATTTGTGCAGCAATCATAATAATTTGCAAGGAATAAATTTTCCACAGCCCATGCAAAAGATTCTGGAAAATAAATGCATGCTTGAATAGAGCATTGTAGTAAGATAAACTATATGCTAGAGAAAAGGGAAAACGAATCCATATCTATCTTCCCATGTGTATGTTACAATTTACATGTAAGCCCACTGAAATTAAACTAATTATTCCTCTTTTTAAGTTTGCATTCTATGGTTAACATTTCTTCAACTTTGAAATCATTTGTGTAGATAGAGCATACAAGTACAAGGATATGCATCCAAGCCAGCACAGACAAGATGCCTTCAGTTCAGTTTCTGATACATGAAAAGGCCATTGTGTAGTTCCCGTTAATCAAGAATGCTGAAAGGCCTAGATTTGGTACAGTGTAACCTAGTCTCTAACCAAACATATTGTGATGTCTTCAGTTTCTAATACATCCATCATTATCATCCTTGCCTTGATCCCATATGAATGGGGTCCGGAACATGAATTCTCTTTCTCCATTCTTTTCTATTACACACCATCTTCTCTCTAATATTTAAATTTTTTAAATCATTTCTAATAATTTTATTCCGTGTTAATTTCAGATGGCCTCTCTACCTCCTACCCTCTATGCAAATTATCCTTCTTCGTCTCATTGGTGCATCTATAGGTCTTCTATGTATATATCCTTACCACCTAAGTCTACTCTCTCTAATATTGTCACTAATAGGTGCTACATCCATAACATTATTATATTGCTTAATAATACAACAATTTGTGTGTGTGTGTGTGTGTGTATCTTCACCACTTGTACAGTTTAAATTGTGGTCTATTTCCTCTAAATAATATATTTCCTTGCTTACATAATCAATAATCAAGATTAGAGGTTCTTTAACATATTTCTCTGCCACTTCAGTTGCTTCATTGCAGCTAAATGTAGAATTTTTTTAATCAACCACCTCACATATAAACATAATAGTCATTCACCATGTAATAGAAAAAAAAAAAAAAAAAAAAATCCCAAAGTTGCAACTTTCACTACCATACTTAAATTTGTGAATTCTAGACTATAAGTTTGTCTCTGTACAGTTTGAAATTATGAGTCTTAATCGGATATAAAAAAATTCAGGATAATTGCAACAGATTAAGATATACAGAATTGGTCAATACAAGACCTAAAATTTACAGCGGGTACATGAAACATCACAAATAATTTAAAATATAGAAATTAAAACAATAAGATAAATACCTGCATTGGATGCTCTTATAAACATTATTGTGGAATTCAACATTCAAGTTAGGTTTTGCAAAACCTGCCAAAAATTTTAAATTTAAAAACGAAGAAAGATTTTGAAGAAACAGGGCAAAAAAAATATTGGACGGCGAAGAAATTATCATAGATTTTGGGAATAAGGGTAGAGACCTGGAGATTGAAGCTTTAACCCTACAAAAACCTTGGTCGCGCAGCTGCCAAAAGAAACAAGGGAATTTTTCAAGACAAAAAAACAAAATTCAATTTCAGTTTATATGAAACATTAAATCTATATATACACATATACATACACAAATATATATATATAGAGAGAGAGAGAGAGCAGAGAGTGAACCTGAGAGACGGAATAACTTCAGTCGGAGAGTGTAGACTTGTATGAAGCGACACAGCCATTTGAGAGAGAGAGAGAGAGAGTGAATAGAAAACTATAGATGATGTTTCGGTCTATATCGAGTCTCTTAGCAGCGTGAAGGTTAGATTAGGGAATGTGGGTTTATATGTAATTTCAGCGGGTAGTCGAGTTTTATGTATAAAGCTTATTTTGCATTTTACCAGTAATAAATTACTTAGTAATAATTAATTGAGTGATGCACTTTATAAGTGGAAACCTTTTTTTTTATTTTTTTTTTATTGATTGGTTTCTCCTTGATTACCAAAAAGAGGTAATTCACACTATTAAAGGGACATCAACACCTCTAATGCAACAACTTTAGTATCCCAATAATTATGTAAATGTATTAAATTATGGATTTAATAATGTTATAATATCATGATACGACCAACGGGTCTAGGGATGGCAAAATCTCTATACCCGGCGGGTCCCGTCCCGCCCTGTTTATGGCAGTTTGGGGATCCATTTATGTAAATGGGGAGGGGATGGAAATTGTATTTGAAACCCCGACAGGGACGGGGAGGGTAACCCCGCCCTGCCCCGTTTATAATACATTTTTACAAAATTGCCCTTACATGTTATGAAATATTACTAAATTACATAAATATATATAATATGTTCACTTCTGAAAATAAAACCCTAGATCTATTCCCTCGCAGCATAGAGAAAAAACATAGTTGTTATGCATCAAACATCTGATCGATTATGTTTTAAATTGTTATAATTATGTTGAAGCTTTATTAAATTATTAGGTTGAAAAATATTATGGCTGTGTTGATTTTGTTGAAGGTGAATTAGAATTTAAAAAATGTTATACGGAGCGGGGCGGGGACTAGGGATGTCAATTTTTACCGCCCCGTCTGGGCCACGCCCCATCCCGCCCCGTTAATAACGGATATGAGAACACTTTTTATACCGTTGGGAAGGGCATGGATATAAATTTTGTACCCGTCGCGGGTCACGGGACGGGTAAGGGTTCAGTATACCTATCCTAGGGGCACCACCCCGCCCCGCCCCGCCCCGCTAAGCATATAACCATATTTAATATATATATATATATAATAT
>JAOTQH010000057.1:2861558-2872683 GCA_025631255.1 Cornus kousa | reverse complement strand
AGACCTATTTTACCCATTACCGCATTGGAAACCACCCCCCCAACCCCCCCTCCCGGGGCAAAAAAAAAATGAAAATTGTCTTTGTTTGGTTTAAACAGCTCTGAATCCCTCTGAAGTCTTCTGGGATCCCTCTCAAGTCCAAAGCCTCCAAGCACTCAGACCAGCCATCTTCAACCCTAAACAAGTTTCCAATTCACCATTGAATAGCTAAAAAGAAGATCCAATTCCCTCAATGAATGAGTCCAAAAGCCTTGAAAATTGATTAGAAGTGGTGTTGGTGTTTAACTTACAAATAAGATATGAGACAATGCAGCATCCTTTAATCTCTTCTCTCATTTTCTACTTCCCCTTTCATTTTATTTTTGGAATATGATTATGGTTTTTATCTTTTGATTCATATCTCTCCATCTACTACTTTTTTATTGCATCTTTTTTGAACTATACATGTGTGTATCAAAATATCTTCACTTGGTGGACTCTCCATGATGATGGTATCCTTGGGGGATTTAAGCACATACAGGAAAGGTAAGCAGTTTTTTGGTCTAATTGTTTTCAACCATAGGACCCATTTAAGTTTTTTATACTAAAAACTATTTTTATGCCTGTGTGCATTCATATGGATAAATTTTGCATTTTTAGACTACATAGTAAATAAGCCTTAAACAAATTAAACTGACAAGAAGTCCACTTCCTAAGGCAAAACTTTGCCAGATTTTAGTAGACTTAATATTGACATGACCAAAGGCCTAAGTTTACCGTTTTGACCAATTTAGATAGAATGTCCAGCATATTTACTATATGTTTTACCACTGGCTTTAGGAGTTTTTAGGTCTCTTACCATGACCATAGCCTTGATGCACAGCTAGAACTCTTGCAAAATAGAGTTAATAAAACGATTAACATTAACCATATTGCATATCATAGGAAGGCCCACTTTTTTCATAGGTTTTTCTACGATTTTTAGGTAGGTTTGCACCTATCATTTTAGTTTTTAGGGTCCCCATAAAACCACTAGAAGTAAACCATAGAACAAACTCTGTCAGAATTTTGGTATAGCTTGTCAAAATTGTAAAATTTGGTGTTTCTAATTTCTTTTTAAAAAATGTACTAATTTTGCCATTTTACCAACACTTCTAAAGCCAATTTATTTATGAAAATTTGATTTCGATTGCCCCCATCAAATTTCTAGGTTGTTTCTCGCAAAGCAAACTAGTTGTACTTTTTTAGGTCAGGTCTTCTAGCTTAGGCACGTTTTTTGTGTCATTTTTTTAGTTACTTTTAGGCATATTTAGGCTTGATAGTTTGACTTCAACATCACCTTTGAGCCCCTAAGCATAGCCTTAAATTGGTATTCTGCCAGTATTCCTGTAAAAGATGTCAAAATGATCAATTTGCATGTTTTAGGGTCTTTAGGACAACCATTATTTTAAAGACTTTTTCCAACATCTTTGGAACCGTTTTTACCATCCAAAACTCATTTTCGTGTCATTTTCTTTTAGTTATTTTTAGGCTTGATAGTTTGTCTTCAACGTCGCCTTTGAGCCCCTAAGCCATAGCCTTAAATTGGTATTCTGCCAGTATTTCGGTAAAAGATGTAAAAATTATCAATTTGCATGTTTTAGGGTCTTTAGGACAACCATTGTTTTAAAGACTTTTTCCAACATCTTTGGAATCATTTTTACCATCCAAAATTCATTTTCATAATCAACAGAAATCCTTTTGGTCAACCTCTAAAAAATCTACCAAAATTACAATAAAGTACACTGAGTTCACTGTTTTATGTAGTTTGGATTCTAGACTTCGGCACATTTTTGTTATCATCTTTGTTACAGGATGTTGTGCAAATTTTCACCTTTAAATTTTATTTTCATATGCTCCATGAAGTCCTTGGGTCATGTCCTTGGAAATGGATTCTCTCCAATAGTTTTTTCTCCAAGTATCTCTAAGTCATTATCCAACGGCTATGAACATGCCACGTCATCACTTGTGCAACTACCTACTATGTTATGGTTACATACACAACTAAGTCATAACAAAAGTGATGACGTGGCATGTTCATAGTCATTGGATGATGGCTTGGAGATACTTGGAGAGAAAACCAAGAGAGGATCCAAATCCATGTCCTTAGCTATTGTTTTCGCTAAATCTTTGACCATATTCACTAACATATTCAAATTGGTCACTTTTGGCACATTTAGGATTCAGTTTATTTTACCTTTTAGGGTCATAGGATTCTAGTCAATTTCATTATGTTGGGTCATTTTTGCATTCCTAAGAACCAATCATGTACCCTACATAGCCAAAACTCTGCCGGAATTATAAAATGTCTAGAACCAATCATTTTGCATTCTACATAGTTTAATTGGGCTTCTAATCCACATAGGGTTCGAGCTCAATTGAGAATTCTAGTTCATTCAAAGATCTAGTTCAATTAGGAGTTCATAGACTATTATAGAATTTCGCTTTATTTAAAACTCCCTTCCATTATAAATTCCATTCTCCTAAGAAATCTAATGCATTTAGGAGTACCATTTATTAGAAGTTAAGAGTCATTTGAGTTCTAGTCTTACTAGGACATTGTCACACACATTATTTTGGTTTATGGGATTTAGACATTCTTGGCCACGGTCGCATCACATGTTTCACATGGATATCATTTAGAAACCTTCTCTCTTTCCATGTCGTTACGCTATCAAAATCTACATTTTGTTCTATCCTATGGTCCTACCAAATGCTTAGGTCAATACACGATCTCTAATATGCATGAGGTTAGATCTGCTATATAGGTCTAGTCTTATTTCTAAAATGTAAAAACAATAAGGAATCTTATATGATTCTATATACAAAGGGTGACATTGGTGCAATGGTAAGGTTGCTCCATTGTAACCTTGGCACGGATTCGACCCGAGAAACAACATCTTTGTATGCGGAGGAAATACTGCCAACATCTTATCCTCCCCGACCCAGCAATGGCAGGAGCCTCATTGATTGGGCTAGCCCTTTATATGGTTCTAAATACATACAGTAAAGAGATCATGTGAATATGTTTACCATAAAGAAGGGGGGTGGGGGGAATGCACAAGTATGAATATGTGAGGTGTCTGACACCTTCTCCATATATAATCATTACTCTGAATTCACTAATCTAGCTTGCTATAGCACATAGATTCTATTACGTACATTGGTAACCTAACACACCGAAAACCGATGTTACATGAAGACTCTCTCAAGTTACTTAAGTCTCATTCCATGTCATCAAATTAGAATTTTGTTTCCCCCCTAGCATCTTCACCATTGAGCCTCGTGCATTGAGCTAGCCCTTAAATGGTATAAAAACAAAAAAGTGCCAAAAGGGAGCATAACATACAAAAGTACCAAAAAAAACAACAGCAGCTAGACTCCTAAAATAATAGACATTTCTACAATAAATTAACAAAATCAATAACACTATCTTACATTTATGTGAATGAGTCTCCACCTCTGTAAATATAAACAATCCCTCTCCTAGAAAGTGCACCAAAGGAAAACACAACTAACAAGCATTCTTCTCCCAGCAACCAAATTATCAAACATCAATATCTTCCCAAGTACACCCTCCCCACCACAACACACACACCCCCCAAAACCCAAACATAAAAAAATAAAAGTAAAAAATAAATAAAAAAAAAGGGAAGAAAAAAACAACCTTGGATGGATCTTCGAACACCAGATTACACGCCATTGCAATGTAAGGATCTCACCCCAAACTGAGCTTTCTACCTCAAGCATCCTCATTCCTCATAATCATGCTAATAGTGCAAGTGCTGAAATTAACTTCCAACCATGTACTCATTGGTAAGGCAAGGGTCCATGCAACCCTTCCATCAGCCAGGAAGGCCTTATTATTTACTGAAACCCCAAAATGATCTTCAGGAACCATCTCCACAGCAATATCCCCACACCTAATACCATGACAAAACTACACCCTTAAGCCACCATGCATGATGACGTCAACAGTCTTAGCAAACACCTGCCACCTTTCCTATTCCACTCCACATTTAAGATTTCAATGCTGTATGCATATAGAGGCTTGAGATGTTGCAGAGGGATTTTAATTTGGGGAGAAGGGGAGGTTGTTAAGGCATGAATTCAAGTATTATTTGTTTGACTGGGAGGTTTTCTCATCAAGGTACCACTCCGTAATCAAACCCACCCTTCTATAGAAATTACCTTTCTCATGGCATATCTCCACAAGCATTCTACCAAAAAAGGTTGGTCACATAACCTTAGATTTTAGCCCCACCCCTGACGAGAAAACCTCATTATCAAACAAAGGCTACTTAAACTTGTCCCTTAACAAAGCCCTCCCTCCATCCCAAGATAAAATCTGTCTATAACATCTCAAGCCTCTATGCCTCCCGCATTGAAATTGCACATCCAGACATGAATTATGCAATAAGGCCATATCAGGTGCTTTTAATCAAAGTCATCTTACCACTCAAAACAAATATTGTTTCTTCACCTCGCCACTTTTCTTTGAACTTCTTCACTGCAGAACATCAAATTACTTTGATTCAAATGACAAGACGAGAGGAAAACATAAATCCACACCATCATCTCTCTGCTCCCGATAAGCATAATCTTTTGTAGTTTCAAATTCAACAACAATACAGAGCTTCAAAACACAAAAGATCACATCTAAAACTTCCAAGTGCTCCTCTTCAGCATTGGAAAAAATTAGTGTAATCAACATAAGAAAAGGCGAGAGATTGAGATTTTCACTCCTCTAGAGTCCACAGTCATCAAGCAGAAAACCTCTAATTACAGTCTGTCTACTACCATAGTGTGCATCCTAAAGGCGTACACCAAGATGAAGAGTGAAAAATTGGACCCTTTGCTGGAAGCCCCTTGAGCTACTAAAGAAACCAGTTGAACAAACGTTTAGGATAGAGAACCTAGCTGAAGAGATACATACAAATTTGAATTTTCTCTAAATAGTAAAACCATCTTAGAATTCTATTACTTCTCCAGAGGAGAATAAGAATCTACATGAGTTGCTAGATCAGAGAAAGGTATTTCTTCAGATTATTTAATTTTATTAAATCCGGGAGCCGTTTCTCCAAAATGAATCACTTCTCAGAATCATGACTGCATGTAAAATCTCATATTTGAATGGTTTCTCACTCACATGTGACTTGAACTTGAATTTAGTATAATGCATTTCATGATTACATATACGAACAATACTAATACTAAGCAGCAAAAACTAATAATAACAATAGCCAATATATAAATCATCAATAAGTACAATAATGCATCATACAAAAGCAATTTGATTTTCTCCAACTAAAAGAGCAATTTTTAGTCATTTCCAGCTCGTACACAGTATTAAGTAATATGAAAACATACATGGGAGCCCATGGCATCGCAGCTGAGAAACTACTTGTCTCCAAAAATGAATTTGAGAGTACCAACGACCTAACCCGCCGAGGACGATGTTGGGCAAAAACTTGTGCTAAGAAGCCTCCAAGAGATGTACCATAAAGATGTATCTGTTAGGCATTGATTCATCAGCCTACTCAAGCTATCAGGAACAAGTTCCATTACAATTTATGCAAAAATATAACAAGGAATCTGCCTTTCCAACTAACTGTAAAGAAAACACATCTTCCCAGAAACCTGAAATCAAGCGCTTCCATGTCCTGGGTTACAAACTGCAGTGTCTTGGTAACTAGCTAGATCATGTCGTGCACCAATTCAATATTGTATAACCATACAGTGGTCCAATCAGTTATTACATTAGTGTGGAAGTCATTATTCTCTCAGGTGAATTATGATATTAAATGGGATTAAGGTCCTAGAATCGTAATGTGTTTACATTGTTTAAAGTGAAAAAAATTGACACCTCAGCCAATGGTAAAATTCTTGAACACCAAAATTGCAATTTTAATGTCCAACTGTTTTCAAGACAACAAATGGGGAACTTTTCTCTGGGAGCAATAATTAACAAAATAAAATCCCGCGGTAATATATTGTTGGAGATTTCTTTTATGAAGTTAAATTATACACACTTTTTTTTGGTTCTGCAATATGCCTATTGCGGGTATTTGATACCACCCCTTCATGTGCATCAAATGGAAATCTATTAGACTCTCAGCCCTGCCATGCACCACCATAATATGCAGTATGTCACATAGTTAACTCACCACACGACCCTATAGTGATGGTTCACTATTCCATGAATTTGTGGATACATCTCCACAAGATGTGTTGTCCTACAAAGAAGGTAAAATCTCCATTATGTTCTTTACTTGCGTTAGTCACTCAGTCGATGCACACAAAAAGCCCCAAAATTTGACAAACTGGCCAGAGCAAGGTTTCACTCATATAAACCACTGGCAACAGCAATCTCTGCCACTGCGCACTCTACAACTGCACAAATGGCTATCGCTACTATTGCAGGAGCCGCACAAGCTCCAGCCCTGTAGTATAATATCTTCATCCCTCATGGCTTAACAGCACCAATCTTCGGCCACAGAATCGGTTCTCTTCTATAAAGGATATACATTGCCTCGCTCTATCATATCAATAAGCCACTTCAGCATACATGCATCTTGACAATTCTAATACCCTACTGACTTGGGAGCAGTCCAGGGAGCTCCTAAAGCTCGGTACAAAACCATGGAGTGAGCTCAACGTAGCACCACGGTGCATCTAAGATCCTAATGGTTTGTAGCTTGGTAAATGGAACTGAGGGTTCGCAAGGTGTTACCTCAAGAATTTCAGAGAGAGGCGCCATGTTACCTTCAAAAACCACATCTTTTCTCCTATGGCATGGCAGAATATCCATTTAACCATAAAATTCCAGTGTGTGATGCACTAGTTTACCATTCATTTCCGTATTCTCAAATAGATAGCGGGTGACACATACTGCAATTCTAGAAGCAACCACGACAAGAGCACAGTGGATGAATTTTGGTGAACATATATTGATATAACATTATGAGGCCCGCAATGAACTCAGAGTTTCCTTGATTTTCTCCATGAATATCACTCTCTCTCTCCCAAGGCCACCACAGTTTTTACCCTAAGCTAAACTGGGATTTCCATCATTCTACATGTAATACCTTCAACACAGTGACAAAAGTCAAAGAACCGAACTCCTCACAATCACACAAATATTCATATTATCCAAGTTTTAAATTTGAAAAAGAAATGACAGGTAAAAATTACCAACCACGAAAAACCAACCGTTAAATTATTGGTGGCTAGTGAAGCAAATGCTTCAGCAAATTTCATATTATTACTGATTGCCATATACAGGACAATAATCATGAATCAACTAGTCAAGGAAAAAAGATAAAAGAGAAGGGCCATTCAAAGCTAGGGGCACTAAAATCACAAGAGCAAATTTTTTACCATAACCATCAACATCTTTCTTTGATAGGTGACAGAAAACTTCAACATTAATGTCACCAGGAGTCATAGTGGCAAATAAGAAATATTAAATAATACTTCAGTTGTCAGTAAATATGATATTAGTAGTCTCCAACATGCACCATGTTGGCATGTTTAAGAAAGTTTAGAGTTGTAATTTCCCCATACATATCCCCGCCAAGTAAATCATAAAACCAGCAAATAGCTAACAACGTCAAAAAAATAAATTTTCCTAACTGATACCTTTCCTTTTTCTTCCCTTAAGTTCTCCAAAATGTCAAGTATCCTAAAAATGGCTATATTCATATCTTTCCTACATTTCTCATCTAACTGTTGGAGCTTTGACATGAAACTTAGTTACACTTCACTGGCCCTCTGCCATGATCCCAATTCAAGAAGATAAACACCTTAGTAGAACATATGGTCCTAAACAACTTCTTTCTGGTGACTGTCATAGCTTTAACTATCTTCAGTTTTCCAATCAACCTGCTTTTGAATAGAACATAAAATTTCTCCGTGTGCTCTCCGAAATTGATGCTTTGGAAATGGAATAAAAGATGCATATGAGAAGTTCGTGCAGAAACCAAATAGAAACTTACATGGTGAACATCAATAGCATCCAGAAACTTCTCAAATGCTTGAATCCACTCAAGATGGTTCCATACACGAGGAATATCAACAGAAATTACTCGATAACCCTTCAAAAGGAGAAAAAAGAACAAACAAATTACTCCAAGAACCAACATATGAAATCATTACTATCAATCACAATAAAGGCACATAATTCTTGCATTCAATTTTTTTTTTTTTTTTTTTTTTATTATTATTATTTTTTATTTATTTTGGAACACATATCCCACCCAAAAAATAGTAAAGTTTATAAATTTCTAAGATGGTTACTATCCTCTCTATCTAACTATCTACCTATCTTGTTTTATCAAACAAACCAAAACAATGATTGGATGACTTCCAAAGTAAAAAATCACAATGTGGAAAAGGGCAACAAGTTTTCCTTTTCTTCATAAAAGAATTTATATTCAACGAAATGTGATGGCTTCCTCTTATAATTTTTATTAGAAAAAATAAATTCCATCCAGAATGATGTAGCATTGGCATTTTTGAAATTATAAGACACTCGTGGTCCTTTGTCTTAAAGTAATAGAAAACCAAGTCGTCGCTTATGCTAATGTCTAGTTATAAATTCTGTTTGAATGGCACTACTCAATAGAAAAAACCTGCAACCAACGTATGTTGTCTGACATTAATCCAAAAAGAAATATAATTAAAATTAAATTTTCAATTGCCAAAGGCAGTGTAGCCTAGTGGCATCTCCTCTACCTCCCAAAGTGGAAGGTGAGGGTTCATATCCCTGTAGGGGCCAATGGGTGGGTGAGTTCTTCCCAAGGAAAAAAATAAATATCTGTAAGATGTTAGTCAAAAGACTCAAAACGCAACTGTACCTTATGATTCATTACAGTGACTTTCTATATATGTTACGAGTATTTTTAAAATCCAATTTTTTTTATTTTTATTTATTTTTTTTTTTTCTACACCAAGTAATCTACCAAATCTTGAACCATGTCCAAATAATTGAAGTACAAGTAGACTCCAATCCCAAACACGCTTGCAAGGATTGGTTTTCAAAATAAAAATAAAAGCCAATTTAGTTACTGTAGCATACTTTTGAAACTGACAGGGAAGGGGGTATTGTGAAGGTGAAAGGAAAAGAGAACCTAATAAGGTATAAACATAATTTGTAAAACAAATATAACATAGACACCATGTTATTAGGCTTCCTACCTTCATGGACAATGCCATAATCTGTTTGTAGTATGTATCTGCTGTTCCTGCTGTGGCGGGGAGACAAATAAGTGGTGGCACCACTTTTGGACCAAAGTCATAATATCGCCACTGCTTTGAACCAATCTGGAATATAAAAGAAATTTTTAGTTGAGATAAATCATCAGGAAAGGAATATTGCCAACTCAAGGGCAGCACCCTCGTAGAGTTACAATAGTGGAAAGCAAATACTACAAGCAAAAAATCCAAAATAGCTATGGTTCCTTAGAATCTGATAATCTCATAAAGCTAAGCAACCAAAGGAGAGTGGGATAGTAACTAGTTTTGTGAAACCTCATTTTGGAACCACAAAACATCAAGATGATCCCCAAATTACTCAAGTCCAGAGCTACTTCAAAGATAGCCATCTCAATTGTCAAAAGTTCCACAAGACAAATAAAATCCAATTGAAAATATGATTGATTAACAGAAAAAAAGAAAATCCATATTTGAAATAAGTTTATGGAAGAGGTAAATCATTAGGCATTGGAATATTACTAGCAAGAGCACTTCTTGTTACAATCATAAATAAGAGCAACCGGATCTCCTCCTTGGTAATCCAATTACCAAAGAATTCTCATTTTCAGCCATGTTTAAGAAATCCATCGATTTTTAATAACTAGTAAAGCAATAATCCTATTTATTGAACTGGTCCATCCTAACAATAAGATTCTGTCACAACATCAGCCAATTATGCTCCTCAAGGCTACTTCAACAAATACCATCTCAAATTTATTTATGTGAATAAATAAAAGAAAGTCAATTGAACTTATAAATCACATGCATAAAATCAATGACTGCCCAAAATCTAAATGTTTGATAGAATAAGGGATACCCAATTACAAATAGAGCCGCAAATATACAAATACACAGTCTTTAAATGTAAAAATCAAACATACCCATCTCAAAATTCGACTAAGTAAGATGAAAAATTAAACCCCAATACATAAAGTGATCACAGAACTTAAAATCTTTGCTCACTGAGAATTAAGATATTAAAACTGAAATCACAGAATACCCAGTTGAAAGACGAAGCTAAAGAGTGAAACCCATTATCCAGAATTGCAGGTAACAGGAGAAAATCAGGAGCTATACAATTGAGAGGGACTTACAGGGATCTTGTGAAGGGGGACCTGAGACTTGAAGTAGATATAATCACCGGGCGCCGAAAAGACGCCTTTCATTGCTGATCCTAACAGTGCCTATATTCGCTCATCACAATACATATGATACGATACGAGCAACTGATTGATTGATTGCTCTCTCTCTCTATTTTGGGGTTGGTCGTGGTGATTGTTTTACAAATTCTTGAAGCTGTCAATGGAATTGACGAGGAGGGATGATTCACGTGGATGGGACCCATCACACGATTAACACTTAACAGTCAAATGACCAAAACCCCACCTTCAACAACAGGTCAGCGTTATATAATATGTGTATTGTTGCGTTTGATTATGATTATTACTCCAGCCAAATAATAATTTTCCTTCTCTCATTTTGAAATTTTTCTCAAATTAGTAATGTATTTTATATATTTTAATAAAAAACACGATTCAAATGCACATCCTCAACAAATTTGATACCCAAAAAAATATTCTATTAGAGCTAGTTTGGTGTGATAGAATGGAATAAAAGAAAGTGGAATGGAATGAATTTTTTTCCATTCTCGTATTTGGTGCCAATTTTAAAATTGAAATCATCATTTCCCACTGTTTTTGGAGAATGATCATTCCATCAAAAAAATTTCATCTTCCAACAAAAGGAATGACCATTCCATTTCATTCTCATTCCATTTCCCACCTCCATTCTCATTCCATTTTAATGCATTCCACCACACCAAAGTAGCCCTTAGTGAAAGTGTGTGTAAAGG